>BGNK01000013.1:31222-152832 GCA_003297005.1 Symbiodinium sp. clade A Y106 | reverse complement strand
TATATATATATACATATCACTGTACTAGGAAGCAAACAAGCCCCCTACTCTGGCAAAATCAAGAAGCATGTCGGTTTTGGACCTTGGGGCTACGACTGTGAGTTGTCCTGGCCTTAGGGTTTACACGGCTAGGGGTAGTAATCTAGAGGCGAAATGATTCGAAATGCTATCTCCTGATAGTCCTTCCGTAGGTAGATGTACTGGCAAAACATACCAACGCCACCGGAACACTCTCAGAGAATCATTCTAAGTTTCAAGCGCGGCAGAACCCCTCCTGCTACCACGGTGATGGCAGATGGAGAAAACTTGATAATTCAATTCGCGTTTCAGGGTTTGTGGTCTTAGGGTTTAGGGCTGTAGGGGCATAGGCATAGTCCGGTTTATGGGGTTTTCTAAAGTTGTGATGCCCAGAGTCGTAGGAAACAGCACATTCCAGGATTTGTTTCTCTTCTCCAGATCCCCTTACGGTTTTTGATATGTTTTCGCGAATCCGTGAGCTTATGAGTTGTTTCATCTTTTTGTCGAGGTTTGTGTTATGTTTTGGTGCTCCTGGAGATATGCTTGTGGGTTTTCAGGGAATACACGATATTAATACGGTTTGGACAAGTGTTTGATGCGATTGCGATGCGGTATTGAGACGGTTTTGATATATTGATACGTCTCCAAGCTCCTCCAGGACTGGTTTTAATACGTGCTTGCTATGTGCTTGATATGGTTCCGGCCGACGCGTTGACACGTGTGGAGCACCGTAACCATATTCAAAACCATAAGAAAACATGAGCGGCAGGAAAACCTGAATCACAACCAAACTATATCAGAATCATAAACATAGTTGTTGAATAGCTCTTGGCTTATAATTACCCTTACTTTGCCAGGACTGGTCTTCACAAGTTCTCATAGCCCGGAAGCCTCAACCTCAGGCCTCTGAGGCTTCGTAGAGTCTAGGGCCACTTTTGCAGCTGCCGATGGACGGAGGCCTCAGCGGTCGCTCATGATGCTTTTGTAGTCCGGCTGATGGTTCAGTCGTCCAGAGACACCTACAAGGGAGTTTCCGGTATGTAGCTCGGCGGCCCTAATATGGATGCGACAGAGCAGAGCCCATGGTCTGATGGCCCGTTGAGAGTTTCAGAAGCCAGAAACCCCTTGTAAAGTTCGATACGCCACTTTCAAAGAGCAAACTCGCGCATTTATGCTTAAAGGGTCCACGTACGATTCTAGTACATACTTAGTAGATCTTCGGGCCCCAAAAGTTGATACTATACTACGGTTGATGATATAAATCCTGCATTACCCATAATAAGAAATAGACCATAATTTCCATAGTTTAGGATCCTTGAGGCAATGCAGGTTTTATATCATCAACCCTAAACCCCAAAACCCTATAGATTCCTTAAAGGAGCCACTCAAAGGTACCCTTACAGATCCATTCAAAGGAACCCCAGGATTTGAACCCTTTGCTCAAGCCAGCACTTCTGTGCCATCAGGGCGTTGCGGCGTCTCCGCCCTCTGCGTGGCGGAGTTGACCCAGAGGTTGCCAGCTTCATGGGGTTTATAGCGTTCAGGGGTTTAGGGGTTTAGGGTTCCTTTAAAGGGATCTTTGAAATTCTAGAATAAGGGAACTATATTTGGGGTTTAGGGTTTGGGGGTTTGGGGTTTAAGATCTGAGGTTTAGGGTTCCGATCTTGTCCCAAGTGAAATCCATCACGGGTCAGCTGGACAGAAGCGCTCGGAATGTTCGTACAGGGTGTCGTAGACTGAATGAAACATGGCCTGCTTTGGCATTTCATAAGCACGACACTTAGTTATTCTGCGGAAGGTCAGCACCATGCCGAGAAATCCTCAAGATGTAGTATTGGTACTGCCATGACAGTATACTATGCCCCAGGCCCCAAAACCCTTTTCGAAGTTGCATAGGGCCTCTACATTATGCTTTCGAGCATCTTGATTTGGGCAGTATTTGTTTCAACTTCTTCCGGCCCTGCCCTGCGGCCAGTCCCGTCATGCTTGCAAGCTTCCAACTGATTCCATCTTGTTCTGCGGACAAACCCGCAACACATCCTAAATCCAGTTCGGCCGCATGCGAACCTAGAGGCCCTATATACCTCAATCTATGAACAGCAAACTCATCCCCCGAATTCCTAGAGCCCTAATCCTGAATTCCCCAAACCCCTAATCCCCGACACCCTGAAGCTCCAACAGACCTTTGCATTAAACCCCACTGCCCTAATAAAGGGTTCCTTGTGATAACTATACTCGAATGTACCCCCAAATCACTACTCGATTCATCAAAGCCCCTACATGACACTTGCCGACGCTCCCAACCCAGATTTTCCGGCACTTCTTCGACCTTTTGGCAGCCCCGCTTCCGCGAGCGATCGCCCAGGTCAGGGTAAAAAAGTGGAGGGATTTGTTTTGGGGAGGATGTGTTTACCTCGGGTTTGGGGTTTAAAGTAATTAGTAGTAGGGGTTTAGGAGTCTTGGTTTAGGGTTTTGATGTCGTTACGGTTCGCGGTTTCGAGTTTTAGGGGGTTCCATGCTGGGTATTGGTATCCGGGTTTAAGGTTCAAGGCATTTGGAGTAATTAGGGGTTTTCGAGATTGGGGGTTTGCGGGGGTTTGTGGGCTAGGTTTCCAAATTGTAATTCACGGTTGCCAGGAACGAGGGATCTTGTCGACAGCAAGCAAGATGCAAAGCCCGTGCAAAGAGACTCGATGTAGCATGCACCATGTTATGAATGTTATGTGCATGGACACCTCGGTACGTGTTCTACCTGGCACCGTGGAAACATGAATTCTTAGTGCGAGGCTTGTGCTGATCCGCTTTGAGTGTGCTGCTCTTCGCCCATTTCTTGTAGTTTTTCGGCATTTCTAGCAAAGAGCTCGTTGATGCAAGATCGCTGTAGGCAGGTCAGGTTCCAATCAGTTTGCAGTCTTGCACATCTGCAAGTTTCAAGTGTTTCAAGTTACTACAAAGCCCTAATATAGGGGCCTTACTAATTACCTATACTTTTTCTTGGGGGGGGTCCTTACTATAATTATAGTATAAGATACCCCCAAACCCTATTCTAATTATGAAGGCTCGTACAGTAAGCATCCAAAACCCCAAACTACCCAGATAAACCCAGAATCTGAACATTCAGCTCCAGCAGCGTGCTTGTCAAAGCCCTGCGTCTCCTCCGTGGCACTTTGGAATCTTTGCTTGCCCTTGTGATTAACTTACCAGCTAGAACCTCGTCTTTCCCGGGGTCCCTATACCTGCCATAGTAGATCATGCAAGGTTAAGGTGGCACGCTGAGGGAGGTATTCGGGTTCGGGATCAGAATCTGCCGTGTTGTGCCAAGCAGCGGTCGGTTTAACGTCTACATTTCTTGGGAGAGCACATGCGACGTAGGAAGCCGCACCACCAACCCAATGCCGGAGCATTTGCGAGGAGATGGACCTTGACGTACAAGCGGCAGCAGCAGGCTCCAGAGACAGTTTCATTTCTTTCAGGTTAGAGTGCAGAAAGGGGTGTTTGAGCGATTCTGATATGACGAGCACTTCAATGCAAGGGCCGCTAGACCAGGGGTAGTTAAAGGGCGGGATGGAGCAGGGCTTGAACCTGCACCTCGCGCATGCGAGCCATGGAATGCCGTGCAAGCATTGTATGTCTGGTAGAGTCACGCGATATCGAGTTCCGCGATCGTCGAGGAATGGAGCAAAACTATTCGGCCAGCAACACAACATCCTGGCCCAAATCAGAACGGTGGTGTCACGCCGATAGACATGATGTTGCAAGTATTGTTAAGGGACTATGCAGCCCAGAAGAGTTCTTCAACTACTATAGGGGCCTAAATAATTGCCAATACCATGTTGGGGGTTCCTTACTTATAACTATAGTAACAATGGGCCCCAAAGCCCCATTCTAACTATTAAGGCCCCTATATTAACTCAACTTTCCCAGGCGGTCATGGAGCAATGCAACAGAGTCATCCGACAGGAATCATGTTGCAGGGCATGTCTGTGCGGGTTTCAGTCTCTCAGCGTAACAATTCGCAACAAGCCTGTTCCCGTTCTGCAAGCCTCAATACTGCACCACTGATTCATTTCGAAAGCATCGCATAGCATCTTGCAGCAGCAGGTGCCACGCTGCAGCACAAGACGTGCTGCTGACTCATCCAGAAGCAAAGCGCGTGTGCATGCATATATGGAGCCAAGCTGAACTAGTAAAGCTGTTGCCATGCTGTTATGCATGCACGAGCTCATGGCCATGGTACCCTGATCGTGTGTTTCTCGAGGCTTCTATACCGAATTGTACCAGCGCCTGGACGGGTCTGTGTCACGCTTTCATGACAGGCATAGCTCGAAACCTAAACCCAAAGTCCTCAAGCCTACAAACGCTAAACCCTAAAGTCCTAAACCCGAACCGTAGTCCCGAACCCCAATGTATAGATTGTTTCCACAAAGACCAGCGCCGACAAGGCGGCAGCATCGCCTTTGACGACTTCCGTCGCATCGTCGACGCGTGCCGCTCGTTGAAGACGGCGAGCTGAGTTGTGTTGAGGAGTCGCTTGAGGGTTTAATTACGTGTTATCCCCAAACCCTGAACCCAAGAACCCCTAGGATGCCTTTACAGGTTAAGGCTTAAGGCTTGTAGGTTGTTAGGGAATTCAGTTCTGGATTCTTCAGCCCAGAAGTACTTGCAGGGGCCGGAATAATGAGTTGCAATAGTCTATAGTGAGTTTAGGGTTCAGGATATACTTGGAGGATCATGGGACTTAGTAAGTATGGTTATAAGTACCTTAAGAGGGGTTATAAGTAATTATAAGTAATTAAAAGTATAGTTACCTTAATTATAACCCTAGTTACTAAGTCCCATGATCCTCTAAGCAAGGGTTTAGGGTTAACCACGCCTTCGGGCTCCTTGTTATAATTATAAACTGGGCTTTGGAGTACCATACTTTAATACTTTTTTCTTAAAGGAACGATTATGAAATACAAGTTTATGCTTTTTTCTCCCTGGTTACTTAAAAGCCAAGTAAATCCCACTTCCATGTTCCAAAACTCTTTTCTGGTTTATTAACCTCTCGTGGACCTAACTAGATCCAGATCCTCCTCGTTACCTTAAATCCCAAAGGGTCCAAGTATCAGAGTACATATTTGTAGGGCCCAAATACTTACGAAGTACCTACAGCAGAGCTCATGACCCAAAGGGTCCAAGTAATAGTATAGTCGGTATACTTTTGTGGCCCAAACTTCTAAGTAGCTACAGAGTGGTACTTGGACCCTTTGGGTGAATGCAAATCCCGAGAGCTGCGAACCCAAGATCCGAAAAAGCCCGACTCAGCTCCTAAAGTCCTATTCGCCATGCATAAACGAAGGATCGGAACAATTACTAAGAATATCCCCCTACTATATCCCTCTGTAGTTCTAGTTTATAGTAGATTGTGTTTTCAAACCCTGTTGAATTCATGAAAGCCACGAGGGCACCGAAGGCCCATCTTTTAGTTCCGGTTCATTCCAGACACCGTGGAAGAGAGCTTCTCAGGGTTTACCTATATCCCCAAACCCTACAAAATAGTAGGTTATGACCCCTTAATTAGCGGGTAGAACCCTTAAAACGGTAGGTTTTCGGATCCCAAGGTAGGGTTTAGGGTTTAGGGTTCAAACCTTAAACCCCGAACAGCCGTGGAAGCCCAACACGTCGCAAGACCCTGAAAAGGCGCTAGAAGCCAGAGTGAAAGACCCTAAACCCCAAACGAAAAACATAAACCCTGAATCCTGAACCCTAAACCCTAAATCCTGAACCCTAAATCCTAAACCCTAAACCCCTTGCGACCACCAGGTCTAAAAGCCAACGAGGAACTTCAAGGCCCGAAGATGGTGCGGAGGGCATTTAACGCTCGGACTTTAGCCTTCGGGTTTTGGGTTTATATCCCTATAGTAGAAGCCAGAAAGTTGGAACATGACTATCCTCGTGCCCTTAAGGTAAAGTATAAGGGATCCTAGCACTAATCCTCCTAAAGCCATGTTCCAACTTTCTGGCTTCTTCTATAAGGGTCCAAAGGACCCAATAATTAGGTACTCGGGTTTAGGATAGTAGTTCTGTAGCTCAATAGAAAGGAGAGTATATGATTATTAGGTACTTGGGACCCTTAGGGTATAAGATGGGTTAATCAAACGCCTAGGATTTGGATTTGGGCTTTAAGTTTCGGGTCTTGGGGTTAAATGGTTATAGAGATGGGTTACTTAAACGCTTATAGGATTTGGATTTGGGCTTAGGATGACGTAAGGGTTCAGGGTCAGGCGGTTTAGGTAGGGTGTGAAAGAGCACCCAGCAGCCATGCTAGCCGCCCTATGTCCGGAGCAGTTCTGATGCTCCCAAGACTTTTTCAGACCCCATCCAACAAGCGCAGAAACCAAAGGGTCCAAGTGCCATTTTTGCAGGTACTTCGTAGATGTTTGAGCCCCAAGCATATAAAAAGCTATTACTTGGACCCTTTTGGGGAACAGGCTCCGCACTGTGGCGAGAACCGGCCTGTAACGGGAGCACGATTCAAGCGCGAGTCGCACCCAAAACATGCCTGGCACTGTGGCGAGAGCACGATTCAGGCGTCTAATGTAGGGGCCTTAATAATTACAAACAGGTTTTGGGGGTTCCTAATCATATTTATTTACAGTATGACGTGCACCCAAACCCTATTCTGCGTAATTATTAAGGCCCCTACATTATGGGCACCCAAAATTTGCACGGCCCTGTGGTTGCCAACTTCGGAAATTCCTAAGCCCTGCAGAGCCGGAGACCACGCCGGTGTAGAACCAAGGAGCCTAATATAGGGGCCCAAATAATGAATTAGTGATAGAGTTCCTTCAAATGGTTCTATAAGGGGTCTATAAGAGATCTATAGTAGGGTTCTATAATATAGGGGCCTAAATAATTACCAATACTAAACTATTTTAAGGGCTCCTTATTATAATTATAGTATGATATACCCCAAAACCCTAGTCTAGTTATTAAGGCGCCTATATATTAGTGGTGTGGCCCCGTCACGACTAGCTGACTAGCGACTTCGAGTGATTGGAATGCCAAAATGAGCAGGGGAGTGCCGCAGGATCATTACCCAGATCTTCGAATATCCCTTCATGTTGGAGTATTCCTCAAATCATAATAGGATACCTAGAATGATTTAAGGGATTTTCAGTAGTTAAGGGCGACATTGTGGTGATAGCGATTCCCAGGTGCAACGGTACTGGATTTTGCGCTGAACTCGGTGTCCGGGAAGCTTTCTATACCGAAATCACAGATCTCTGCGTCGACGGTCTTCGGGTGCCCTTATACAGGTGCTTAGAGTCTTAGAGTTTAGGTGCCTTATACAGGTGCTTAGGGTTTGTAGGGTTTAGGGTGCTTCATGCCCGAGAGAAACTCCAATCCGAATCCCCAAGAGCCCTCGAATGCTGCAGGCGCACAGTTTCTGTTCAACAGCTGCGATGCCACAGGAAAGGGGGAGCTCCCTTTCAAAGACTTCCTGAGCTCCCTGCCGCTTTTCCGAAACTATCCTTTACCAGAGTTCGCCTTGACGGTTTCGGTTACCAAGGGTTTAGGGTTCAGGGTTTAGGGCTTAGGGTTTAGGGTTTAGGGTTTAGTTTAGTGTTCAGGGTTTAGGGTTTAGGGTTTAGGGTTCAGGGTTTAGGGTTTAGGGTTCAGGGTCTAGGGCTTAGGGGCCTGCAGCATCTTGCGAGGACTTGGAGTTTGGGTTGAGGCTTCCTTGAGTGGGAGAGCTTCGCAAGGTTTTTAGGTAGAGATACACAGAGTTCTGCTCGACTTCCCTCAACTTTAGACTTCACGCCCCTAAACCCTGACCCTAAATCCTCACCCCCGGACCCTTCAACCCTGATCAAACTTAACAGCAAGCCTTGTAAGCCCAAGCCCGAAGCCCCTTCCTGGATCCCGAAATGTACGCAGAATAGCAGAATTATCGCCTTTCGCAGGGGCAAGTGTTGGGGGCATTATTTTACTGAAAATACTCAAGCGGGCATTTGGCTCGACTTCGTTTACTCTAAACGTTACGGGCGTCAGGGTTTAATTTTTGAGTTTTAGCGTATAGGGTTTTGATGGATGTATGGTTTATGGGGTTAAGGCTTGAGGGCTCAAAACGTTCTTGGCTTACAGGGCTTAGGGCTTTAGAACCTCTGATAGTCAGGGGTTAGAGCTTTAGGGCATTTTGGGAGTTAGGGACGCTCTGTTACTACTGTTGGATTTCGGAGCCCGCAAAGGGTGGCCCTAACTACATCCGGGTACCTTAGAGCAAAGCTTCCGATCCTTCGGTTTTAATGTTAAGGTTCCTAGTTTCGGGGCCCGGGGATTAGGTTCTTCGGGTGTGGGGTTTCGGGCTTTGGGGTTTCGGTGTTTGGTGCTTTAAGGTGTGTATACAAAATCGGCAGCATTGATGAGGATGGGCATCTCGTCCATTCTCGAGGGCACTGAGATGCGACAGAGCTCGAAGAAGGACAGCTGCTGGACGGTCCTAGATTTTCCTCACTCCTGTTTTTGTTTGGATAACTGTAACCTATGGTGACGGTCCTATATTAAGAACACCATGAGAGACTCTAAGGGTTTTGTGTTGCGTGTGTCATGCGGTTGTGTATCAGCTTTGTTCTGTTTTATCCGGGTATTTGTCGGGTTCCGTACGAGTTTCATAAGCTTGTATGTGTTATTGAAAAAGGTGCCGTTGTCAAGACCGCCTAGTTGGGTTCTAGTTAAGGAATTTAGTTTCATTGAATTAACATAATATAAGGAGAACTCATTATTTACTGAAGATCCCTACTATTACTGTGGTAACTTAGACTGTAGTTTCCTGACAAGACTGCATAGAGGCCAGATGGCCCGGAACCAAGTGGAACTAGGGTCTCGGACGTCCCGGACATCTTGGTGTTTCAAAGGTTTGTCGAAAGGTCAGAGGCGCTTCAACATGCCGCGGTCGAAGGACGATCCACGATGCTGTCTGAATCAACCCAAAATCAGCCTGGGTGCATTCTTGCTGGGTGATCATGATCATCGACCCTCCTGTTCAACCGCGCTGGCAGATTCGGTACCATCCCAAGATGGACTACGTTTTTTTCCGCAAAAGTGTTGTGCATGGATGGCATCACCGTCCGGATGAACAGGCTCGGCAGCGGATGCAAAAACAAGTCCCACAAAGTGGGTGCAGGAGTGGAGAAGCTCAGGTGCACAGACTGCGAGGCAGTATTGGTGCTCTTTCTTCTGTTATGTGACAACAGATTCAGGGAGAAGGTCTCAGCTCAATAAGTTCCGGCTGAGCTGTCATGCGAGAATTTGTGCTGAGATGTTGTAGGTTTTCCTTGTGCGCTGTGACATCTGCTGGGAGATGTCAGGATGCAAGTGATCTGAGTTGGACTGTCGTGTTGTTGACTGAGCCTGAGAGAGTGCATTTGTGCGAAAGGTAGGTTTGTGCGTCTTTTCGTGGGTGCCAGATTCTACTAGATTGCGTGCTCGAGCTGTCTTTGAAGTGTCATAGGCCTGGGCAGTTCCATAAAGAACCAGTTTTCAACCACACCCTCATTAAGCTGCTGCTGCTACAAACATGTAGAACCACTGGATTTAAAACTTCCTAGCTCGTGTCGACCAGCATTCAGCATGACAACAGAGGACAGTGGAAGACACACCAATGGCAGACAAAGACCAAAGAGGACATATAACGACAAGACTAGACAAGCCAAAGCAACCACATGCCCGGACCGCAGTTTCGTCGCACCTTGCTACGGAAAGTCAATGGAGTGCGCGCAGTAGAGGAAAACAAGAAACACTAGCGTGGCTAGCGCATGCTAGTTGCGGGTTGGCTTTACACTTCCTTCAACAAGCACATGACACAACTCTGCTGCAGAATCGATGGCTCACCGTTTGACATGTGGAACTCTATTGCCCAAGCAGTCCGAATTTTCTTGATCGTCAGGCGAGGGAGCTCTTGATGCAAAAGTCTCCGAAAGTTTGCGTCGGTGGTCGCCCTGTTCTCGGTCACGCCATTTGTTTTCCCATGTGTTTTCGGTTCTGGAAATCACGATGTCGCATTAGTTGATGGAGCTCAAAACACGTCGCTATGATCGGTTGGATGACGCTCTTGCCGGACTCCGTGGCCAATCAAGCCGGTGCTGCAATTGACAGAGGCTTTCTTGACAGACAAAAGCAGCCAACTTCTTGAGCCTAGGGTTTCGTCATTGCTTGAGTAGCATCTCCGTTTTGGCTACCGGGCCGCCTTGAGACTCTGAAGGCCACAGGCATCGGAAGAGCAGATGTCGGTTGGATTTGTCGACAAGCGTCTGAGGCAATGAAAGGTGCAACAGCTATTAAGGAAATGCCGAGAACAGATAAGGCAGGTGCCTGCCAATGGAAGAGAAAAGAACACGGTAGTTTTCCCGGCGGCCGCAAGCGCCGAGGCGGGCGACCTTGCTTGGTTTTGAAAGCAAAGTCATGAGGCGCAGATGAAGAAGTGCTTTCGGCAAAAAAAATGGAGCCGAACCTAGGCCCGCTCTTACCTATGGTTACGTTGCCGGCCAGGCTACAATGTAAGATTATTCGAAGCAGTAATCTCTTCTCCCTAATACTAAAGCCCCCCTAATATAAAAACTCTCGGCCCCCGGAATTTCGCGGTTTCGGGCCCACAATTGGAAGTTAATTAAAAACATTACGGGGGGTTAGGATTGTATTAGTTTTAATGGAGCCAAGACTACAGCAGTACTATTCAAACCGAAAAGACCACAGCTTTAGGAGTTAGGGGTCTAGGGCTTAGGGCTAAAGGTTTAGGGCTGACGGTTTAGGGCTCAAGGTTTAGGGCTTAGAGCTTTAGGGCCAGGATTTAGGGTTTAGGGTTTATAAAGGCTGACTGTCCGCTCTACAGCTGGAACGGCTGCGTAGGAAACAGTCGTTGTTTACTTGTTTGACTGTGTGGCTCAATACTGATTACTGTCAATCCGACTCATACCCGGATGCATCGAAACCCCCCCTAATATTAAAACAGAATGCCGGAATTTTTTTTGTTTTTTGAGGGGGAGGAGCGGGGGGCAGGTCGTGTTAATTCTAGGGGGAAGGGACTAGTCCTTGCGTAATGTGTACGTTTCTGACGCCAGCTTCAGGTGTTGCAACCCACACCGCAGATAGGCATATTGAGTTTGGCCCTTCGCGCGAACATGCTATGCCTTTCAAGTAGAAAGTAGCTCAAGCAGAGGTCATGCGTGCGTATGCATTCACAGTATATGTAGGTGTGCATGTACGTACTAATGTACTTATGTATCTATGTATCCATGTATCTATGTATGTATCTATGTATGAATGAACGAACATTTGTATGTATGTATGTATGTATGTGTGTACGTGTTCACATGATGTTGGGATTGCAATCACTACTCCCCACCAAGTTGATCTGAAGAAGAAGCATCCTGAAGTTTGTCTTGCTCAACTGTACATCCGCAAGCTAAGCACAAACTCCCCACATCCGCCGAAGTCCATGCACCGAAACTTTTGGTGGTAGTCCCAATCCTGACCAAGGCCTGGCCAAGGTCGAATTGCAACAGAGAAAAGACACTCATCATGAGATCAACTCCGAGTCAATGCAGACGACAGGGAGGGGGATGGCACAACCTAAAACCCCAAGCACGGAGGGAGGGACAGGCCGAAGTCCATGCACCCCCATCCTCCTTCCCCGCCCGCTTGATTTGTACGTGCAGGCATCGAATACTTTAAGATTTAGGGCTTATAATGTATCCTTTCAAAGCCATTGCGATATGCGAACACTTGGTTTGGGCACAGCAGAGGCTCTGGGTTTAAGCCCTTGCGAGCCCTTTGCCCAGGAGGGTGGCGGCACAGTGCGCACGGCCGAGATTTCTGTCGTGACACCCACGCAGCATGACTTGTCAGACGGCTTCTGAGGCGTTGCAAGGTTGTTTGTCTCTCGATTCTGGCTAATTTGCAGGGTTGTAGTTGCTTTGCTGAGCATTTTCAGATGTTTTTTCATTGTTTGCAGCAGGTTTATCAAGT
The DNA here is from genome assembly GCA_003297005.1 of Symbiodinium sp. clade A Y106. Taxonomy (NCBI): domain Eukaryota; class Dinophyceae; order Suessiales; family Symbiodiniaceae; genus Symbiodinium; species Symbiodinium sp. clade A. The sequence continues at coordinate 140,805 of BGNK01000013.1, read as the reverse complement.
CCTTCACCTTCAGTCACTTGGGTCTTCCCCGTGGCTTTACAAGACAGCACCGCCCAAACCCTCAGCAGCAGACCGAGATTTACCTTGGGATACAGCTGTAGCCGTGAGCTTCGGAGAACTCCTGCGTCCCTGTTAGGCGATTACTGTTCTCACACCTCCATGCTTCGATAACCCTGTTCCTAAACAACCTTTACCTTAAGCCAAAGATTCTACCTGTGCAGGATTCCTTATTCTGGTGTCGTGATAAAGATCCTTGACAAAGATGGTTTTTTGGGCTACAGGTGCAGACCGGATCTTGTGGCTGATTTGAGGCAGCTGGCGGCACGAGGCAGCTTGACCGAACTGCTTTCCGGCTTAGGCCGGGAGCTTGGCTTCGGCTTACAGGGTTAAGTGACTTAAGTGTTCAGGGGTTGGCGTTCGGGATTTCTTTTTCGTGTTTGTAAGTTCAACTGCGGCTTTGTGGTTCCGGGGGTCCCATAGCTAGAAGAGGGTCTGGGGTTACTGGATGTTTAGCTACATACCTCGGAGGATCGATATTCGATTTTTCTGCCCACAGTATCAGCAGTAGCAAGAATGGGAGTAAGATTACGAGTAGAAGCTGCAACTAGTAAGTAAATCCTCTCGTATGGTGTAGCCGTAAACGTTACTTTACGATGCAGGGGGGGTTGTTTGCGGCACGGGACATTGTGTCGACCAAATCCCATTCTTGCAACCACTCACGTGCCAACATCGGATGTCTTTAAGACCGGCCCAGGAAGCTACGAGCTTTGTGGTTCAGGGTTTAGGGGTTGAATTAGTTGAGGTTTAGGGTTTAGAGTTTAGGGCTTATAGGGTTTGGGTTGACATGGGGTTTATGGATTTAGGGAAAGGGGCTCCGGGGTAAGCAGGACCATTGCCGCCGCTGGATACCCTCCGCGAAGAGATGCGGCTTGGCTTGCCTAGCACTTGAGGGATCTAAAGGGTTGTAAGGGTTTAAGTTTAGGGTTTAGGGTCCCAGCGTCGTTACCTGTTGCTTCTTGCAGTGTTTTCACGGTGTGCGAGGCAAAATGAAGATCAAGAACTCGATCACATTTTCAAGCACGCGCAGTGAAAGAATATTCTGTACTACGCGGCCTGCTCGTGCGAGTAGTAATCCTCAGCCTTCCCAAAGAAATTACTGTGAAGAAGGTCCCACACCCTGTTCTATTTATATGCCCTTATGCAATGCGAGTATGGGAGTTTGGATGCAAGAACGCCGCAGTTTCGAGAGTTCGAGAGTCTCGGGCTCTGCTTTCGCAACTGTTTAGCAACATGGCGTGAGCATGCTAGAGTCTAGAGCCGTTACCGTAGTGGGAAGGTGGGTCGGAACAAGCAGCAGCTGGAGTTGTGGGCCAAACAGATTTGATTTGGCTCTAAATGATTCCGACTTCTACAGAAAATTCGGCTCCAACAAAACATGAGAGCTTTCATTCAATGCACGTGAGATGTATTGACCGAATGATATTCAAGGATTTTCACATCCATGCGCGTAGGGTTGGCATGTTTGTCTCGGTCTAGGTTCAACATGCCAGCCTTAACCATACTAACTTAAGTCAGACATGGTTGATGCCTTGTTGCAGGCGAAACTTCTCGCCCAAGGACCGCGAAGGGTGTAGGATCATGTCACGCTGGCCTTGCTCGAACGTATTTGTGTCGTTTGGTGCAGACCATAAGCCACACCGTCAAGAATTTAAGCACTAAGCCGTTCTTTGCTGAGATCTCATGTCGTTTGTTCAAGGTCCCTTGAATGCTTCCACGGCTGTTGTGCGAAAACTGAAGCCCCCAAAAACAACAGATCTCTTTACATGACTCCTTAACCGCCTTAACCGTCCAAATCGCTCCTCTTCGTGTCTCCAGGACCGTGTCTCTGGGCCACAAGTGTTTGCTGCCCAGTGGAAGCTCCAGCAGAATGCCGCCAAAGAAATGGAAAAAGCGGCGGATGTCAACTGAAACTTGATTTGTTGTTACAGGGTCTCGTGTTGGCTTGTGTTGAGGTTTTATTGCAGGGCTAAGAGTGAGTGAGATTCGCAGTAAATCTGTGACATGTGTGCATGTACGAAATTGTCCTGCATTCATTTACACGTATGTACGCACGTGTATGTGAATGTTTCTGTGTATGTGTGTTCACAGACTACAGAATCCTTGATCAAAGAGACTCTACTTGGGGTCACGCCTCAGGCTTTACTCTTTAGTTCTTCAGGGCCCTATAAACCCTCAACCCCAAACCCTAAACCTCTCCCTAAACCTTATAAGCCCTAATGCGGTACCGCGTGTCTGCAGTCCTAATTTGGCTCTCCAGCATCAAGAAATGCTTTGCTCAGCCGAGACTGAATTCATGGCCAGAGCCCCAGGGTTCAAGCGTGCAGGGTTCTAGACTTGTTTGGGTTTACATAGAGGCTCATACCCTACCCCCTTGTTGAAGGTACCTAATTTTCGATATAACAGATCGTAACCATAAAACTAGGTATCCTAAAAATGGGGTAGGGCATGGCGGCATGACCCTCTAGGTACTTGTAGGGCTTGTTGTAAGGTCTTCTTGTATGAACTCGAGTCTTTAAGGTTCTGGATAGGGGTGCGTTGGCGGACACTGTAGGAGATGGTAGTCTGCTCCTTGTACTCCATAAGTCTTGAGTCTTACTTACGGCACCTCTGACAGATGTTGCACAGGCAACACACACAGCAACTGCAGCAACTGCCTGCCAGTATGATTACATACAATTAGGGCAGCTGCGGGATGAGGAGGAGGAAGGTGACAAGCGCTGCTGCTGCCGCCGCTGCTGCTGCTGCTGACACTGACGACGATATTGATGGTGATTATGATGACGATGACGTCGGTGATGGTGATCGTGATGATAGCGACGTTGAACTGGTCTGGGTAAGCATTGTTGTTGCCGAATGAGTGTGATGCGGGTAAAGTGGTATGTAGATAGCTGTCAGGTCCTGTCAGGTTTTACCTGAAGTAGAAATGCATTGGTTCATGATCTTTGCATTATCGCAACCCGCTGCCTTTGATGATGCTCGTGGCTGATGTTGAAGAGCTCATGTCGTGCAGAAGGTTAGGTATGGTTAGTTCGTTTGAGGACTTAGTAGTTGAGTTGCAGCCGCACCAGCGCCTGTCCAAAGATGGTCGTCTCACACCGCTGTAGACATGTGCCCTTGTGGCAATAGCGAGGCTGCCGTACGGTTCCTTATTGTGATTATAGCAGAATCTGCGCCAAAAGCCTATTCTACTTGTTAAGCCCCTGCACTAAACCCGGTGCTAGTAACCTTCATCGTAACCCTTGAAGGAACCCTATTCTACCTGCTAAGGCCCTAGAGTACTCCCCGATAAGACGCGTCGGCTGTCGAAGCCCAAACGCGCCAGTCACCAAGGCTTCTCATAGGCCGGAAGGGAAGCCAAGAGTCAACCCTAAACCCTAAACCAAGATTTAGGTTTCGGGTTTCGGGTTTATCGTTCAGGTTTAGGACTTGGCGCTTGGGGGTTTGTACGAATTGAAGAAACCCCAATGGCCCAAAAGGTAAGCTGCAAGCTCGATTTCTTGTAGAGTACACAGTTTAGTCTAAGTGGCTAAGGATTAGGGGGTAACGTGAAGTGGGATTGCGCAGCTTCCGTTTTAGAGCCTGTACCTAGAGGCTCCATAGTAGTTCCTTTTTGGGTTCATATTTAGAATCCTATAAGGTAATCCCAAAAAGGAACTACTATGGAGCCTTTGGGTAAGCCCTATCCCCTAACTGTGGTCCAAGGAGTTTTAGTGTCACAGCTGGTGAGGGCTGACGAGCGAAGGCTTCAGCCTAAAACCTTAGGCCTTAAACCCAGCGCTGGCCCCACACCCTAAACTCCACACCTTAAGCCGTAAATCATGATGCCCGAAACTCCAAACCCTACAACTACAACCTAAAATCTCATCAGACCCCAGGCTTGGGATCAGGCGACGGAAGTGACGCCCACAAAGCCGCTCTTGCCCAGGCCTTTGGCATGTGCACATGAATGCCTGCATGTTTCGAGGCTTCACGGTTTGGGTTCAGGGTTTAAAAGGTTTGCTGTTTAGGCTTTAGGGTTTAGGGTTCGGGGTCTGGGGTGTATCTGCGTATATTGCTTCTGGAGGGATATCGGAGACCAGCTAAAGAAGCGAATGCACTTTTAGGTTGGACCCTATGTACACCCCAAACCCCTAAACTCCTAAACCCTAAACCTCTAAACCCCTAAACCCCAAAACCTAACATCCCTCGAAAGCACCTCGCGACAGCTTTGAGCACTGGGTGGCTGTGAAGAGCTTCTTGGGAAGACTTGCTTGGGCCTATGCCCCAAAGGACCCGAGCAATAGCATAGTATAGTTAAGTTTGTTACAGTGTACTATATAGTATAGTAAAGTATAGTATATACGTTTGGGGCGCAAACACCTACTAAGCACCTACAAAAATGGTACTTCGACAGTTTGGGTGTACGAGACAAAGATTCCCAACCTCAACCTTAACGGGACTAGGGTGTGCAAGTTGTGCTTGGGTCCAGTACCCTAAATCCGAAATCCTGAATGCATGTACATTACCTTGGAACTGCATGCAGTCTTGCACGGCCGCTCCTCAGGCTACTAGGCCGTCAGTCTTATTCAACCTCTCCTACGTCTGTGAGTTGGCGAATATGGTGTTCGTTCCCACACCGCCAAGCCCTCCCCAGATCGTGACCCTGCCGATCACCGTCCCATGTATTGATAAGTTGGAGATTTATTGATAAGTTGGAGATTTACAGTAACACTGGGCTAGAATTCAGACTATCGTTATGCTGGCACTCTGGACGCAACTCTATGTAGCATGCACCGCAACCTCTGATTCTATGTATTCACTCCGCATCAGTTCTCCGGCGTGCCTTCGTCTCCGCCCTCAGAAATATTTATCTTCAAGACTCTTACGATTTACGACGGCCGACCCTGACCCCCGTGCCAGACCCGCATGGCCTGAGAAACATGTGGGAGTTTCCGAAATTAGGCGTACCCTATTTTGGGGTCCTTGTAATAAGGATCCTACTATTTAATATGGATCATACTATTTAACAAGGATCCTACTATTAATTAAGGATCCTACTATTTAATGAGGATCCTACTATTTTAATAAGGATCCTACTATTTCATAAGGATCCTACTATTTAATAAGGATCCTACTGTTTAGGGTATTTAGAAACTCTCATGTCACTGCGGAGACGCAAAACTTTGGCTTGGGACTGCCAAGGCTCGTTTTGTCCGTAGAGTATTGCCTAGTACTCGTCTAGTCTGGTCCGGTCTAGGGGTTTAGGGTTTAGGGTTTATAGGGTTTAGGGTCTAGTAGAATATAGCAGCGCAGAGTATAGTATGCTATAGCATAGTATCGCATAGTATATACTGTAGATGATAAGGCTCAGTCTACGTGTTCTGATACTGTATATGTGGCCGCTCGAGTCCGCTAGCCGACCGTGGCAATGCCTAAACGAGTAAGGTACTTATACTATAATTTTATCAAGGATTATACCATAATTATATTAAGGAGCCCCCACAATAGTATAGGTAATTATGAAGACAGCCATATTCAGGGTTAAGGGGTTCAGACAGACCAGGTCGTCCAAAAGGACAGAGTTTCAATCGAGAGTCTAGAGTCTGGGGTGTCCTTTCGCCGCCAATCCCAAGCCCAAAGCAACTAACTCATCATGGCCTAAGCGCTAAACTGTCAGGCCCACTCTGGTTCGCCGCATCGCCAAGTACTCATATGTGCTAACCTAAGTCTGCACTTCCGGTTCAGGGTTCAGGTTTTGGCGTTCGTCGAAGCAGGCCCTGGGGGGGGCGTAGGTCTAGCAGATGAGGATGTACAACCAGGAGCCATGTTTGTCTCACAGGCTCTGCATAGGGAGTGAAGGAAGGAAGCCCCTTTGCCCGCCGACTCCTTTCAGGATACATATTTGGGAAGCCAACCTCAGAATCCCTTTGACGCCGCAAGCTCGTTCACAGCCTGAACCTGTTTGAGTTTACAGGTGCCATGTCTCCATCTCTGCTATGAGGAACACACGGGATAATTGAAGCTAGCAACAACTCAATGACGGTTTGGGGGCTAGCATTTATCGTGTGCAGGAAGCTCTAAAATCAACGAGAGGCCAAACTTCGAAACCCTTTGGCCCTAATCAATGTTGGGAGCAGATTCCTCAGGTTCTACATCGGATTTGGCAAGGTGTTGTCGGGTCGCTCCGGAAATCTGCTGTCCTTGACACACAGGTTGCAACCAAGAGAACGACCCGAAAGCAAACCTAAGAGCTCAGCTGTCTATGTAGTGTGAGGTAGGGCGTGGGGTGTCCGGCTGTTCAGCTGTGACTGACCCTGGCTTACCTGCCCTATCAAACACCAACATGGCCCAATTAAGCACCAATGTGGGCATGAAACCTGAAAGGAACCTTCTGAAGAATGGTTAGCAGAATCCTTACAGCAGCCGTAAAAGAATGCCAAGATGCCACAGCCCGCCTGGCACGTGACGCCGCCGAATGAGACGGTCATTCAGCACAGGAAGCTGCATGCGGAGTCTGGCGGCAGCACTGGTTGATTTGCTTTCGGATCCCCTACCACCTCAACCTGAACCCCAAACCCGAAACAACCATGAACCATAACCGGTAACCTCGGACGCAACTCGGGTTAGCCTTGTTACCTAGGACCCAGAAATGTTAGAAGGACCTTCTCCCTTCAGCGAAAGGCCCTCCCATCCACATGCATACATGCATACATGTATACATGCATACAACAATACATACATCGAAAGTGGCACACCGACGTGCAGTGCCATGCCTAACATTTCCTAACTCCGATTTGTTGGCCAGAGCCACCTGAGTTCCTCGATGTGAAGGTCTAGGGCGCCAGTTAGCTAAACAGTGGGTTACTAACCACATTATATATGTAACCCAGGACCCAGTAACCCACTATTATAGGTAACGGGAGCTCAAGGGAAAGTCAAGGTTTTCGAGTTTGTTACATCATTACGTGGCAGAAGCCCGGCAAGTCCGGGGCCCTTTCCTGCTCTATTGTGCAGGCTAATTGAATCTTTAGCTCCGTTGCGGAGGTTTAGGACTCTGACCAAGTTTTGCCTACGAAGTCAGTGTTCAGGCCCTGCAAGTAGGAGTTAGAGTCTTAAATTGCTGGCAAGTATATCCTGGAGCCCTAGACCCCGAACCCTCCTCCCTACACCCCTCGGGCGAAGTTTCGGGTCTCTTTGGCTTAGGTGCTCGGACAGGTCCTGCGAAACATGGGTGCTTCCGTCGCAAGCTTTGCAGCTGGCATCTCAGGCCGAGAGTATCGACACTCCGGACTTAGCGTTCAGCCGGTATAAGGCTACTGGTACTATGCTGGCTACTAGAGTAGGGTTTAGGGTTTAGGGTAGAGTAAGGGCTACTGTAAGGGTACTATAGGAGGGTACTCTTAACAGGTTGTAGCAGGTGTGCTTGGTCGTGGAAAACCCTCAAAGCTCTACAGTGTTTGTTTAGAAGGTCACACTGAACCCCAGACCCCAAACCATAGCAAGAGACGCGAGCCTAACCCGAAAGTGGATCCCGAATTCGGCGAAAGGATACCGCCGTCGCTTCCCCGCGCCCGAGCACGAGGCCCGTGGCTTCAGCATGGGGATGATGATAAATATGGTGCTAAAACTAATGACGATGATTTTGCCGCTAATGCTGATGATGATGACTACGAGGGGTTCCATGATGAGTCGGAAGATGATGATGGACACAAAACGGAACATGGTCTTGCAGACAGAATGACAGGCTGTGTGTGATGACGATGNGATGACGATGGCGATTCCGATGAAGCGGATGCTGTCAATGATGATGGTCGTAGTGCTGCTGCTGATGATGATGACGATGATGATGATTGTGATGACCTGTGACTATGACGAAGACGGTGATGACAGCTATGGCTTTCTCATTGACTTTTATGGGTCTGCTTACCGTTTCGGGTGCGCGGTCTTTTGTAACATGTTCATGAAGTCGGGTGTGCGGTGTTTCTTTCATGGCACGCAGCAAGGTTGTCCTTGGCCAGTTGGGTGACAGATATGCAGCCCTATTATTAATCGTATAATCTACCCCAACACCCTGTTTAATTCTTAAGGCCCCTAAATTATGTAGCCCTAGTCCCGACATAAATTCTGGATTATACAGTCCCTGTCGAACTTCCCCTCCACCCCCGCCATGGCGCCTCCAGGAAGCTGAACCTAGTTTGCCCTAAGAGTCCAAGTACTCAAACTGATAGGATGTTAGGTTCCAACAGCCATTCCGAGTATAGACAGTATAGAATTGAATTTTGGACCTAAAACCCTGGGATTTGGGTACACGGACCCTCACGGTTGAGGCCGAATCGTACATGCAACATTGCAACGTGGCCTTCGCGCACTCTAAACAACCCCTGGACCCATGACACGACAAGGAAGCAAGTTCAGACGCCTCCTGTGGCTAGCCCGTTGAGAAGCGCTGGCCTGTTCCTTGGCTAAAATCCTTTGCTGCCTAGGGCTGAGGGACCTCGAGTGTCTCGGGTCATGGGGTTCTGACTTGGTTTATGTAGGAGCCTTGAAGGGCGTTTTGGGCTCCTTTGGAACCCTCAGGAATACTAGTGGTAATTATTAAGGCCCCTATATCAGCCGGTTTAGCATGCAGTGCCTGCATCTGCAGAAGGATGAAGTTGCGAGATATCAGGTTGTTTGTACGGTAGGGCCCATAACTCCAGTTGCCTAAGACTAGGAATAACAGATTGTATGTGAGGACAGGGAGCTATCACTAGATCATGTCAGAGGTTCGATGGGTTTCCGAATTGTAACTTTGGTTTCCTGATTGAGGTTTGGCGGGCTCTGTGTCACATTCTGTTTGACTTGCAGATGACACTTCAACCGCCAGGGCCCAATCTCGAAGCCGCAATTCCTTGAATGTCTCCGTCTCCCAACTTCAGCAACCAAGACTCCAAGTCGTGTCGAGTGTGGTGCAGAAATACAACAGCATAAACCTGGCATAAACCCTATACTGTTTGTCTCAGGCAATATGTTCATGTATAGAGGTAATCCTTATAAGGAACCTGGAACGCAGTTTGTATGTTTTCGCCCCTTAACTAGATCCTAAAACCCTAAAGCCTAAACCCTAACCTCACACATTTAAGTCTTAGACTGTTTTAGACCTTAAGCACCCCTGGAACGACTAAGCTCTGCTCGTGATTCTCGCGAAGAAGACCTCGAAGCCTTCGACGAGCTCTGCCAGGCCGGTTTATGGTTGATCCAGAGTAACCAGTGTACTCTTTAAAACACGGATATGACAGTACACAACTTGTGCTCTTACCTTTTAAGGTGCCTCGGTTACTCTAGGTCCCTAGGTAGAATTTATAGTGTTTAAGGTTTAAGGAAAGTTGCGACTTTTCGGAATTATAGGGTGCGGGATTTACCGATCTAGGGTTATAGTTCAGGGTTATCAGAGTTGACAGGGTTTTACTGCAATTTTCATTTTAATCTGGGGTTGCATCGTTGTATGTTTCATCGGGGGCGGGGGCTCAGTTTAAGGAGAAGTGGGGCCAATTCTGATGCACAGCTTCTGCGAGGACGCCGCGGCCAGGGAGCTGGCGCACCTCATCGTCGGGCCGCCAGAAATCCAGCCCCTCGAAGGCGTGGACGAGCCGTGCCAGCGAGCAAGGACGGTGGCACACCTACTGTTGCTTGGAGTGCTACTCCCATCACTTTCTAGGGTGCTTTTGTTTATCATGACATCGAAGAAACCTGGGACGATCTTAGACGGGCTTGATGATGGTTTATGTAAGGTACAGGGGTTACTTGCAGGTTCCCTGGTCATTCTCATTGTGGTAATGAGAGCTACTAGGTCCAAGTGTTAAGCACTTACAGCTTCAGTTGCCCTACTTGTAAGCTTGCTTATTACTCATGACCCTTCGAAGTAAGATACCAACCCCAGAAACCTAAAGCTTCACTGTCTGAACCACCATGCCGTGAGCTCCAAGCTTAGGCTGAAACTTAGCCCTCATTTAGGGCTTAGGGCCAAGTTTAGATTTATTTAGGGTTTTAGGGTTTAAGGTCATTGCCTCCTGGCGGCAAATTGATGGCCGGAAATGTTGGAGTGTGAGCAGCGCGTGCCTTCGGAGTATATATCTACAACTACGGCAACTGCGTTCAGGGGTTAGGGTTCACAGGTTTCGGGTTCCAGGGTATGGGCTCACCATCATCGATGTCCCGGAAATCCAGTCGGACTTACATGACTGGGGGCCCTCGCCCTCAAGAAGCCTGTATCAAATTGACGGAACTTACGCCCCTTGCTGTGTTCATCGTTGCTGTTTGGTGAGTCTGGAAATTCCAACCCCAAAACCCCGTAAACCCCAAACCCTGAGCCCTAAACTCCTAAACCCAGAGACTCCAATATTCCTTAGTTGAGCCTTAAATTTAAGCTATGTACTATATAATGTATATATTCCTTAATATTTCAGGTATATAACGGTATATACTCCTTAGTTAAGGGATTATTGGAGTCTCTGGGAACCTTGAGGCTCGCGGGCTCCAGCGGGAAGTCTCAGAACTGGCAGCCGCCCCACCTTTGCCGGCTCTTCTCGCTGCGACGCGCCCGGCGTCGCGTGAGAGCGGTGCGGCAGGCGCTCCAGCTCCAAAACCTTCCTGTGTACTATAGGGGCCTTGATGATTACCAGTGCTACTTTCGGGGTTTCTTATTGTATTTATAGCATAAGGTGCCCCAAAACCCTATCATAATACAACTTCAGACTTTTTTCCCAAAGGGTCCTAAATACCTGGCTATAGTCGAAAGTAGGGCTTCTGTAGTAGAAGTCAGGATGCCTTGGGTAAGTATCCCCACGGAATACAGGGGCCGGAATAATTACCCAACAACATTATATTGATCATTAAGGTCCCTACATTACCCTAAGGGTCCATGTACCCAATTAGTATATACTTTGGCCTTAAAGTACTCCCTATATGGGTACATTGGGCCCAAAGTATGTACTATTTGGGTACATGGACCCTTAGTTTTGTAGTTAGGACCCGTAGGTTTGCCAAGCCAAAAGGCACCTAAACCCTAAACCCTAAACCCTAAACCTTAACTTGCAAGCCTCAACTCCTCCTAGCGGCGGCCTTTTAGGGCCCTGAACCCTAAACCCGAGGGTTTGGGAGGGGGGTCAGGTTTCTTGTTTCAAGTTTGGGATTCAGAATTTCAGGTTTAATTAGGATTTATAGCAGTTTCAGAGGGGGTGAGGGGGGCGGGGTGGCCTTGAATTTCAAAAGGTCAAGACAGTGCTTGCTCTACGGGCGGAGCTGCTGATGCAGACAGTTTACTCGGCATGGCGTGGCCATGCGCAGCTCTTTGGCCAAAGCTCTTGGGTGTGGGGCTCTAGATTTCGCTTTCCTATTTCACACTTTATTTTGCTATGTCAATGTAGTACTGTATTATGGTAATGGTCATGCTACGTGCTTTCGTCTTATTTTAAGGTTTGGAGGGCAGCGGGTTTCGGGCTGTGGGGAGTTTGGCCTTCACCATGAAGATTTGCCGGAAGGCTCCGTAGTAGTTCCTTTTTGGGATTACCTTATAGGATTCTAAATATGAACCCCAAAAAGGAACTACTATGGAGCCTCTGGGTAGAGACTTGCGAGGTGGGGCGCGCCTCGGTTTAGGGCTTAGAGGGTCTAGGGATGCCTATCGCACCAGGTGCGTGGATTGCAAGGAACCCTACACCCTGTAACCCTAAACCCTAAACCCGCGGCCCTTAAGCCCCAAACGTCTGAACAGTAACGCGACGTGAAGAGTTCGGTGGTTCAGGGCCTGCAGGGCTTCCACTCCGAGGCTTTCCTGTCTCCTAAACCAAACCCAAAAGTCCAGTCCCTAAAGGGCTCAAGTACCATTATAGTAGGCACCATTGTAGCAATTATGAAATTATAGAGTAATTGTAGTACAAGTATAGTATTTGTAGTAGGTACCAAAGTAGGTATTTGGGCCCCAAAAGTATTATACTGTACTACGTACTATTACTTGGACCTTTTGGGGTCAGAATATGGGTGGTTGTCAAAATTACGGTCCCTTTTTGGGTTCTTAATGTAATACGGCACCTAGTATTTAGGGTACCCAAAAAGGGACCCTAATTTTGACAACTACCCATATGAGGCTATCCCGCCACGTTCAGCACAGCCAGCTCTGCGCCACTGGCAGTCATGTGATGATCCGTGGCAGAGCAGCTCTTCGGCTCATGTCCTAATCCCGTCTCTACCCAAAGGCTCCATAGTAGTTCCTTTTGGGGATTACCTTATAGGATTCTAAATATGAACCCCAAAAAGGAACTACTATGGAGCCCCTGAGTAAACCTAAACCCTTATAAGCTCTAGCCCCGAACCTCAGACCCTTGTGGAATAATTAAAGGCCTCTTGTAGATTCTCGAAGGATCAATGAACGGACGTGGCCGTACAAAGACCCGTCAAATGCGGTCACGGATTAGGGTTTGGGGGGTTTGGGGTTTGGGGCTTCCGATTGGGGATTCAGGATTTAGGGTTCGGGATTTAGGGTGCAGGGTGCCCGAAGCTCCTCTTAGATCTTGGCCTTCATAGCCGTTTAATGCTAAGCAAGATGCCCGAAGATGAGGAGTGACTCAAGGTTTTCTGGGCATATTGACGACCATTTGGAAGACTGCGCCAATTTCCGATTTCAGGCTTCGTTTTCAGAAATGCCAGCTTGAGCGATGCATTTTGGATTCGGGGCATTCTTGGGTGTTTCACTCGAGCTATTTGGACTGCTAAGGCTGCTAAGGGTGGAGGTTGAGGGCATAAGTCCCGAGCCATAGTCTGAACTTTCAGCGTAAACTCTAACCCCTTAACATATCCGAGTTCAGATAGCACTGACGTCAGCTGCCTAAACGAGTGGCAATGGTTCTGCTGTCCATGAAGGAACACTGCCCAGTTCATGCGGCGAGCGAGATGTCTTCCATAGCCCGTGCCGAATCCGTGCATCGACCAAGTCAGATTAAAATCCGGCATGCACAAACACCTGCAATCCTAAAGGCTTGCATCCGAAACCTCAACCAAAACCGTAAACCCTATAAACCCTAAACCCCAATCTTGCATCCAAAACCTGAGCCCTACCTAGAGGCCCCATAGTAGTTCCTTTTTGGGTTTCATATTTAGAATCCTATAAGGTAATCCCAAAAAGGACTACTATGGAGCCTTTGGGTAATTCCTCAACCTGCCCGCTCAGGACGGTGTTCCGAGGCCGGCGGCTCTTTTTGAGGAGCCCTATCCCCTAAGCCCCTAAATTCCTAAATCCACTAAATCCCCCCAACCCTAAACCCCGAAATCGCTAAACCCAAACCCCATGATACAGGCAGAGTGGCTCCCACTTTGGGAATCGGGCTCGATCTAACATGTTGTTAGGGCCTCAGGGTTTAGGTTTTAGTTTGGGACCGTTCACATTAGGAAAGGCGTCGGGTTACGGTTTAGGGTGCATAGGGTCTGTTAGATGCTGCTTCGTGCTTGTCCGATGTTCTGTTACGCGTCCACCAATACGTCTCGCTGACCCCAAGCCCAAATGGGTCAAATACCAGTATAGTAGGTACTTCATAGATATCTGGCCACAGTATATATACCATACTATTACTTGGACCGGCTTCTTGCTGGAGCTTGGAATCCGGGTTTGTGCTTTCGGTGTTTCGGAATGTGTCGTTTGGCGTTTACCGCTATTGCCATGCACTCTTCGCCCGAGACCTTGAACACCTGAAAATGTGCATGTACTGCTTCTCTCGGGCTTTCAGATTCTAACCCCAAAACCTGAACCCTAAACCCTATCCATCCTTTTTCCTGAGCTGTGCAGGGTGAGAGACTCAACAGTTGGATTCTGCTTAGCATTGTGACTTTCAGAGTCATGGCAAACTGGCATTTCATGGAATAATTATTTTTACAGTAATTTTTGCGGTTTTGATATGATTTCAGGGATCCTTCCGGTTACGATTTTGATATGGTATACGCTGTGGATACGGTTTGGATACGATTTGGATACGATTTTGATACGATTTCGTTACGATTTTGACACGATTTCGATACGTCTCCAGCCTCCCCCAGGACTGGTTTTGATGTCTTCTAGGTTTTTGATATGTTTTCGGACTTGCAGCCGAGCTGCTTTCCGAGCCGTGCTTTCCCGCGTACCCGTATTGAAATCGTAACCAGAACCGTATCAAAATCGTGAAAGGGAAAAACCCTTAAATCATAAGAAAACCAAAAGATTACCATAAAAATAATTCCCGGCGCGTACCCTTAGTTTGCCAGGTATGAATGTCACAAGCTTAGAAGGAACAGGGCACCCTCTTTCGGCAATCCCGAATGGAGAAGGCGGCCCCAGTTCGAGGGCTGCAGCTATATGCATGTTGCCATACACATTGTACATATATATATATATATAGTCTTTCTTATATTAACACTTGTGTTGGAAGTAGAAAAGAATACATAAATAAGCCACTAATATATATATATATAGATGCGTACGTAACAATGTTTAGGGTTTAGGGTCTAGGGAAACCCTACAAGGCTTCATCAGGTTCCCGTTACCACAGTCGCAAGGCCTCAGAATAGTGCTTGAGGATTTAAGTAGGGGTTGGTTAGAGATGTGTCTTCACATCCTGTCCTGGCCCTGGCAGGGTCACACTAGTTTTGGCACACACACACATACACAGAGCAGAAGCCCTGAAACTAACCTGCGCATCACCAAGTCTCCTCGCCACCACATTCCAAACCTTACATGCTCTTCAGCTTAGTACCGAAACCCTGGTTTCCCTCAAGGCATGAACTCCACGATCCGACTGACCGTCAAATCCTAAAGCTCTAAGCCCTCAAAGGCAACATGCCGATTCGGCGCCTCAGCTTTCGGCCGTCACGATCTCCCGGGAGGAAGCCGGAATTTTCGAATGGTCTTTGGTCGGTGAGGGGTGTAGAACTTAGGATGCAGAATCTTAGGCTCCAGAGATTTGAGATGGTTTGTTAGGGTTTACTTGTGGTGGTAAAGGTTCTGTTGAGGGTTTAGATTTTCAGTGTTCAGTGTTCAATGCATGAGTTCCGCCAGAATTGGGGATAGTAGGTTCTGGGACCACAAACATCTGAAGTTTTCGGATCTGAATGAATGCAAAACCAGCTCGTTTGACAGAATCAGCTCGAAACCAGATCCTGCACCACTCTGCATCGAACCGCCTTTGCCTTAACTTCTCAACCCAAGTTCTTCGCACTTGCTGTTTCGTTCTGCTGCCACTCCGATCTTTTTGTAATAGTACAAGTTCAGTTTTTGTCGGTAGTGTAGTTTCAGGTTCGAGGAACAAGCCCGTGAGTTTGCATCTTTACGATCTTCTCGTGCTCGCATGGAATATAGTAAACCCCGTAAAGTTGGAAACCGGATAAAGGCCAAATAGTGCTGGGATTCCACATTACTCTTAAGGACTTAGGCTATTGGGTTTCCAACTTTTGGGCTTCTACCGTATAGCTGTCGGTGTTTGCATGTAGTTGCTTCTGTGTGGCATTCGCTTGTTGAAAAAATGTCTTACCTGCTGTTGCAAAGCAGGAGCTTCGACACACGAGGCTTGGACGATGCTATGCATTCCATCCTCTACAGGTACTAGCACTGTTCTTCTTGCTACAGCAACAGTGATCGTTTCAATGCGGGAACAGCAATCGCAATAGTAATGAGTAATGCTGACAACAGTAGCCACAAGCACTGTAATTCTACATTACCTTTTAAACTTCCCTAAACCCTAAACCCTATAAGCCCTAAACCCTCCAATCCCTAAACCCTAAACCCTGTAAGCCCTAAACCCTAAACTCTCTAATCCCTAAACCGTAAACCCTATAAGTCCTAAACCCTAAACTCTCAACACCCAACAAGTCCGAATCCTGTTAGCTCCCAGCTCGCGTCACCTTTCCTTCCATTTGAGAACCGGGCCCCAAAACCTGTAAAGGAAGGCATTGATTCTGCGAAACCTTACTAAATCCAAAGCAGGCATCTGTGGAGGGAAAAGAACCCTCAGCCTTTTAAAAAATGCAGGGGGAAGCTCCGATTTTAGGGTTTAGGGCTCGAGGTGCGGAGAACTAGCTGCCTGTTTCGGTCCCCGCGTCTTTCATTAGAAGGGTTAGTGACGCTATAATGTTGTAGCTGAGTCCGTGCCATTGATACTTAGACACATATGTAGGTGTGTGTGTGTGTCTGTGTATTTAATTAATATGTATCTACGCGTATGTGACTTACCTTGGTTAGGTTTCAGCATATGATGCAACACACTATACGCTTCCAGCAGATCACGAATGCAGAGGCGGGGCTAATGCTGCAATATGAAGCGCACTTGTGCATTCATACACACTATGTTCGTGTATACACAGTATATAAACGTGGGCGCGTACATGGCAACTGACCAACCTTCATTGCATTCTGCGCTGTGTCGGTTGATCAAGGTTTTTCATGCCTGTATGATTCCCGTGCGCTCGCGATGCAGACGAGATAAGGGTACTAGAAGGTTTCCTTTAAGTTTTTAAGGGGCTCTATAAGGGTTTAGAGTTTCCGGAATTAGGGGTAGCTTAGTTTTGGGGTCCTTATAATGAGGATCCTACTATTTAGGGTACTATATCAGGGTCCCCTATTTTCGGAAACTCCCAGAAATACCCTGGAGGATGCCAGAGCCACGACTTCGAATCGAAAGGTCGCGCTCGAAAGGGCTTGCAAGGAGATTCCAAGAATTCCATCATGCATTCCTTCGGGTTTAGGATTTTGGGTGACTCTAGGGACTCGAGTAAATTCTACTAGCGAACATAGCTTCTATAAGCTTCAGTACAGCATGCTCCCAAACCCTATTCTGCTTACATGGACCCTCACACTGAACCAAGGTTTTATTCCTCGTCCTAAACCAAAGACCGTGCGTACGCAAGAAAGCCCTGTCTAGGCGTGCATCCATCAGAGGCCTCGTCAGCCGCGGCGAGGCAAGCATCGTGAATTTCCTACATGGAAATATACAGGTAGATGGATCGGCAGATGCCTACAGGTGTGTGTGGTGTATATATATATATANACACACACAGATATCCATACACATAAGCCGCAGTCCCTCAACAAGGAATACTGAAACCTTAGGTTCAGGGCTGCGCGCCCTGCGACAAGGAATCTTAACCCTGGCCAGCACCGCTAACCGCTAACTGAATCCGGCGTGTAGTAGGCTTCGTTGTACAATGGACAGTTACATTGCAGCATCCCCACACGGACGGGTTTGTTCCTCCCTTAGATTCTAGATGTCGCAAGACCATCACCATCACCATCATCGGTACCTTATCATCCAGCAGCAGTCCTCCGAGCCTGCGATGATGGCGCGGCATATCCTTTGTACCCGACATTCGCTGACGATGCTCCCTTTGTTTGCTTTCAGCCGCCCAGGTTGTTATGGAGACCTTCCATTTCACAAACCTAGGTTTTCTTTCGGAACTCCGGGGTTGCCATGTGGGAGTTTCCGGAAGCTCCGATGTCTTGTATGGTTGAAGCAGCATGATGCATGCCATGCCTGCCCAAGACATCCGAGATCAGCATGTCAGCAATACTTCCGAGGTTTCGAGGTCCAGAGAGCACCTGTTCGGGCTCCCTGCACCAGTCAAGCTCTACTGTATGAACTTGATGAAACGCCAACAGCCCTGAGTTCTGAGATTCCGAAGTCCCAGAACCCTCCCCCGCTCTCTCTCCCTCCCTCCCTCCCTCCCTCCCTCCCCCTCAAGCAAAAAAGCAAACAGTAGTTATATGGGGAGCCTGATTTTCCGNCCCATCATACCGACCATAGAAGCATATATATATATAGATATATATATATCTCTCCCTCCCTCGCTCTCTCTCTCTCTCTCTTATGCCCTGGTAGGCTGCTTTCCGGCTGGTCCTCCTCTTCTCTTCGCTTCATGCATGGCCCGGGTCTTGGTGAATGGGGAGAAATTGAGGGCACGAGGCTTAGGGTTTAGAGGGTTAAGGGTCTCGGGTTCTCGGGTTTGAGAGGACTTTCGGTTTAATGCAGCCATTTTAGTCTTCGGGGAGTCTGGCACAAGGGTTTGGGAATCGCTGCTTCGAGTTGCACTCGGGCTTCGGCCTGTTGGGAAATTTTGCGTGCAGGTCACGAACAAGAGTGTAAGATGTTCGGGATTTTCGCGTATGGGTTCATGATAGCGGAACTAGAGCATTGGTAGCATGTTGCATACTTTTTTCTCGGAGGGGGAGATGTAGAGCTTGTGATTTGCGACTTTACACACCGGCACATGTCAATCAGGCTTAAATTCCGAATCCTATAAGCCCTAAACCCCCTATGCTCTTTGCCGGGATAGGCCCAGTGCGAGTTTTGAGGTTTATAGGGTTTAGGGACCCTAAACTCAGAGGTTGTGGATGTCGGGATTTGATTGCACGGCGTCCTGTCAAGAAAGGGGATCTGGTCGGCATCAGGTTCATGTCTCCACCCTTAACCTCAAACCCAAAAGTCCCCCTTTATAGATCTTCAAGTAACCCTTATATACCTGCTTTCTCCATGAACCAGCCAAGACTCGGTAATTAGTCTGAATTCGTTCCCATGCTTTCCATTCGATATCTTTCTGGCCGGGAGCTGGTGACAGCGACTGAAGAGGAGGTTGCTGCCCTGGCCGATGCCCATGGCATTGTCCGGGGCCTTGAGCAGCTTTTGTCCCCGCTTCTCGGCCAGCC
This sequence comes from Symbiodinium sp. clade A Y106, assembly GCA_003297005.1. Classification (NCBI taxonomy): domain Eukaryota; class Dinophyceae; order Suessiales; family Symbiodiniaceae; genus Symbiodinium; species Symbiodinium sp. clade A. Next base: position 122,072 of record BGNK01000013.1, on the reverse strand, counting down.
ACGCTTTCGACTGAAGCTCCTCAGTGGAGACACCGTGCTTAAGCAAGATGCCACCTTGAAGCTTCCGCTCGAGTTGCATGCCACCGTCTGTGATTATGTCGAGTATGAGGCGGGTGACGTAGCGCTGCTTGCCAAAGTTAGCCAAGCGAACGACGCTGCCGCAGTTGAGGCCTTGCTTCGGCGCCCCCAAGACCCAAATGCGGTGGACTCGCATGGTCGGACAGCATTGATAGCGGCCGCCAGTAATGGGGCTCTGGAGAGTGTGAAGCTGCTCGCAAGCGCGAGTGCGAACCTCAACAAGCCCTGTGGACGGAACAACTCTACTGCCCTCTTCACTGCAGCGTGCAATGGTCACGTTGATGTGGTGCGCTTTCTAATTGAGGAGGATGCCGACAAGGACGTTGCAGCGAACAATGGTGCGACACCTGTCATGGTCGCAGCTTATAGAGGTCACCTCGAAACTGTGCGCTTGCTGATTGAGAGGGGTGTGGACAAGGGAAAACCAAACAATGCCGGTTCGACGCCTCTTTTCATCGCCAGTCAGAACGGTCATGTCAATGTGGTGTGCCTGCTGATAGAGAGCGGTGCCGACAAGGACGCACCAAAAAGCGATGGTGCAACACCTGTCTACATCGCAAGTCAGAATGGTCACCTGGGCGTGGTGCGTCTACTGATTGAGAAAGGTGCTGACAAGGACGCGCCGAGGGACGATGGTGCAACGCCAGTTTTCATCGCAAGTCAGAACGGTCACGTTGATGTGGTTCGCCTGCTGATCGAGAGGGGTGCCGACAAGGACGCAGCAAGGCACGATGGTGGGACACCTCTCTTTGTTGCCAGCGCGCATGGTCACGTCGACGTTGTGCGATTGCTGCTTGAGGCAGGTGCCGACAAGGACCGAGCCATGAATAATGGTGCGACACCTATGTACACTGCAAGTCAAAATGGTCATGTTGGTGTTGTGCGCCTGCTGATTGAGAAGGGTGCCGACAAGGACAAGGCGATGAACGATGGTGAGACGCCTGTCTGCATCGCAACAGTAAGACGTCGACTTGATGTGCTGCACTTGCTGGTCGAGCATGGTGCCGATAAGGGAGAAAGAAGCACGAAAGGTTAGTGCCACAGTGCCACACATGTTTCACTCGCACATCACACTGGTCACTTCTATGTTCTACTCGAGGTCGCGTGCTTGTTGATTGCTACCGAGGGGAAAGGGTTCTGCGCCAATCGGCGCCAGGAGCGACGGTGCCACAAAAGACATCGCTGTAGCTCAGCATGGGGTCATCTTCCTGCCGTGTCTGTACGTTTGCGCCGTTGTCTGCTAACGACCCAGCACAGGATGCGAGAAAACGGACGTCCTGCATGAACTAGACCCTAAGGGTCCATGTACCCAAATAGTACATACTTTGGGCCCAATGTACCCATATAGGGAGTACTTTAAGGCCAAAGCAAATACTATTTGGGTACATGAACCCTTAGGGAGAAGCATTTTAGTCACGAAGACATCATCGCTGTAAAGCTGCAGTTGCTGGATGTAGCAGTAAGAACTGCTTTGCCCCGCAGACGAACCCGATCTCGACAATCCACTGCTTTCCGCACGAAGTCCCCATTCCGGAACGAGTGCACCCTGAACGTACTGGCTCCACACCTGAGCGCTGCAAACAGGCGGTGCTCCCCACTTTTAGCGTTTCAGCGTGGAGCGGTTCTGCGTGCTGCGGGCCTTCTGCGCACAGTCTTGGACCCGCCCGAACCCTGGCCCCCTAAACACCAAAACCCCCGAAGCCCCAACAAGACACCTCAAACCACATGTGCGGAACTAAGAAGGGTACATCCACCTTCCTGCCGCCTCGCCCCCCTGTTGACAGTACCATAATCTCGCCTTTAAGCGGCATCAAACGGAGTTCTTTTTGTACTATATGTATGCATATAGATATGCATATGTATATATGTATATACATAAGTATTTACATACATGCATCTATTTATATGTATATATATATAAATACACATACATACACATACACATACACATGCAAATACGGTGTACACATACACATACAGATACAAATACAAATACATATGCATATACGCATACACGTACAAATACATATATACATACATACATACATACATAGATACATACATGAGGACTCATAGAAGCTCCAAGCCGGGTGTCCTCGAACCCATCTACAGTAGGGTTTATCGGGACCTAGAACCCAAAGGGTCCAAGTAATAGCATAGTATATACTTTAGTATATACTTTTGAGGCCACAAGCTACTAAGTACCTACCACAAATTGCTTTACTAAAATTACGGTGATTACTCAAATTACTATAATTGCTATAGCTATGATTACTAAAATAATTACTATAATGGCACTTGGACCCTTGTGGGGAAGCCGAGATCCACCGAGGTCCGAGCACTGCCGTCGGCGCAGGGATCGCTCCGGGGTCTCAGCAGGTGGAAACCCTTAGGTTTCTTCCCCTACCTTTGGTTACTGGGCTTTGGAGTACAAGTACCATACTTTAATACTTTTTTTTCTTAAAGGAACCCTTATGAAATACAAGTTTATACTTTTTTCTGCCTGGTTACTTAAATGCCCAGGTTAGTAGGGAATGGAAGAATGGTATAGTTATAAGTACCCTTACAGTAACTAACCCTTATAGATCCCTTAAAGGAAGCCTAAACCTCTGAAATCTCCCAACCCCCAAGACCCGAAACCTACCTTTGGTTAGTAGGGAATGGAAGAATGGTCGTAATACTGCTGATGGACAAAATCCTGCATGACCCTAAGGACCCTAAACTACGGGAATTATGGTATATTCCTTATAATGGGTAATGCAGGAATAGTAGTTATAATTGTACCCCATTCCTCCATTCCCTACGAACCAAAGGTAAGTTCCCGGGTTTAGGGTTCAGGGTTTGGGGTTTAGGGTTATGGAATTTTTTTCACCTACCATAATAAGGGGACCGTATTATTTACCATGGATCCCTCTTATGGTATTAAATGAAATTCTTTAACAAGAACCAAGTTTAAAGGAGCCCTTTTGGATACCTTTAAAGGAAGCCAACCCTTAGAGGAGCTGGGATTCATGAATGTAAGGCTGCCCGTACAGGTTTCTGTATTGGCTACTACACGGGTTCTTTTCAGGGTGCTCTGATGGGTTTCTATAATGGCCACTTAGTTTTAGGGTTGTTAGGTTTCAGGGGTTCTGCATTTAGGGTTTGAGGATTAGAGGTGTTTCGTAAAAAAACCTAATGCCGTTGACACCGTAAAACCATGTATAGGAGGCACAACTTGCAAACCCACGCATCACTCCACATCTTTGTTTCTGATCATTCGCAACCCTAAGCCCCAAACGCCAAATCTGCCCTACCCGAAATTCTGGAGCAAGTGAGCTGAAGGTTTAACACTCCTGCCCCCGCCTCTTGTCCCACGAGACACTCAACACCTTGCCAAGAACAATCTTCATGCAAGCCTTACCTTAAACTACCATAACCTACGTTTTTGTAGGTTCCTAGTATGAACCCTGATAGGTATTTAAGCCCCAAAGCCAAGACCCGCCACACCGAAAACCTTTAACCTTAAATGCTGAGTCCTATATTCCGCAAATCCTGTAAAACCCCAAACCCCGAATGACACGCTGCAACGCCTAAACGCCATGAATGTTTTATAAACCTTAAACCTCGAACTCTGAACACGAAGCCTCTAACCCCATTCCCCCTAAACCCTAAATCCGAAACCCCTGGCAGTCCCCTAAACCATACCTTAACCCTGAATAACCTACCTTTTTAGGGCTCCTTGATTTCCTTAAAACGGTAGGTTATTCAGGGTTAAGGTAAGCCCTAAACCCCAAGACCTTGAAGTCAGAAGTTCAGGCAGAGAGATGGCTTCGACAACAGGCGTTCGGCAGGCTCCGCGAAGGGTTTGGGATTCAGCGCTTACCGAAAAGAACCGACCTTTTTTCATAGGGCTCCATATGCATGCTGCCTCAATGGCGGTTCTGCCTCGTTTCATGGTTCTGCTTCGCTTGGCTCATGCTTGACCCCCTTTGCTCTGCAAACGAATCATTTTCCTCTCCCTCNTCATAGGGCTCCATATGCATGCTGCCTCAATGGCGGTTCTGCCTCGTTTCATGGTTCTGCTTCGCTTGGCTCATGCTTGACCCCCTTTGCTCTGCAAACGAATCATTTTCCTCTCCCTCAGCATCCACTTCGTGCAGCCTGAAAAGCTGCTGCAGACCCCAGCAATCGATGCAAGGAGCACAGCTAGGATAACGATGAATGTTATAAAGAGCGCTTGTCAGGCCAATGCTTTCAAATCACGAAGGCATATCATGGGAAACTCGTTGCATTGTTTATTGTAGCTCCGCTCCTCGCTGGATTGCTCAAGCACCTACGTTTTTCGCCTCTTCCCCTTCACCGCTTCCAACGACCAAGTGTGAATCATGAAGAAGGCTTGGAACTGGGACCTCTTATGTGCCAGCAACGACTTTGGAGTCCGAAGATTGGCATCGAAATCCGTGCGGGCCAAGCGGGGGTTGTAGGAGGCGCTGCAGGAAGCCCTTAGAACAGATTGGTAACAGCCCCTCGTCGCGTTCAGGGCTTTTGACAGAGCAAAAATATTTGTTAGGTTGGGCCAAAGATATTGTTACACAAAGTTTCCGACATTCAACAGGACCCAAATGTGAATGCCGGGCGACTTGCCGTTGTAGCTCCCCTCCACCAGTCGGGCTTGAAACAAGGGCAACGTGGTGTCCACTGTCGTTGTATGTGCGATCGTGATGCCAGGAGGCACCGGCCACTTCTGCAGCAGATCATTCGGAACAGCCGCAGCACTGGTCAGCCATCGTCGGCACTGCGACGAGGGAAGGCTCTCGTTTGCGTCAAGCCTCGGCTCCTTGTGGTTGAACTCCATCTCGGCATCATCCTGGAAAGTAAGCGTCATCGACTTGACCTAACTCATCCTATTACAGACATAGTTTAGGGTGCTCTTCCAAGCAGAAACAACTGTTCGGCTGCAGAAGCTGAGCACAGTTAAACAAAATCAAGAAGTTCAGCACTTCACTCCGAATGAAGACATCCCCGTTGCAGCTTCTCCTCGGGTGCCTCGGGCACTTCCGCTTCGCCGCCCTTTGCGGAGGCCTGTCGATCATCATCCTGCAATAATATGGCGAAAAACAACGGGAACTGACATGAGCTGCAACTCCAAAACAAGTGTGGCTCCACCGTGTTTGTTGCAAGTGGCAAAATCACAAAGCATGTCTGGAAAATGTCCTCTTCCTGCTCGATTTGCTGCAGAAGCTGTCGTGCTGCATCCACAGCCGGATCGGGATCATGCAGATCCGTGGGTTCCTGTCAAGGCTAAATATTACAAGCATCCCACTGCAAGTTAGCAGCACATGCGGAAACACACACTCCTTCATTAATTTAGGCAGGCACGACACAGAAAACCGAGGCAGGGCACGGAAATATGCACAAACTAGGGTCCTCAGGATCCTCCCCTTCATCTTCTTCGCCTTCGTTTGCCGTGCGTTTGAGCCTGCGTTCATCCATCTTGGTGAGCAACGTCTCCAGCTCAGTTAGCTCTTCCGAAGCCAGGCCGTCCTTGACGGCGGACAGCCGCATGAGCTCTCGAATGCGGGCAGCCTTCGTCATCGTTTTCCGCCCAGGAACCTGGTGCTCTTGCATCAATCTAGAAAGCCCGTCCACCGTGAGCTTCACGATGCCTTTCGTCCGCATCAAGGCAACAACCAATGGGTCAGGCTTCAAGCTTCTTCTGAGGATGAGGTTGCTGCCGACTTTTTCGCTGGTGTCAACATCACAGAAGTGCAGCGAGTACTGATGCACTTGCACCTAGGCTTCGCGTGAGTCGGCGTTTCGTATCCCACAAGAAGCCGCACTTCAAGGTGGCATTGACCCTGAACGTGCTAGCCAAGCGATTGCTGAATTGGAGAGCAACGGATCACACAAAAGATTGCAACCTAGCCACCTTCTTGTACTGCACCAAAAGTGTGACCGGAGCAGACCTGCAAGAGGAACTGAGGCAGAAACGAAACGAACAACAGAATTGTAACGGGTAAAACGACAGCAGCACCGGAACCTCTCAGAAGGTGGGAGGTGGAGCAAAGATACTTCCTCACTCTTGACGAGAGCATCTCGTCTCTGCACGGCGGGCAAAGAGGCTTGGACNAACGACAGCAGCACCGGAACCTCTCAGAAGGTGGGAGGTGGAGCAAAGATACTTCCTCACTCTTGACGAGAGCATCTCGTCTCTGCACGGCGGGCAAAGAGGCTTGGACACAAGTCTCATCTTCTGGTGGAGGTGGCAAGATTCCGGCGGTGGTCAAACCTGTCTCGATGAGCTGCACAGCCTTGGCGACAAAGGATGTGAAAAAACACAGGAACGAATGGGACTGCAAAGACTTTGGGCATTTGCTGAGCACACATTCGTTTCTCGAGTGTGTGTGTGTGTGTGTTCGGAGTTGTGCAGTCGGTTGGGAAGAAACATGTATACCTTCCGAGAAAAACAGACCCAGTCGTGCAAGGGACATACACCACCGCTGCTGCCGAGCCCAAACACATGAACCACATGCCGTCGTAGCTGAAAAGCATGCCTCGCTGGAGTAGCGGGGCTGTCCAAAAGTGTTGTGCAGCCGCCACCGGGCTTTGATCGTTCCTGAGCTAAAATGGTGTAATGACACCTGACCGGTAGTGAAACCAGATTTCGGGGTCGCTTCTGATGCAAAACCTTCCTCAAGGCTACGGCGTGCCAACATCGGTCTGTTTGTTCGTCAAGAATAAAGACGGCATCGCGAAAAAAAAACATCAATCAATAAAGCTAAGCTTCATCCAGGCCAATAGCAGTCCTCGCATCGAACCGATGCAAAACTTCTGGTGGTGGTGTGCACTTGTCGAGCCGAAGTCTTTCAAGATCTCGTCAACCTTGACATCACGACCTCGCTGGCATTCTCGGAAGAACTGTATTGGGCTTGGTCCGTGGACTAACCCCAAGAACGAAAATGTGGACGGTTGACAATCTGATGCTTTTCTAGGCTTTGGGACGGTTTGGTACCCAGTGTGGCTGGCTTTGGGATGGTTTGGGATCCCGGCTTGGCGGAGCGATTGGCTGGCTTTGGCAGGCTGGCTTTGGACGGTGTGGGCTGTATTTGGCGGACCGATGGCGTTGACACGTTTTGGGACCTTGGCGTGGCGAAAATATTGGCCAGTTGTGGCGCTTTATGGGACCTTGCCTGCCTGGTGGAGCGACAAAGCTTGGGACGGTTTGGGACCCGGCTTGTGCAGCCATTGCTTTTGGGGACGGAGCGACTAGTTGCGGGTTTGGGTACGGGTTTCAGGCTTAAGGCAGAGTTAATGGCGGGTTTGGGACGGAGAACCGGCTTGGCAGCAGCAATTAGCTGGTTTGGGACGGATAGGGATCACCCCGCTTTGGCGGAGTGCTTGGCTGGCTTTGGGACGGTTTGACACACCCTCTTCAAGGCCGATTAGCTGGCTTTTGGGGTGAGCGATTAGCGGGCTTGGGATGGTTTGGGACCCCGGCTAGGCACACCGATTGGCTGGCTTTGGGACGGCTTGGGACCGCGCCTTCGCGGAGCGATTAGCTGGCTTCGGGACGGTTTGGGGTCAAAATGCAAAATACCCAAAACAAACCGAACACAAACCAACCATAGATCTAACCTAAACCAGAACTCAACAACCTGTCAAGAATATACATACTACATGAATAATCCGAACTTCCGCAGTGAAGAACTGTGTGAGGAAGATAGTCAGTTTCAAAAAACAGAAGCTCCAACTAATTATGTTTGAATACTAGCAAGTGTCTATTAACATGTGCCCAAGACGTACCAGGCAAGTGAAGTCTTCAAACTGGGCAATTTGAGGACCCTTTACTTTGTTTGCCAAGAGCAGAAACTTCATGAGGTCAACAGCCGTCGGCTTCAATCACTGGCTTCATGCATGGGCGAGATTCATGTAGCAGTTTGGGCAGGAACGAAAATCTTTGACCTATGATCAAAAACTCACGACTGTTCCACCACTCGCCTACTTGCAGCCTATGTGGTTCAGGTTGCCATAGCCTACAGCAAATGGGGTGCACGACCACTCCTTCTTCCGAGGAACTGCCCTGGAACGTCGAGGGCTGGAACATCTTGGGCTTGAGACCCCTCACTTCAGGTCCCTCCCAGTCCTCTGTGGTGAGCTCCACAGAGGCGGGCTGGAAGCTCTTGCCGGTCATCTTCTGAGTCACTGATCGGATGTGAAGTGCTTGCAAGTTAGCCATCGATGATACACCACTCTTGCCACCCCGGTTGCAAGCGTCTTGCATGGTGTTGAAAGAGTCTTCAATGTTGCTGGAGCAATTCACCTGCGGGAACCATGCAAGCACCATGTCCACGGACCATGGCGTGAGCTGCCATGATTCCCTCTCGAACGTCACCATCAATTCTCGATAGGATTGCCATGTGGTCTGAGGACAAAGTCTGTGCAGGAGCACAGACCCTTCAGCATCCTGTTCCAAGCACAAGAGCATCTCCCATTCTGTTTTGAGGGCTTTCAGGACCTTCGTTTGAACGTCGTGCAAGTGGTACCGTTCTGACTTTGTGCAGGCCAGACATGCAAAAGCATTCGGAGCACACAGCAAGGGAGACTGGTACTGCAACATTTCGAAGAGGCTGGCCAACGTTGCCTCCCAGTGCTGTTCCAGCAAGAACTCCTTCACCGATGGCATGCGGTCGATGAGCACCGCCTGCTGGTATCAGCACTCGGGGCTTCTACAACGGCAACTATCGCAGCATGTCCGCACACCAAACCTACTGACTGGGTTAAGAGTCTCAACAACAACAGGCTGCCCAAACACACAAATGCTTAAGCACGTGAATTTCAGAACTGACTACTGAACCTGGCCGAATCCACTTGTCGAATCGTCGCAACACAAAACATGAAGGACTCGCAGTCACATCTCTAAAATGTAGTATAGCCGCCGCTGAGGTGACCGTGTGTAGAATTCGCGGTACTCTAGGCCAGAACAAGTCTACACTCAAGATATCGTACAAACAGCATTATGCACTAAACCATGCTCCGACATTGGCGTACACCTCCATCGCCTTTCCTCGCCCCCTTTCGTTCTATAATGCGACAACAAACACAAGGCACGGCCATCTGCCAAACAGCTGAGCCAACTGCATTGAACTTTCTTCCAGTTTCCATGTGTAAAAAGAACAAGCGGCAGATTCCAGAGTTCGGCGCGTTTCCTGTCTTTGGTGGCTTTATGGTTTAGGTCCTACTGCTATAGAGAAGCACTGCCTACGAATCCGCTCGCGTTCCTTAAGTGTAGCAAATAAAGTACAAAAGAACTGGGCCATCGCATCCCCCAATTCAACAGACTATTAGCAGCACCAATCGCGAAGTTTCCAATCGAAGGCTTTAGAACTCACATCGCCCTTACACCCACCCACAATAGAAATCTTAGCCTCTCGACCCCACACAGGATCCATCCGAAAACAGACACTTGCAACCCCAAACTTCGCACAATCCTGGACTCGCTGCTGCCTGGCGTGCTAGATTGCTACCTCCACTACTGACACTCTGTATCTGCGGGACTTGAATGCATGGCTACGGAATGCGAGGACTAGCCGAACACCCAAACCACCAGTACTACAGACACATATATGTGAATTGGGGTCGGATGGTTTGCACTTCAATGACGAGTACCGCTACCAATGCTTTGGGGGGAAAGGCACAACTGTTGCTACCAAATGGTAGCATCCCTAATTAAGGAGCCCTGCAGAAATAACGGAGCAAGACCTGTGCGTGTGTGTCGCACTCTCCTGCTAGCCACTAGCACGATGGTTGTTCTAATAGTTCTGTTGTTTTGTAGGATTGCCACACGAACTGCTATCACACTCACAACGAACACTGGAGACACTGTCATCAGTGTTGCACAAATCAGTAAACAATTGATCCCTAACCTGACGATAGAATGCTGTACTGGTAAAGATCGTTTCAGTAATTTACTACTGCTGAAATCGAACGGCTGGCTTTGGAGAGAAAAGCATAGTGCCACGTGCGTCGCAACATCTGGAACAACAGCAGCACCCGCGTAGTAGAAAGACATGCAAACATGCTCCGGACACAGAGCGATCTTCAGGGGAATAGGCTCTCTCTTCCAGTGAATACAGCTATCAAAGGAACACGTTCTACGATACTTCTCTTCTACACTGCTACTGTTGGTATGCCGACTAGCTGCATTGGACAGGGGATTCTCCAGCTGGGCATCAGGATGGAGGTCCATTCTCTCCAACAACTCTGTCTGCTGCGATGAAGCCAGAATCCCAACCAGCATATGCTCGAAAGCCGCGGAGTTCACATACCCGACGTGCTCGTGGAGCATGTGCAAGTGCGACTTGTGCTTTTGCTCAGATGCACACAGGATTGAACTTCACAGACACCCTGGCAAACAGGCCCGGCCCATGCCAAGCGCTACTGCTTCGACCCAACGAAATGTTTTGCAGCAAAAGGCACAAGCCAAAGGCAGATGTCGCCAAAGCTCCAGGTGAGGGCAGAGAGGCTCTCGAACAAAGCATGCGATTGCTGGTCCACCAATGCCTCAGATAATTCACAGGTGCAAGTACACGTGTAGGGTCTCAGCAAGACATGCCACCCGGTGCTTGCAAGTTTCCCGCACACACAAATCTATGGTTCGATCGAAATCGCAGCCGGAAGGTCGGCCAGCACTGTCCAGAACAGCGAAGGGGTTTGTCCCGGCCTGCACGTCATTTGGCATGCAGCATCACACCCAACAAACCTACCCAAGCGTTGACACAGTTTGACTTCTATTGTGCTGGAAATACCAACCGCATGGCACACGTGACCTCCATAGAGGCCCACAGCACCAAGAGTAGCTGGCAGCTGTAGAACTCACGGAACTTGCGAGAGGCCAACTGCCAGCTGCACCAGCGTTTGTTCTCGTATCTGGAAGCAACACTCCTTGGATGACACAACAAATGCCTCAAAGTTACCAGGAACCTAAGCAACCGAGGAGCTTGCAGCAGGCACCGATCACCTGGCACACTTTCTCGAAGGCATCTTGCCCTTCCGCATCTCCGTGCCACAAGTTCCTGCCAGTACACATAGCCAAGGCGAATAGCGGGTACTGTCATCGTTGAAAAAACGGCTGTGCAAGCAAGCAGCTCTTTCAGGATGGCTGGTCCAAAGAGCTCTTGCAGCGTATCACCTTCCGTTGCCTGGGCAGGTGAGCAGGCATGTCACTTCAATTGATCGCAAAGAACCAGCATCCTACTCCTACGTCGCCTAGGACTTCAGGACTGTCTTGGTTTCGATCGTTTCTTTACCTGCTACATCGTGCTGCAGTTTGTCATTCGCTTCCTACTTGGAGTAGCATCTACCGTGCTTTCCTGAGACACCATGCCAACTGCTTTATAATGACTCAATGCCGAAGCACCAACTCCAAGTACCGTTCCCCTGCAGATTTCCAACTCTGGCCCACTTTGCTCGTCGCCCACGGTGATCGGCGAGCCTTCATGAGCCACGATGTCAAATACGTGGCTCCTCGGAGCCAGGACATCACGAGCAACTGGCCGGCTGGCCGCGTACACAGCAACTTCTCTCAGAACCCAAATATTATATCCAAGAAACTTCTGACAGCTGGGGTGCAGCTGAGAACTCGCAAGTAGTGCGTCTGTAGTTTGTGCCTGAGATTGCACTGGCTGCGTTGATTATGAAAATGCGTGAGACAAGCCGACTCTGTGCAGCCAAAATCACACTTCGTCGCGAAGCAGCAAAACCCTGAAGTTCTTGGACTGCATCCATTGCACCGCGCAAAACATCGGGCCCCCTTCATCCGGCTGCAGGATCAACCGCAGCTCCCGCTGAGCAGCAGGCTGCACGGAGTCCCACACGGAAGACCCCGTGTCAGCAGACCACAAGTAAGCTTGGCCCTGGTAAAAGAAGCGTTTCTCGTTCGCACTCAAGTCCGCGGGTCGCAGCGGCTGAGACGGTTCGGTCACCTCGACATCGAGGATGCTCAGAAGATGGCACAGGCAGCGAAGGTGCTCGCGTGAAGATAGGCGTTGCTGGCGAATCTTTTTCAAGACCTTGGGCCTCGGAGGTGGCGCTCCCCGACTAGATGGCTCTTTTATACGGCACGTGGGTAAGCACAGCATGGGAAACTAGTTAGCCTGATCACATCTTCCTGTTGGCTTTGCTCTCGGAATCCTTTTCCAGCAGCTTCTCAGCCACGTCGTGGCAGAGAGCCGCTGCCTCTGCCATCTTCGTTTGGGCAGGTGCAGTGCTTGGCAACAGCTCGCTCATCCGCTGCAAAGCGAAGGGCACACACAGCGTGGACACCGACAAGACTGGTGCCCAGACCTAGGCAAGCCACAAGTCTCGATTACATTCAGAGTGTTCGAGAAAACAAGGAAAGAGACGAAGGAGAGAAGGTGACAAATCATACGACTTCAGCACAGCTTCGTCCATCTTGCTTTTCGGAGATGCATCGCAAAGTACAGAAATGGATCGAAATCGTTGTTTCTCCATTGCCTGGCAGACGAGGCAAAACAGGAAACGGCATCACTAAAACACTTGTGTGAAGTGCCTCGTGGATCGCCATTGCTCCTTTCCTGATGAACCGGAAAGCATAGTCCGAAGCCAGCCTGCTGTCAGAAGCAAGGCATCGGTCTGGCGCGCGGGCAGCATTTCTACAGGAACTTCGCTCAAGTAGCACGGACACAGTCGCCTGTGGCAATGAGATGGCACCACATCTTGTAGACCTAGCTCTCTCAGGCTGGCGTCCTGATTTCGGCCCTGGAAGCCAGCAGTTTTGCTGAGCCATCTGTTGATGCTCAGCACCACCTTCGGTTTGCAGTCCTGGCGAAGAGCTCTGCCATCCCTCAGCAGCCACACATGGAAAATACCGGCGAAGACGCAGCAGTGCTGCCAAGCACATATCTTCTGCTGCCTAGATACTTTTTGCACGGGTGGAACTGGTCATCTTGCGTGGGCATCGGCATAGTCTGCTGCAGATGCATCCCGACGTGGTCCTCGGCCCTTTGGCAGAGGAAATGGATGAGACGTCGCTGGATTCGACAGACCGGAACATTCCCCTGTCAGGCGGGCAGATCCGTGTTTTGAGGTAAACGTTGGATAGACGAAGAACTCTACACTGCCCAAGCTGCAAAGCCCGGCCTGGGCACAGACCTCGTCGGACATGCATCGCAAGATGAACCAGCAAACGGTGGCAAGCCTGATTCCTGCAGCATTCTGTGTTTTTTGCCCACGGGGTGCGACACAGCACGAGCGGGTCCAGTCTGGAAGTGTTGCTGGGCTTCGCCAAGCAGTTTGCACTTCTGCCACCTCTCAAGGACTGTGAGCTTTCTCAAACAAACCAAACCTCCATCAATACTTGACGGCCTCTGAGTCCACCCCAGGAACTTTAAGCACTGCTGCCAACTGCCACTGTTCACCTCGTGCCCATGACACTGTATGCAGCCTCGGCAGGAATGACTTGCTCGCAGAAAGTGCGTGCCCAAACGAAAAGGAAAGAACTATCTCCGGCGAGGCTCACGTCTCCACATTGGGGAGCAGGGGCACTCGTAGATCGGGAGGGCAGGCATGAGTGATGAAAAGGTCCATCGCCTGAAGGGCTGCCTCTTGATGCTTCGGAATACACGATCTCACTTGTAGAACTGATGCCACCTTGGTTAAGCCAAGGACAGAAGGTGCAGTGTGCAACGGGGAACATTCCCTGCAGAGCTGTATAGTGCTACCAAAATGCACAGAACCAGAACCCAGGAAAGGTGCAAGCGTTGAACGGCAGTCGAATCTTGACTTGACTGGTATCCAGCTTTGAGCCCTTGTACTCAGCTGAGCGGATGATGTGGAGATCATAGCTGATTCGCCATCTTTGGCTCACATCGTGCGTCACGTTGTCCCGCCTGACACTGCCAATGAGCCACGGTATTGCGTTTCGCAAAATTGGCTGGTGAGGTGCCGCATGTGTGCGAAAATGCAGCAGAGGTGCAATTTGGTAAACCAGTTGGGGAATGCTTGGCCGCGGGCCAGCAAGGGCCAGATTTCTTCCAGCCTAAAGAGCAGGGTGAACCCTTCGACGGCCAGCTCCTCGGCCACCTCGGCTCTCGCGTGGTCAGTTTCGAAATAAAAAGCGCTTTCAAGGTCACAATAACTTCTGTGCACACTCAGTAGCTACAAACTTCTGACCAAGACAGCCAGCCGGCCTGGTGGACTTGGAGCACTCCTTGCTGCCCCTGCTTTGTTTTCAAGTACATGGCTTTCGTCGGCGTCATGCCTTTCTCAGAGGCAGGACTCATGGCCAGAGCCGGCTGCGGCTCCTCAACCTCCTGCACACTCGCCGGCTCCACCACACTGGGCCGGATGGGAAAACCAGCAGAGGCTGCCAGAGCTCGGTTGTCATGCAGCAAAGCCAGATCAGGGGGCTGCCCACTGCTGCATTACTTCAAGAAACCAAGCAGCTCGGTTAGCTGGTGGCATGAGCCACTCTATTACTTCTTGAGAACAAGGCTCCTCCCAGTCGCAAAGTGCTAGAGGAGCATAGCCATCACCGATAGATTGCCCAGCGGCAACCCTCGAATCGATGAAGGCCAGCTTCTTGCCGATGCTCTCGTGCTGGACTGCTCGGTCCGAGCCGTCGCTCCTGAAATATGGACAAGGAGGAATTGGCATGGGCTGCTCTCGAAGCAGAACCATCGAATCGAAGCAGAATCATGAGACGAAGCAGAACGTTAGATTCGGCCAGGGCTCCCTCTGGCTTTCTCCAGCCGGCTTGTAAACCAGCTTCTGAGGCCTAATCATTCCTAATCTGAGCCATGGTTCTGCTTGGGCTTGGGGAGGCCCGGATGGTTCCACTTCGTTTTGCGGTTCTGCTTCGGCGCGCGTGCGTTCGTGGGAACTGGAATCATGAATCGAACTGGAATCATGGCTGAAGTGGAATGCGTTTCCCCGAGGCATCCACGACTTAATGAAAGTTGGCTCCGTTTCTAACGAGAATGTCGTTCCATGGTTCTGCTTCGCCGCGTTTGGGTTCGACTCCGTACGGTAGGGCACCCGTCGAAGCAGAACGTTGCATCGAGGCAGAATCATGAATCGAAGCANAAGCAGAACCATCGGCTGCACAAATCTGGCTAGAAACTGCCTGTGCTTTCAGATTGTACTAGGACCAACACCTGCCCCAGACTTTGGGGCAGTACCCCTAAACTCCTAAATTCCCACCCGGCCCCCCGGGGTCGTTGGAGTGCCTAGACACTGAAGATTCCCGGCAGCCCTTCACACCCGATCTGGGCCAAACACTGGGTGGAGCCTATGGAGAATGGTATCGGTTTCTCAAACTGACGGTCGGGCATTTAGGACTTTGTGGGAAGGGACCAGTATAAGAAGCAGAGGCCACTGCGGCAGACCGACTGAGTCACTCAAATCTTTGCAATGAACTCCCAGTGAACTCTTTGGGGGCTCTTCTGGTACCTAACCCCACGAAATCCAGTTTCAAGTTCAATTACCGGTCCTCACTTCCACAGCAAGCCCAGGAATCAGAAGGCCTACCCCTACCCCCCCCTTTGGTGACAGCTCGCTGGCCTGCAAGACAGGACACCGCTTGCCCCTCTGCTGCCATGCTGCAGCGTCAGATTCACGTGAAACTGTAATGTGGTTTAGACGATACTGTGTCAAGCTAGTTTCATGCCTGCTCGTGCTTCTGCTGCTCTAGAACTGCTCTGGTGCAGCAAAATTTTCAGGAGGAAGCCTCGCAAGAGGCTGCTACTTGCAATCTGGGCTGAAGAATGCGTAGTTGGGGGCACAGGAAACAAGTTCTCTGCACATTGCACAGTTCCTTGCATATCTCTTTGCTGGTCTAAAAACGTGTTCGTACCTGACAGGAAGGAGGCACGGAAAGCAGCAATCACACGACCTGAACGGTTGAGTAGCAGGGATTCGACCGTCGGTTTTCTGCACCGGGCAAAGATCTGCTGGCAAACTGTGTCTGGCAACAGCAAGCCGATGCAGTCTCAGATCGATGAAGCAGAGAATCGTCGCCGATCGGACTCCCTGTGAATAATATTCTGAGCCCCTTCCTTAGTGAAACTGTGCCAATTAGAAGCAGTGTGCGTGTTCGACAAAACCTGAAATCAGAACCCAGTGTCCAGAGCTTCCACTAGCTCTCAGCCTTCAGCTCCGGGGCCGTGTTGCTTTTCAGTGCCAAATCCTGCAGGAAGGAATGTTGTTACTCTGCCATACTCTGCCCGGGGACCCTTGGATTGGACACCCAGTCGGCTCCTGCAAAGCCCGAGGCCAGCTGCGAAGTGCTCGCTTTCCCTTCAAGGTCAACAGAGCAAAATGCTCTTTGGATGTCTTACCCAAAGATTCTCCAACATCACCTCAGAACAAACATGGACAGGACTTGGAGACACACTGAACAAACAACTTGTTGTCATGACTGCTGCAGCATAAATACCTTCGATGCTGCCAATGATGTCCACGGCGTCGGGGAGCGTGCGGATGTCTTCGGCGATCAAGATCGCGAAGAGCTGAATCAAATCTTCCCTGGGCTTCAAATGAGTAACACCGGTAATCACTTTTGCAATTACAAACATGACAGCACGGAGTAATGCAACCAAGGCGGCTTCTGGAGGTTGGCAGGCAAAGCCTCCAAGAGCTGGGGCTCCAAAAGCTTGATCTGCTTGCGAACGGAAGCAGGCACACCCGGGAAGGGTTCCGGATCATAGTCTTGCTCCTGATCACTGCCTGGAGGGTGCTCATCTACCGCCTCCTCGGGTTCGCTGTCCGAGGGAAGGGAAGCCTTCTCCGGCTTCGCCTCCTCCACTGCCGTTGCGGGCACCTTGTTCCGCTTCTCAGGACGTTCTCGTCCCGCCAAAGCATATTTGCCGGCGAAGATGTCCTTGTCCTCTGCATCCGATCCATCGGAGGAGCCTTCGTCGCTGGACTTGGCCGGAGTGTCGGTTGCACCGTGACCGGCACAAGGCTTCTTGGCACTGAACTCCAACTTTCGCGGCTTCTGTGCGGACAGCTCCTCCTGGCCGCGGCCCCGCTTCGAGCTTCGTCGAGGGGCCTCCTCCTTGAAGATCTTGTCCTCATCGGTGGCCAAATCCTTCAAGTCAGCCTTCGCGTCCTGCACAGGAGATGGGACAAAACACCCGTTCAGAACTGATAAGCCATGCCAAAAGCAATTTGCGGTTTGCTGAGGAACGGAATTTGATCAAAAGTAGTTTTATACCGCACAGTGCGAAAAGGATCGTGCGATGGTCGGCCTAGACAAGCAGTGTTGGTGCACATCAGCTGGGAGCACACGGCTGCTAGGGACTAGTGGCCAGAGGTCGGTGCAAGCTCTGCGAAACATCTGAACTGCGATGTCTTTTCCGTTGCATCCATGAGAGTTCTCAGCATGCAGTTTGTCTCAAAAACTTGTGCGAGCACACACTCGTTCCTGCAAAACCTTCTTGCTCTGCAGCTTTGAGTCAGAGAGTGTGTACATGTGCTTGGCAGCTGTGCTGCGAGTAGCATCTAGCACTTCGGCTCAGGTGGAGGCAGCGAATGATCAGCAAACCTCGCCGTCGGCACGGGAGCGCGCTTTGCGTGCGAGGGTCGGATGGTCGGCCTTGCCTGAAAGCCACCGGTCTGAGGAAAAGGCGGTGGGGTGGGGACCAATCTGGCAAAGATCTACACTTCCCCCTCCGCGACTGGGAAGACACCGATTTTGTGGAGCGGAATTCCAGACCCGATCGGCTTCCACACGTCGCCGGTTGGCTGCTTCGAATGGTCTTGAGTCGATGTAGGTGCCGGTGAGGCATTGTTGCTTTGTTCACCACACGGCGAAGCTGCACGACGGCGCTTTGGACCAGGTTGGTCTGCTTCTTGCATCGCTGCTCTTGTGGTGGTCGCATTGACAGCAGTCTGCGGGAGCACCTGGTCGTAGAAGCACCCAGCCTGTCCAGGCGTAACCTGAGGAGGCCGTTGTTGGGGCACAGCCGCAAATGCAGCACAAGGCTGACTTTGCACCCTCTGCTCCGGCGATGTAGGCGTTTCTGCCCCAACCGAAGAGAGCTCCGAAAGCATCGTGCTCGCTGCCACAGGTCTGTGCGGAGCTGTGCTCGACCCCGCCTGGTAAAAGGCCTGAGACATCTCCTCTGCCCTGGCCCAAGCCATCATGACCCGTGCCATTTCATCCCCCATGCTATCGCACACAAGAGGCCAGCGGCACCAGCTAAGGCCACTAACCAGACACCTGCAAGCCAAACAACACAACAATCCAGCCCAGCAAGTCAACTTGCAGAAGTTACATCGTCAATGTCGGGCCACTCCCAGGAGTCGGGACTCTGGGCTATACATCATCACTCTGCAACACCAGTTCGATGCTATGGTTTGCAGCATCCCCGACAGACTTTCTGGTATTTGTACTACAACTATAATGGACAATTCCAGGCCCTTCGTTCTGAAGAGTCTTGTTTACACGAGAATGTCATTGGACACGTGGCACGAAAGACCTCCAAAAACCAAGAGCGGGAAATCCATATTGGCAAAGTGCCCCTGATCCTGATCCCTCGCAGCAGGCTTCTGATCGGAAAGATCGCAGAAAATGGTGTTGGAGTCATGACACACTGCCTTGAACTATCGTCGGCCCTGTCGCCTAGCTTCCTAAAGCAAACAAACCGGCAAATGACCAGTCCAAGCCTTTACAGCCTCAGCCAGACACTAGTCGACTCGGGTCCTCTATCTGGGCGGCCGGCACCTTCTGGAACTCCACCCAGTACTGCTTCTTCTTGAGCTGCTTCTTCCTGCGACAAGCAGCAGAATCCGCAAAACCTTGTCCCACGAAAAGCAGTCGCAGGTGTAACCATTACCCTTGAGAGCCTGCGATGGGTCTCGAAAACGGCACGGAGCACGGCCGGCACGTCCGTCAGGAGGCGGGCTGTCGAGATCTTCACCGCGTCCAGGTTCTTGCCCGCCACTGGCAAGACACATGTTATCTGTCTGCAAGCATGCCGGCACTGAGAAAGCATTCCACAGCGAGACATGGCGTCTACCCCGACTGCAGAAGCCTTGCTGCAGCCCAGGCACACTTGAACAGAAGAGTTCCGATCCGGGTTTTCCAGCGAGCACCCAAGGCTCTCGCCTCCGATGCATCGCAGACCACAGTAACAAGAAGCGGGCCCGGAGAGAAGTCACACCACAACATGTGGATCAAGACCTATTGATTTAGCAGCAGTAGCAACAGCCACAAGACTGCCATCAAGAAGCAGGCTACAGATCTCAACAGCCTGCTGCAGTGAGCTGGATTCCTTGTCTTTGCTTTTCACTCGCTTGTGTCTGGCAGCAGCCTCGATCATCAGGCTCTCCTGAGCTACGTGCTGCACTATCCCGGCTGGTGAAGAAAATGCAAAACGAGAACTGGCGTGGAAAGCTGATGGCTGCATACCTGCTTTTCGGCGTTGCACTGCGAGGACATGAAAACAAGCTGTCACAAGCAACATCTCACCTAAGGAACGGTTCACAACTTGTGCAATCACCGGAGCAGCAAAAACCAAACGAAAGGGCTGAACTACTGCGGGAAGCAGTCTGCTCACCAGCACCAAGCGGAGACACTGCGTGCAGGTGCGGACGAGCGTCAGCCTCTCCGCCCGTGGCCAGAAGCTCGGTTGGGGAGATGCGGCCGGTAGTGGCCGCCATACAAAATGCGAGCTGTCGCACCTTGAGATCATTCAACGTGATCTGCTCCCGGCTTCTGCTGATATCCCGTGTCCCCAAGCCGAAGATCTTCTGCACATCCTCTACCTCGGGAACGATATCAACAGACTCGTCGGAAGAGTCGTCTGAAGAATCACCTGGGCACCAATTTACCGGAAAGGATCGTTGGAGTATGCGGATGACTTTCTGTGATGAGCTTCTTGCTTACACATGTCTACGACAAGCCGAGTTTCTCTTTTTGCCCTTCTTCTTGCTTTTGCTCTTCTTGCGGGCGCTCTTTGCTCTGCCCTCGTTCTCAACGTCACCTCTTCCGCTCATCCACTGGTTCAGACGAAGACTGCTGCTAGTGTCTACGTGCGAACATCCACGGACCAGACTTGCTCTTGCTATGCTACACTTAAGATTGTGCGAGCCTTGTGACAGGGCCCGCATCAAGCGGGAGTGAGCAGACGAAAAGAGGAAGGCAGCTGCAGCCTTTTCCTCTGACTCCGGAGCTTCTTCCTCAAGCTCTCTGCTGGACAAGCTCCTGCCAACGTCTCAAAAACTTCAGCAAACATGGTAAATGCAACTGGTCAATTAGGCGAGGCCGCTTTACTCAGAAATATTGGCGATCCTCGCAGGAGCTCTTGAAGGGCCCATGCTTTGCAAGGGAACAGGCAAGCAAGGGTCCAGCACAGCGGCTTGCAGACTCCCGTTCTGCAAGTTTCGAAACAAGCCGATATGGATTATGGCGCACATCCACAATTATTCAAAATGACGAACAAAGCAGTTGCTGCGGTTTAGGGTTTAGGGTTAGGGTTTAGGGTTTAGGGTTAGGGTTTAGGGTTTAGGGTTTAGTTTAAGGTTTAGGGTTACACGGGTTTGGGACATCTCGGTCTAGGTTACAAGCTGTTCTCAACAGAAGACGAGCTTGCTGAGAGGCCCTAGCAAAAAACTACAGCCATCGACTACGTCACGGTCACCAACTGTTTTCGGAGTTCTGGATTTGGTTAGAGACGACGACACAAACAAATTTAGATATTCAGGGGTTCTGGGGAGGACGAGACCTCGTGACACCTCAAACCCTGTGCTCCAATGCCCTTGCCCACACATGCTACAACCAAATGCAGAAGCACCGATGACCTTTTCATTGCCTTCCCTAAACCCTCAACAAAGACAACCTCAAGCTTCTGTACCAAACTTGATTTGCGAACAGACATTGCCCAACATCCCAGGCACAATACAGTAATCCCGAAGCACGAACTGTGAATGATGCCCCGCGTGCATTAAATCGAACCCCAAGTACAGTGGACGCCAAAAAGTTGGAACATACGCACCCTGACATTCAGCGCTCCATGAGCGAGCGCGTGCAAGTTCCAATTCTGGCATTATGTTCCAAGGTTGGAACATTCTGACTGGACCGGCCGGAAAACCCAGTGTGGATGTCATCAAGGTTGGGCCATGGATGATATGGACATCATTATGCTTGCGGGTGGGGGGGCACCCGGGGGNCTAAACCCTAAGCCCAGCTTCCCCTGATGAGGGGACCTAAACCCAAGATCAGAACAATACTAAGGCTGGGCCCCTAAACCCGACCTAGCCCGCTTTCCCCTAAAACTTGGGGAGCAAGGACGATAACCGTATGGCGGGTTTCCCCTGGAAAATTGGGGACCTCGGCGAAACCATATGCCTGGTTTCCCCCTTCGGGGGGCCTAGGCAGGTATGTCCTAAACCCTAAACCAAACCCTGAAACGAAACCACCCCCACACGCAAACCGCAACCCTATGAACCGGGGGGGCGGGGGNGCGGGGGGCGGGTTGGGAGGGAGGGTTTGAGCCAACACAAACACGCCTATATACAGAAGCATGGGGAGGCGTCAGTGCTCGAGTGTGCGATTCAGGTCCTGACTAGCGATATGGTCGTGTGGTCCCCGTACACGTATCTCTCTGCAATACTGGAGCGGTCGTAGTAGTTAACTGCAATTCCCTCTCTGCCATGCTGGAAGGGTCGCAGTAATTACAGTTTCTATCTCTGCAATACTGGAGGGGTCCTAGTAGTTCCAGTTTCTCTCTGTCTGCAATACTGGAAGAAGCGCAATAATTACAGTTTCCTTCTCTGCAATACTGGAGCGGTTGTAGTAATTGCAGTTTCTCTCTCTGCAACATTGGAACGGTCGTGGTAATTGCAGTTCCCCTCTCTTTGCAATGGTGGAGCGGTCGTAGTGATTGCAGTTTTTTGCTGTTTGCAATACTGGAGCGGTCGTAGCAATTGTAGTTTCTCTTTCTCTGCAATACTGGAGCGGTCGTAGTAATTGCAGTTCCTCTCTCTCTGCAATACAGGTTCCAGCTTTCCCTTTGGCGGGTTTCTGACCATGTTCCAACTGTAGCCTCCGAGATCAAAGTTGGAACCTGTGCCTTGGGGCCAATTTGCTCCTGTGGACACGTTCCAACTTTCCGACTTCCACCATAGACTTGCAACCGAAAGCAAGAAGCACGACCACACTTCCAATCTGACGATGGGCTCTGCTACACCGAACAGCAACCCCATGGCCAATCTTTCCAGAACACCTGACTAATTCTTGGTGACCGAATCAGACAATTTGACAATGAGCGAGACTTCAGCATGAAGTAGCGTGACTGCAGACGACTTCACTGAGGGCCAACCGAATCCTTGAATGCACAGACACAGTTTTCGCGCTTCCTTCCTAAAAGTTGCTCTCTGCATGCAGGCTATCTGCACTCACATCAGCACTTCATAAGTCACACGTCATGAAGCACTGTATGCCCCCAACAATCAGCAAACCATAGTGGGCAGCTACACTTTCCGCTCGAATGGAAGACTCGAGACTGTATTTCCCTCTTGGTTTGAACGGTTCCAGAGACCTACATCCCAATCATGCGAATGCGGCAGCCTGCTTCCGAGCAATGGCATGTCATCACACACCAGGCTCGTGCAAATTGGTGTGCAAGCAGACTCAAGCAGTCTTGCCTTCCGGGCCCCGACAAGAAACGACAGCTGAACGTGTTCCTAGGGTCTTGAAGCTCACGGCCTGTTTATATACGGGACATTCAACAACCTTAGCCAGAAGGCACCGTGCCCAAAACGTCGCCAAAGCACCCTGAGCCCTTACTCGTGCAGAGTCTCGTTGCTTGCGTCGGATCACGGCATCGGCTCCTCATCCGAGGGGTAGCCCTCGGCTGCACTGAGTCTCAGGGAAATCAGGCGTGACCTTCGACAAAGGTTTGACCAATCTTCTGTGCAACTAGCTTCATTTCTGAATTTGCAGCACCAAACATCGAGTCGCAATGCTCAGAAACAGAAAAAAACACACAGACACACTCCAACAAACGAGCACAACTAGTGTTCTCGCTGGAACAGGTTATCAGCAAGACACCAGGATCTCCCAGTCAGGATTGTCATATCCGTGGTGAGCACGTTCACCGGCAGCCGGCCCACGTGATGCCATCTCAGATACACGTTATGAGGTCTCTGGCCCTTCTCTTTAATCACAAAAAAAAGCTTGAATCCGGATGCAATCGTCCACACTACCTGGGCGGTGTCGCAAAACAAGACCAGCGAGCCTTAAGCCGACTGTCTTTGAGAAGCAGCCCGTACCACAACCAGGCACAACAAGTATCCCCGGGAGCATGACTGTAGCCAGGGGGCAAAGTCATCGTACCACTTCCACGGCGTCGGGCACAAGACATGCTGCTCCTGCATCCGCCAAAATTACGAGGGCGTGCAAGGCAACCTCTCTTATCCGATTCGATGGCGACTACGAGCAGCTCGTAC
Organism: Symbiodinium sp. clade A Y106; assembly: GCA_003297005.1. Classification (NCBI taxonomy): domain Eukaryota; class Dinophyceae; order Suessiales; family Symbiodiniaceae; genus Symbiodinium; species Symbiodinium sp. clade A. Next base: position 98,540 of record BGNK01000013.1, on the reverse strand, counting down.
CACACAGCTTTTGATTCGAAGAAAGAACACCTCAGACATTGCTCATATGTTTGTTGCGAGTGCTACTGCCAATGCGAGTCGTAAGCCGCCGAATGAAGGTGCTGACAACTGCTCGCTGTCTGTGGCAAATAACACTGCATTGTCACTAGGCTTGCAATGCTGGACATCTGCAAACATACTTTAACCAACCAAATCAGGCTTTGCAAGGATTCTGGCAACTTGGCCCGACCGAAAAACACAACACTGACACTTCGCATCGAAGTTCATCTGTCGGCACTGCATGCAAGTTCTTATCTCTGCAAGCAAGCCTCACACACACACACACATTCAAACAAACATACAGAGTCCTGCAAAGCCAAGAAAGCGTTCTCTGCAATGCTTCTGGGTGGAACGGAGGCATTCGGGTTGATGGCAGGCAAATCGCTTCGATGGTCCAAGTCCTCGCCGACACAAAGTTCCCCCCCAACCAACAGCTCGAAACCGCAACGGTTGAAGTTTGTAGAACCTACATGTGCTGCCAGACCTACGGACCCGTGAAGGCAACTCAACAGTGTCAGGTTGGATACCTTTTCTGAGATATAGACCAAGGGAACACTGCATGAACAAATTTTGTGCAAAAACTTGGTGAAGGCGACGATGGACTGCTGCAGCTACTNAAGGCAACTCAACAGTGTCAGGTTGGATACCTTTTCTGAGATATAGACCAAGGGAACACTGCATGAACAAATTTTGTGCAAAAACTTGGTGAAGGCGACGATGGACTGCTGCAGCTACTTTCGTGTGACCGTGAACTTGGGCACATACGGGGCGCAGAGCAGGTGCCAGAGTTGCAGATTGATTTGTCCACCTTGCAAGTTTTGCACGCGAAGTCTTACTCGTGGCTAGCCAGGATGCCAGTCCAGATTCTGGGGACGCACGTCTGGCTCATGAGAGCAATGGCAGCCTTGAGCCACAACGAGCTCCTTGTGAGGGTGTGACTCATCATGAAATTGATGGCTGAGCATCATGCGGTGCAAGCACCCGTGCCGCGAGTTTTGCCTCCATGTGGACTGATTAGTGAAAGGGTCTCCTGTTTGACAGCAGCAGCAGCCACTCAGGTTCCTCAGACGGGCTGGCGGGGACATGAGGCCACATCCTTCCGAAGAGTTGGGAGGTGGCCCAACATATCCGATCTCATTTGGCAGTGCTGTCACTTTGCAGAAATGGCGGTACTTGCTTTGTCAGCCGTTGTTTTGGTGCCGAGCAGTTTTTGCATCCTGCCAGAGGTGAGCCAGCTTGTACTACGGCATCGGTGGACAGAGCCTGTCCACCTTGTGGCAGAAGGCGAACGTGTGCTTCGTGAAGTCGCCTCAACCTTGGTTGCAGAGGCGCGGGGACCCTGCCTTGGACAATGAGGTCAAACAGTTGCGAAGCCATCGGCTGTGAAATGCACACGAACACTCGGAGGTTGTAGAGGAGCTGCATAAAATCAGCGAAAACGTCCTGGGATATGAGAAATCAATACTGCTTTCGAAGCNAGTAGCTGCAGCAGTCCATCGTCGCCTTCACCAAGTTTTTGCACAAAATTTGTTCATGCAGTGTTCCCTTGGTCTATATCTCAGAAAAGGTATCCAACCTGACACTGTTGAGTTGCCTTTACGGGTCCGTAGGCAAACAGTTGCGAAGCCATCGGCTGTGAAATGCACACGAACACTCGGAGGTTGTAGAGGAGCTGCATAAAATCAGCGAAAACGTCCTGGGATATGAGAAATCAATACTGCTTTCGAAGCNCAAACAGTTGCGAAGCCATCGGCTGTGAAATGCACACGAACACTCGGAGGTTGTAGAGGAGCTGCATAAAATCAGCGAAAACGTCCTGGGATATGAGAAATCAATACTGCTTTCGAAGCCATCTCCGAAAACAGAACTGCTCACATGCACGACCACCCCTTTCACTCACACAGATGGCCAAAAAAACCGAGCATCTGCCAGCCTGTTTCCCAGATGTACGTCGGCTCTGCTTGGGTCCCCATCCACAACATCACGTCGTAACCTCAGCTTCGTCGGCTGGCTTGGGCAAAATACACTACCCGAACACTGCCAACGAACATCGTGAGCAGAAGCATGCGGTAGAAGTAAGCCCTGCTCCAAAGAAAACCTACCAAGCCGAACCAGCCACCAGCCCTTCCATTCTGGAGAAAGCCAGCATGTGCCGCCTTCGCGAAGGCGAACAAGTTGAAGGATGCCTCAATCACCCAAGCGACTGCAACTGTATATTCATCACACCTGTTGCTGTCTTGCCAAAGACGACATGCCATCAACATGCCCATTTCAGCAAGTCACATGCAGCTTGCGTCGCTCTTCGGCCGATGTAGTTCTCGGAGCTCGGAGATTCATCGGCACAGAGGAAGATGAAGCCGATCTGAGCGGTACCGCCGGGCTGCTAGGAGAATCACAACAACACTTGTCGAACTCAGCATTCATGCCTACCCACAATCTACGAAAGTTTCAGTAACGATGGGCATTTGCATGCAAGGTGCATCACTCAAGTCGGCGAAAAGCCTCGGACGGCTGCCCATCTCAGCACAGGCCAAATCACGAAGAGCAGCATGCGGAGCTGTCGCCACCACCAGCTCCGCAAAATCGGAACTCAGGCCACGGAGCCTGTCGGCCATGGCTACCAAATGCCGCCACTGGCCGCGGACTTGAGCAATAGTCCCCGGCACCAAGCAGAACCATGAATCGAACTGGAATCATGTTTGAAGCGGAATGTGTTCGGACAGCTATGANGCCATGGCTACCAAATGCCGCCACTGGCCGCGGACTTGAGCAATAGTCCCCGGCACCAAGCAGAACCATGAATCGAACTGGAATCATGTTTGAAGCGGAATGTGTTCGGACAGCTATGATTTTTAAGGATTCATATAGTAGAACCCAGAAAGTTGGAACATGGCTTTAGGAGGATTCGTGCTAGGATCCTTTATACTTTACCTTAAGGGTATGAGGACAACTATGTTCCAACTTTCTGGCTTCTACTGTACATGCAAATCATAGCAAACAACCCTGGAAAGGTAGGTTTTTATGGGGCTCCAGGTAGGGTTTAGGGAAGAGGTGGTCTTAGGGCGGTCCAGGATGTCAGGGGTCAGAGGGTTTTGGTAGACCTTTGATGCTTGGACCCCTTTTCTACCGCGGCTTTTTAAAAGCATGGGGCATAGGAATCTCGATTATAGTCCTTATATGGAGGGCGGGGTTTATCAGTCGGCAGTGTACATTACGCTTCAGGGTGTCGGATTTCATGGTCCTGGGACTTCGCGGTGGTGCTTTGTTTCGTATGTTCAGGCTTTGCACACGAAGCTTTAGAGTCTGTCATAACATGGAACTAAAGGTTTACAGCTTTGCATATGGGCAGTCTCGTGTTGGGTCCTTCTTTGAGTACTGCCTTATTTTAGGTTTCTCAAGAGGGACCTTAGTTTAGAGTCTAGAGAACTGCCCATGTGTTTCTCCAGGGTTGCAGCTTCATCGCTTCAAGGGATTCGGTGCGTGAAGAGAAGGTGGCTTCAGCCGAAACAGCGAACTGCAAACCTTTACGGTTGATGGTTTAGGCTTTAAAAATGTTAAAGAAGAGCCCCCAAATCCTAAACCCGAAACCACAGTCAGAAGCAACAAGAAGACTAACAGTGAAAGGCGGAATCGCGGTAACTATGAGCATCAACCTAAACTGGCAATAGTCCATCCCCAGGAATGTGAATGATTAGCCATTGTGCCACCAGAACCTATTACTAATCCGACAGAAGCTCTAAATGGTTGGTCTCATCATCCAGAAGTAAAAGGGAAACTGTTTTCCAGTGAACTCCAGTGCACCTCAGAATCTTCACGTGATATGTTTGACGCATCAGCTGTCCCCTTGTGTACTGTAAGGGTCTATAGGCTTTATTTTATCAGGACCCGTCAGGACCCTACATTACAGGGCAAAGGGCTTGAGGTTGCCATGCAGGTGATTCCTTGAAAGACACGTGGAAATTCGAAACTGAGACCCTAAACCAAACCGAAAACCCCCAACCAGAAAACCCAAAACATCCAAATTCCTGGAGCCCTTACGATTCCAAGACTCCAACAACCATCCGAATCCTTCAGTGTGGTAAGTAACAAACCTCAAAGCTGTCAAACCCGAAACTCTAACTCTCTCGGGCAACCAAGGTACCAGTAAATGTTTTAATGCTTTAGGAAATTTTAGGGTCATATCCCGTTTTTGAAGGTGCATTGGCTACTCTAGGCCCTAAACCCTTATTGCCTAAACCCTAAACCCTAAAACCCTAAAACCCTAAACCCTAAACTCAACCCTAAGCCCTGAACCCCCGCGAGCCGATCCAAACACGAGGCCCAAGACACCTCAACCTGCCGACTTGCGCGGTCGACTCTGCCCATTCCCGAGCTCTGCTGCTGAGGGTAAAGTATTCAGGGGAGCGGCTGCAGGGTTTAGGGCTTCAGACGATTTTGGTGTTTATGGTTTAGGGTTTGGGAGGGTTTGTGGTTTCCGGATCGGTGATTGTAGTAAGCTGTTTGGGGTTTTAGGCTGCTTTCGAAGAGAGGTTGTCTAGTCCTGGAGTCCTGTGACATTCACGGAGCTTCTTTGCAGGATATTTGGTAGGCTTTTCTTTTGTTTCTGAAAGCTCTGCTTGATTATCGACTCGTCAAGCAGTTTCTTGAGGGTTTCGAATCCTGCGAGGGTTTCATGTGAGTTTGCCTGAGTTGAGACCTGTCCGACCTCGCTCCGCACCACATACCTAAATGACCGAGACGATGCCGAAAAGCGTGGCCTACGGTGGAGCGTGCCCCAGCACCAACATCTTCTGCACTCCAAGAGCCAGCCGCATCATCGGGTTAATTTCACGGATATGGGACCCCAATTTGCAGGATCCTTCATAGTACAAGGCTCTCAGTATGGCACCCCTAAGGCTAGTTAGTTTTCAAAAGTGACATAACCCAAGCCTCGAAGCCCTGGACCGCTAAACCCCACAAGCCCAAAACGGTGGCACTCCCTGGGGTTTGGGGATTAGTAAATGAGGGGTATCGGCATCATCAGCCCAAGCCCAGTTCAAGATTCCATGAAAATGTACAAAATACAAAAATCTTTTTAAGTCTTTCAAAGAATGAGTTAAACCCTTTAGAACCCTACAAAACCTCTGCAGAAAAAACGAACGCCTATAGAACCCTGAACACCCCATGAACCTTGCAGACGCTCGGCAACCCCATAGAACCAAACGGCTTGACAAAACCTTTAATACCCGTGCAGTCCCTCTTTAGCGCCCTAGTCTAGCTGTTAAGGCACCTTTCTTACGCGGTCCGTTCCTAAACCCCGAATGTTAAACCACCAATAAAAACGCAAACCCTCAATCCTAAAAGAAGGCTTGGGCGGATCTTCCCTGCTTGGGCCTATGCCAGCGCCCGGAGCGCTCGTCGGACGGCAGAGAATCGAATGGCTCAGGCAGCAGCGGTAGAGTTTAGGGTTTAGGGGTTTAGGTGGTTCGGGTTTGGGGTGTTGTTTTTGCTTGCGGAATTGGGTTTAGGGTTTTGGGATTCGGGTGGTAGGTCTTTGTAGGATTGTTGCGGCCAGGGTTTCGGGTTTCAGGCTGCTGTGGCGTGCCGCGGGCTTCGGGGTTCTGCTCGGAGACGTATGGTATCGGTTGTGGATCCTAAACCGTATAGACCCTGGTTAGGGGTTTAGGATTTAGGGTTTAGGTTATTATGTTAAGGCTTTCATATGGTTCAAGGTTAGCATTCGGTTCAAGGGTATTGCTACTAGGTTTTGTTAATGACTACGGGTTAAAGGGTGTAGTCTGTTGACTCTTATGCCTACAGTGGCAAAACTACTGGGATGGTATTTCTCTTGCGTGTACCGGTTAGAGCGATATTGTAAGCTCATACGTGCGCGTCGTTTCATTTGGTGTGTGTGAGTGTGTGTCAGTTTTGGTGTAAACCCTAAACCCTATAACCCTATAACCCTAAACCCTAAATCGCTACTGTCGCCAGCGCTTGAGCCTCGCATCCGATGCCCTGCAGGAGCCTTGAACATAAGCCCGGATTCCACATGACACATTTTCTAGCTTCGAAGCCGTCAACAACAAGTCTCAATCAGGATACGGCCGCCTACATGCAACTGCAGCTGTGCCACGACCTGCAGCTGCAACGGCTGGCGCAATGGCAATGAACTCAGTCGTCATGTTGTTCAGGATTGCGGGCACGCTGTTCGGCCTTCTTGAGTCCAATTATGCCCCCGGCACGTACCCACATGCCACGAGTTGTCCATTGTCTTTTCGGGCTGTAGACAAAGGCATTTCCCGACGATCCTCATGCCTGGCTGGCCTACACAGAAACGATACTAGGTTACTAGGTAGGCCCTTGGGACATTTTATATTTATTATATTTTCCCTTATTGGGCTTAAGAGGATCTTGTTTACGAATATTTTTCAGAGGCTTTGAGGGGCCAACTAGGATAGAGTTATTGTTGATGTCTCAGAACCAATACGACGACTCCACTCCGTACCCGTCATACGAGCTCGATGTTCGCAAATGGGCTGCAATGCACGCCGCTACCCCCTGGGTTTTTCTCTGCGACCATGCACATGCTGATGTCAGCCATCACTGCCCGCACCCTAAACCCTAAATGTCAGCCATCAAGAGGAGCTGCTTTGCAAGATTTATTGTGAATCCTCCAAGCCCGTCATATGAGCATTGAAATTACTCGTCTACAATCTACCATTTCACGGAATGCACACTATAGACCTAGGCAGTGGATATTAAAGACTGAAAGCTGCGACCTTGGAAACCTGCAATCAAGCTCGTGCCTCATGAAACGGGACATGCGCTTAGCCCATGCATGCCCATGCCACACTCCGGAATAGAAACAAAGCCAAGCAACGCCGCCCCGAAGGCCAAGCCCCACCTCAAACAGAAAACCTCCGCTCGGTCGAGGTTTCGACATCGACGCTCCATGGCTGCACCGCTGATAGCGGTGTAGGGTTTAGGGTTCAACCTTAAACCCTAAATCCCAAACCCGCAGCGTCTAGCTTTTCCATATGCTTGGGGGGGTTGTTATCTGCAAGGTCCTTAATCCTGAAACCGCAAGTCCGTCGTCTGCAAAGACTTGAAAAGACCCCTATAGCAATTAGCCCTTACGGGCCCAAGTAGTGCAACTCAACCCCCCAGGCCATGAAGCTAAAAACCTGTGACAGTAGGTCCTACAACGTCAAACTTTTGATAGTTTAGTTACCCTGACAGAGCCCCCTATAGAACCGTAAAACCTAAACCCTATAGAACGCTTAAGGAGTCCTGGGATAACCCTAAGGGTCCATGTATCCATATGAGTATACATTGACTCTAAAGTACCTATATAGAGACTACTTTAAGGCCTAAGTATATACTATATGAGTACATGGACCCTTATTCTTAGAGAACCCTAACCCTAAGGTTCAAAATAGCCCAAAAGCCTTATATAGTATAGTCTTTGGGCCCAAAAGCCTTAATATATGAGTCCTTAGAGCCTTAGGGTAAGCTCTCAGCCGAAAGCTGAAAAATTAGCCTTGAGGCGCCCGGCATCTGATCACACCCTGGCCAAAAGTCTTGCGGCGTTTATGTGTATTATGATTTCTGTAATGACTAAGTTCAGATATAGTACTTACTACCAATTTCTGTAATTACTAAGTTCAGATATCGTACTTATTACCATGATTATGATAAAGTTTTGTTGCAAGTTCCAAAAGGGTTTCTAGAAGGACTTCTCTGCCCATTAGGGCTAGTGTAGGGGCCGGCAGTTCGTAACGGTATGCCTCAAGAATGAGAGGGTTTAGGATGTAGGGGTTAAGACTCCCCCAAGAACAAGCGCAAATCTAATGATCCTTAGAGGTTCAAGCTAAGATCCTTTATCTTAGGCCCTTAACCCTTCACCCTAGAGGGTCCAAATGCCAAATAGCAGGGCTTTAGATACCAAAAAACCATTCAGAGCGCAGTATTTGGGATCGTTGAGCCCTCATGGTTCCTAAACCCGAAACCCTAAGCCCTAGTATTTGGGCACTTGCAGTCTGAGTGTTCGAAGCTTCGATTCTGACGCCTCCGACCTGAAGGCCTGGGATCCACGACGTTCCGTCGCTGGCATCAGGCACAGGGTGTAGGGCGTTAGGAGTTTACATAGGCTTTTAGGGTTTAGGGCTTATATGTAGGGTTTACGGCTTTCGGGCGTTAGGGGTTTAAGGATTAGCGGATTCAGGTTCAAGGCCTTGTAGGGTGTAGGAAATTATTTCAGGGTTTTTGGGGGTATAGGGCGCGTAGGACTTTGGGCTTCGGGTTTAGGGGTTTAGGGTTTAGGGTGGGGTTTAGGGTCTGGAGAAGTCGTGATGGCCACGGATGTTTTTGTTCCAACAACCTGGGCACTCCATATACATTTCCCCACGTAGCAGTAAAGCTTTCAGGGATCGCCCTGAGCCCCGAAATCCTACCCTTTCAAAGACAGACGTCAGAATACATTCTCAAAATGTAGTTTGCTAGCGTTCAGGTAAAGTTTAGGGTTTCAGGAGATGTGCGCGCGCGCGCGTGTGTGTGTGTGTTTTGAAGAGAGTTGCCGGGCTGCTCTCCGATCCTTGATGTTCAAAGAGTTTGGCAGCAGAGGCCGTGGTAGCATTCACGCAAATACTTTAAACTCCAAACGCCTAAACCCTAAACCCCGAAACCCTAACCCCCGAAAAGCCTACACCCTAAACCCCTAAACCCTACATAGACCTCCAGAAATCTGACTGTGCCTCGGAGATGTGAGCTTGCATCGCTTGGCCGTGATGTCCCCATGCGAAGAAGTTCAACTGTTCCGCACAGACCCAACTTCAAGAACGGATTCGCAACATACTCGGTTATGCATTGCACAAGTGCATACAAACGAACAGATTTGCATTCATGCTGCCTATACCTACTTACAGTACATACTTTAAATGTCACATATGCCACTTGACCCCTCTCTTGCAAAGCGCGTTGAAGCCACGACCGCTAAGCTGCTAAGGAACATGTTGCGCTGTAAACTGTCAACGCATACTCCAACGCGGCATCCTATTTCGCAAGCCTATGCCCTATATTGACTGCACGGACCAGGCGGTGAGTAATCCAGCTGGCACGACCCCTAGCATGGCGCTTCATGCAAGAGGTGTCAGTCTTCCTTTATGAAAGCTTACGATGATGATGCGGTCGAAATTCATGCAGGTTGCTTCATCAGGATCCGGCAGTACGATACCCCTGAATCTATAGGGCTCAGGGTTCAGGGTTGATCTGCTAGGGTTTGGAGTTTGGAGGGTCTCGGATCTGATACAAGGCATAACCATCATTATTCGCATTCCCTGGTATAGATGTAGGAGTTTCCGAAACTTGGTGACCCTAATATAGCACCCTAAATAGTAGGATCCTTATTTTATAAGCATCCCAAAATAAGGTACCCCTAATTTTCGGAAACTCCCATATGGCGTACCTGGTTTGACTAGAGGCAGTCCATGAAAACGCCTTTGACATCCCTTTGCCTTGCCCAACACTCCAAAGCCTCGGTCAACTCCGCCCCGCAATGCATGCAAGCCGTTTAGGGATACCATAACCCCACGGATCCATGTACCCAAATAGTATATACTTTGGGCCCTATGTACCCATATAGGGAGTACTTTAGCTCAAAGTGTATACTATTTGGGCACATGGACCCTTAGGGTAATAGTGCATATGAGCCCGTATACATGACCCCGTTCGCACAGGGCAATTACAGGTATATTCAGCACACATTCTATCTCATAAATAAAGCCCTGTAGGCCTTTTCGGGCTGGACTTGCGAGGAAGCCCGAAACAAAACGGATGGATGTCTGGGCTTTGGAGTACCATACTTTAATACTTTTTGTCTTAAAGGAACCCTTATGAAATAAAAGTTTATACTTTTTTCTCCCTGGTTACTTAAAAGCCCAGATGTTCCAGCTCCTCAAACCTGTGGGGCTGAATCTGTAAGCCCTGAAACAGAATGCACAACACCTGCAAACCCCCAAGCAATAATGCATAACCCTAAACCCTGCCCAAACAGATCAGAGGCTGAAGAGAACCTACAAACCCTACTTAATGAACACTTCATCACCTCAGAAGCAACGATAAACTGCGATATTATGTTTTCGAATACTGTCACATCTTCTAAGTACAGCATGTACCATGTGTATATATATATACACTTATATATATATATATATATACACACACACATTCTTCCCTCTCTTCGCCGCGAAACAACCGCAATCAGGCAGATGTGTCTCTGCAAGTTCGATGCGGAGTGCTGCGAGGCGCCAGGATTTGTTTCTAGCTGTTATCTTGTTTTTTCTCTCTCTCTCTCTCTGTATACACTACATGTCCGTGCATGTGTGTATGTACACATATATACATATACATATACATATACATATACATACACATATATACATGTATACATATATACATATATACATATGCACACACACACATATATATATGTATATACATGTATACATGTATACAGATACACATATATACATAGATACATAGATACATAGATACATACTTACATATATACATATATACATATTATACATATTATACATACATACATACATACATACATACATACATACACACATACATACATACATATATATATATATATTTATATGTATATGTATATATATGTATATATGTATATACGCATGTGTGTATTGCATATATAGTCTTATATAGTAATATAACATACATACATATTTCGATAGACGGGTAGGTAGATGAATAGATAGATGGATACAGACACACATAGTTGCTGTATGTGTGTGTGTGTGTCAATTTCTGGTATGAGGAATGCTCAGGGTTCCCTGTTCCATAGCGCATTGCGATTTGGGGTAAGGAAACTAAACCCTAAACCCTAATATAGGAGTCTTACTGGGCCGAATGGGCTCTTTTGCTATACTTATAGCCGGAACCCTCAGAAATAGCATTGGTACCTATTGAGGCCTCTATATTAAACCCGTAAACCCTAAACCCTGAACCAGCGATACCCCAAACCTTGGAGACACTCTACTTCCAGGATCACGGGTCCCTGCTTTGCAGCGTGGCGTCTGCAGATGGAGGCCCCAGACTATGTTATGTAGCATTTTGGTTTGAGGGTTTAGGGGTGCATTCGTCACAAGTACTGCAACCCCGTATCTTCGTCTGCGACAGTAGAGCCAATTTCAAGAATATGACCCCTGTAAGCATGGTGTGCTAAGAGCCCCCCCCAAAATCCGCCCTTATTTGCCCTTGTTTGAACGGCAGATAAGCGACAAATAGTGGCAAATAGTTGTGGGGGCTCGTTTTTGTGGGGCTCTTAAGAGAATCATGATGTAACCGGTACCAGCCCAACATGAGTTGTCATCTGAGAAGCGGAATCACTCTCCCAAAATGTTGAACTCAGATGCCATTTGGTCCAAAATCCTGTACCCCAAGCTTAAAAAAACCCTAAGCAACCCTAAACCCATGAACCCCAAATCCCGACCGGGCCTATTCCACATTCCTACTTCGGAGGGGCTCCTCATGAAGCGGCAGATGGCCGCTGCCTGGCACAAGCGCGCCACCCGCGTGCGGACCCCTGGACCTCGAGGGTTGCTAGGAGGTGAATAATGTAGGGGCCTTAATAAATACCTATAATATTTGGGGGGGGCTCCTTATTACAATTATAGTATAATATGCCCCCAAACCCTATTCCAATTATTAAGGCCCCTATAGTATACACCAAGAAAACTTATCAATTACGTAGGGTTCCTTATTCTAGTCTAAATATACCAGCTAGGCGCCCATTTATTGATTGCCTTAACTTATCCTGCAAAAATCTTGCGGGGCCCCCTGAAGGGCCTGCAGCAAAGCTGCTTCTTGTTGTTTTAGGGCAGGTCGGGGGCTTGTAATATAATTAGGGGCTTAAATAATTACTCATACTATTTTGGTGGTTCCTTAGGGTTCAGTCCAGAAAATAATTATGGAGTAATGGGCTCCAAAACCATATTCTAATTATTTTGGCCCCTATATTAAGGTTTGCAGGGTGTTAGTTGTTTTGGGGTCAGTGTAGTGTTCTGATGAAGGGATAATCTCCAGAGTTCAACCGGGGCCCCGGTTGATATGAGGTCTACAGGCCTCATGCTTCTTTCAGGCTTTATAGGGTAGTTTGGGATTCACAGCTTATTATTCTGTGCCTTAAGGCTGGTGCGGCTTATTGAATCTTTAGTTTTGTGCTTGTCGGCTGTAGGGGTGAGCCTGGACCCAATAATAAGGCCATCAGGCATATTTTCGTCATGTGGGGATTCTGTATACGGCTGTTTTCTTCTCGATAGTTCTAGGGTTCAGCCAGAATCTCGAAAATGCGAAATCTCTCGACATCTTAATCAACCCTGAAGCAGGTTTTGAACGGTTTAGAGTTTAGGGTTTAGGGTTCTCCAAAACTCCTGCTGCAAACTCCTCGGCTTCCCTGGCGGCCTTGAGGCAGACTCTCGACTACCTATACTGCGTCCGGGTTTTGGGGTTCAGGGTTTAGGAAACCCTAAATCCTATAAACCCGGGTTTTAGGGTTCAGGGTTTAGGAAACCCTAAATCCTATAAGCCCGGGTTTTAGGGTTCAGGGTTTAGGAAACCCTAAATCCTATAAACCCTAAACCGACATTCTACAGCACATCCGCAGCCCTTAACTTAACCTTTGCGCATCAGGTCCGGCATCCGGATATGCTCAAGAGCATACTCGTGGCATGGAGCCAGCTACCGAAGGCCGACGCCCCGCTTTGGAGCTTACATCAGGATTTGGACTTTGAGGGAGACCCATTGAATCCTAAACCCGAACCTCAGCCTGAAACTAGGGCCATATGCCGGAGATCGGGGCTTAAGATCGGTGGCTTGCAGGATACCAGGCAAACGCTTAGGCTGCAAGTGTCTTGGGTTTAGGAGTTTACGGTTTCGGATGTTTTGGGGTTTGCGAGTTTAGGGTTCAGGATTTAGGAGTTTAGGGTTTTCTATTTTTGATGCTCCGTATTGATCTAAGCGTGGTATTTGCATTCTCTTCTCGGAATCCTTCTCAGCAGAGCTATCGTTCTCTTCCGCCAGAGATCAGAAGAACGATAACCGCATAAAGAAGGAGCAGCTTCAGAGAATGGAAAGGTTGCAACAACCAAAGGGTCTGAGGTAGGTTCCATCCTCTCCTAAACATCGTTCTAAGCAACATGATCGTTCTCTTTGACCAGAGCGCAAAAGAACGATTCTTGCGTAAAGTTGGCACAGCTGCAAGGAATGGGCATCTGATGCCTACCCAGAGGCCCCAAAGTAGTTCCTTTTTGGGGTTACCTTATAGGATTCTATATATGAACCCCAAAAAGGAACTACTTTGGGGCCTCTGGGTAGAATTGAGGGCCCGCAGACCGCTATCAGTAATCGATGCTTGGCTAACTCTTGTCCGAAGACCCTGCGGCTCTCCGTCAGGCATTCTAGATTCAAGATTCACTATTATAGGCTTCCTTTAAAGGGTTTAACATGGGCCAAATCAGGGTTACTATAAGGGGTATTACGGGCGGGGTGTAATATAGGGGCCTTAATAATTACACCAATACTACTGTGTGGGTTCCTTATTATAAGTACAGTATAATAATATTACGGCCCCCCATATTACGCATTGAGATTCTGTCAGATTTCCGAGCTTTGCCGCATGATATGGGAGTTTCCGAGAGCTAGGGGGAGCCTTATCTTGGGGTCCTCATAATAAGGATCCTCCTTTTTCGAGTACTATATTAGGGTCCCCTATTCTGGGAAACTGCTGATGAAAGTGGCCTGCCATTCGCACCTAAACCCTAAACCCTAAACCCTAAAGAAAGGGCCGGTGCTGCAAAGCTAAAGCTGCCAACCCCTCGAGACCCAAACCGAGACCCAAACCCTGAACTCGAAACCCCTGGTATAGGGGCCTTCATAGTCAGAATAGGGTTCATTAAAAGGGATCTATAGTAGGGTTCTAGAATATAGGGGCCTTAATAATCAGAATAGGGCTTTGGGGTATATTACACTATAACTATGATAAGGAACCCCCAACATAGTATTGGAAATTATGAAGGCCCCCCAGATAAAACCTGTAGGGTCCGTCACCCTTAAACAAAAGCCTTTAGGGCCCCAAACCGAAAGTGCCCCAAGTGCATCTTCTGTGGCTGCACCGGTCGGCTAGGAGCCTCTCCGTGAACCTGAGGCGGACGAGGCGCTCTTGACTTGCGGAACCGTTAAGTTTAGAGGCTTGTGGAAAACCCAAATCGCTAATCCTTAAACCTTTAAGAGCTTTTGCAGTTTAGAGGTTTGGGTTTGTGCTTGATTTGTGGGAGTTGCTGTATTTCCTCATGGTAGCGGTAGAAGAGAGCACAAAGAGGATTTCGTCAGTTGTATTTGGGTTGTTATCTGATCTACAGTTGCAGGGCTTTGCCTAAACCCTAAACCCTAATTTTTTCCTGCGACTTCCATGCTCAGGACGTTTGGCTACCAAACGAGGGCCTGGAACCTTGCGGGCAGTTGAGACTGTGAGAATCTATTGGGTTTAGGGTTTAGGGGTTTAGGGTTTCATCAGAGATTCCCAAATAATGCAGTTCGGAGTTGGGAACTCCCCTGAACCGAATATGCATATGAATTTCACTGAAAAAAAGCACCTTTTGCTGCAGGCCGCTCGAGCAGCTTCCCGCAGAGGGGCAGCAATGCTTTCCCTCGGTCGGCCGTGCCCCAAGTCTGAAGCTTCCCGGTGCTCATGTACACAGAACATGTGTGTATATATACACACAGATACACGCATGTGTGTATATATATATATACACATGTATATGTATATGCAGATATGTAGGCACATATATATGTCTATAATACACATACATGTCTGTTTATGTTTCTAATTATATTTGCATGTATGTTTATCAACCCGACATACAGAGACATATACACACATGCACATACATATGTGAACATAGACATAAACATATACAAATTTATGTACACATGCATGCATGCATGCATGCATGCATGCATGGATGGACCAGTGGATGGTCAATGGATGGATCAATGGATGGATGGATGGACTTATGGTATGGCATGGTATGGTATGGTATGGTATGTACACACACGTATTGCTACAGAAACATATACAAATATACAAATATACACACAGCAAACGTGTGTGTATATATATATATGCACACACACACGCACACACACATATTCGAGTTCGGGGGCAAAAGGCTCAGGGCTTTGAGTTTTAAATATTAAAAGAAAGTTATTGTCGGTGTATATAGGGACGGGGAGTTGTAAGTAGGGTTGCGGGTACAAGCTTTCCGCTTGAAGTCACTAGTACTGACAACTACAGTACAGTTGCCTCAATTATAACTCATCTTGAGTATATGTGGCCCTTCAAGTATCAGTAATTGGGGTATGGTAGAGGCTTTTTTGATTCATGAATCGTCGTGTACGGGCTTGTTCTTTGAATTTCGAGTAAAGGGCTTCGGGTGCTGGATGTAGGGTGGAGACAGTGCCTGAAGCCTTCGACTCCCGCACCATTCTGTCAGAGCCCCAAGTCAAGTACGTACATCCGTGACCCTAGGGTTTAGGGTTTAGGGTTTGTAATTCTTGGTTGAAGTTAACCCTGTATTTGCCGTGAATCCCTCAGCCCCTAACCGAAAACCCTAAACCCCAAATCCTAAATCGAAAACACCAAAACCTTGTACGCTCTGAAATCCTGGAGCCTTCAAAGCCCCAAGCTTTGCTCGAAGCCCCGAGATTCCGCACACGTCCTATAACCCGATGAAGCTGTAATCCTCCAATAATACTTAATGGCAGGTCTCGTATAGTAACAAAGCAAATAGCCGTAATCCCAAACCCAAACCCTATTAACCCTCATCCTTAAGCCAATTAAAGCCCTTAGACCCCCAAACTCTTAAAACCCTAGCCGTAGAACCCTAAAGGGCCAGAAGCCTTAACCTCTAGGCTCTGAGCGCCAAAGCCTAAAACCCTAACCCTGCGCAGAACAGGAGACTTCTGGAAACAGCCTTGCGAGAGGCACGAGAGAGGCCGCAGTCGAGTTTGTTTATAATCGGGTAGTCTTGTTAACAGCACATTTAAAGCATGTTTACTCTTGTTGCTTTTAGGGTTTAGTCCGGGGGTTAAATTGATGCTGCGTTTCAGACATTTCCTCTTGCTGCGGATGTTATGAACCCTATAATTTGGCACGTTTCAGGACTTCACAGGGCTGTTAAGTTGTCGAGAGCCTACGAACCGTCCGGGTCCTAAAGCCCTAACTAAGCCTTGGGATCTATGTACAGCTTTGCTTCCCTAGGCCCCGAACCCGAAACCGTACAAACCCTATATATATATATATTTATATTTATATTTATATTTATTTATTTATTTATTTACGTATGAATTTATTCATTTATTTACCCTATAAACCCTATAAGCCCTGAATCCGAAACCCCATGCCAAGCTGTTTATGACACTGGCTTCATGGCGCAGCGGGGTCCATTCTGAAGACCTCTCCTTCTCCCTGGAGCACGACGCGCAGATGCCTCAAATGACGAAGTGGTTCAGGTCTTCTAGCCCTTGAATCCTAAACCCTAAAACTCTTAAATCTTAGACCAAACCCTGAACACGCAGCTAGCTCGTGACCTGCAGACCTCGGCGAGCGAGTCAGATTGGGTAGGGGGGGGTGGCCTTGTATGTGTTCAGTTGGTTTTTTTGAGCAGATATGTGTTCAGTTTAGAATTTAGGTTAAGTTTAGGGGTTTGAGGGTTTAGGGGTTAGGGGTTCGGAGTTTAGGGGTTCAGGTTTTAGGATTTTCTGGCAGTCCTCGCCCAACGGAGCCTAGATTCTACCATAGGTATTGAGAACTTATAGTTGTCAACCGAATCGATCAAAAGGACAAGGTAAAGACCCTGCACCCCAAACCCTAAATAAACCATATATATATATNTATATATATATATATGCATGCTATAATCACTACAAAGCATAAGCCCTAAATCCTGAGCCATAAATCCTTAGCGCCGGAAGAACGGTGCTAAAAGCAAACCTCAGCTTGTCGCGCCAGGCCTCTGTCCGACAGTGACTCGGTATTTCAGAGCATGTCGGAGGCCGGAAGGGACCAGGAGGGATTTAGGGCTCCTTATTTGGGGCTCGTAGGGTAGTAGGGTCTACCTTAACCCTGAATAACCTACCTTTTTAAGGACTTATATGAGGAAATCATAATAAGGAGCCCTAAAAAGGTAGGTTATTCAGGGTTGGTTTAGGGTTTAGTATGATACCAGTATAGCCCCTGGATGATTAGACTAAAGCAGACATTACCATACTATACTGTACTATACCTATACCCCACAACCGTATACTTGAACAAAATTAGTAGTTGAGAGTTATAGGGTAGAATCATTCCTTCGTGGAGTTTGAGTCGCCATGCCCCGCATGCCTTAGACTTTCGTATCACGGCATGGTTTGAGCACTTCAGGGTTTAGAGGTTTAGAAGTTTATGGATGCGTGAATGCAGATGCACCGACAGCCATAGCCCAGCTTGTAAGTGCAATCCGGAGGGGCTGAGGGTTTCTACATGCTTGTTCGTCTCTGGTTGAGGGTTTAAAGTTTGGGATTTAGGGTCTTTGGCGTGGCTGTGAATAATAACGAAACACCAAGCCGTGTAGCTTTGGGGGTTTGGGGTGTAATGGTGTAGGGTATATAGGGTTAGGAGCAAACCACCCTACAACCCTTCTGCACGCAGCCCAGCTTGTCAGGCCTGTGATGCGAGCTTTTTGGAGGACCCAGGCAACGGCAAAAGCCATGTTACCAATTTAAGGGCACACAAGACAGGGGGTCATCCAAAGCCTTGTTCAGACATGGGAATCGCTAGTCATTTTTGACACCACCTGCAGCTCATCCGTGCATAGTTTCATATATAACAAGTTACTACCATATCCTTACACTCCGTTTTTTTCTCCCTCCATGGGGACAGGTGGGCGGTTCTTTGATTTTGCTCCTGCAGATTCAATCATGCAATGTTAAAGTGTGCACACAGCTGCACATTTCTGGCTGCTAGCCACCCTTTCTCTCTTTGCACATGGTTGCATGTTGTTTGATTTCGCGCTTATCCTATGAAACCCCAGGCCGTACCTGTAGGAACCAATGTAGCCCACTACAAGATATGTCCGTTTACCTTTTTTAAGGTACCGGGGTTACTCTAGGCCCTAGGCAGGCCTTAGACAGCTTGCCGGGCTTGAACCCTAGAGCTTGTGTACGAAGTTTCACCCTCAAGTCCCACGAGGCAGAGCTTGAATCAAAATCCTGGGACCTAGCCCTGGTCCCGGTCAAAATACCAAAAACAAATGACTGTGAACCCCCAAACTCTCTCCTCTTCGCCTCTGCTCCCACAAAAAACACATAGACAACAGCTGGGGCCCTGCGCATCTTGTAGGTATCGAGAGATTCAATCCGTTCGGAGTGGACGCCTGCGGAAGGAGCTGCAGTTTGACGCGGCAGAAGTAGGTACTTTCTCTGCTCATGAATGTTTGAGAGCAAGGTTGTTCAGCCAAACAATAGCTAACTCCAGCTCTAACCGTTTGTCGCCCCTTTCAGGGTACTTATGACCTGCTCCTGATAACAATCTGCACCCCTGAACCGTCAAGTAACGGTTGACCTTGCAGGGTATTTTCAACGCGCAGTATAAGCAGCTGCTCAGCTTCACCATCCAGACAAATGTACGAAGCAGTATACGGATCCTATATCATGATGCGATGGGTTTGGGGGTCGTTTATATTTATATTATACTGGTACAATGGCATCGGGACTGTAAGAGAATGAATGGTACTACCAGTTATTCAGAGCTCTATATGTATTATATACACTTCCCGCTTCGAGGGGTTAGCTTTGTGCTGACTTTGGGGACTTGCTCCGGTCCACTTTGCAGAGACCCTGGGCCGCAGGTTGGGGTGGGGTGTTGGTAGATCCCGTATCCTGAACCCCGCGATTCCGGATAAAAGTTATAGGGTCGAGTCTAGGGTTTTATAGGGTTTATAGGGTCAAATTAGGGTTTAGTAGTGTAATAGGGGATAGCAGAATATGCCCCAAAGCCCTATTCTAAATATTATGTTGGCCCCCTATTATAGTAGATCTAGTATCCTGAACTATGTTTGCAAAGCTTCTGCACTCGGGTGTGATTTCACCTTTCAAAGTTCATGTCTTAGGCTTTGAGTGGGATTAGGGTTTAGGGTTAAGCTGCCGTTTCTCTTCGGAAGCGACAACGTTGAGGTTTTTTTCGCTTAAGGATCTAAGACCTTGGTCCCTAAGCCCCGAAGAAGGAATGCCGAGAAATAAACCTTATAAACTCCTAAAACCCCAAACCCCTAAAGCTCTAAAGTCCTAAAAGCCTTATGAGCCCTAAACCCCAAACTCCTTAAATCCTAAAGCTCTCAGACTCGAAAAGCCTACGCCCTTCAGGACCTTGAGCTTGTCCTCCGACAGCTCTCACGAGGAAAAGCTGCGATGACGGTTTCTTTGTAGGATTGAGGCCTTAATAATTACATATTTTATTTTGGGGGCCCCTTATGATAATTATAGAATAATGCGCCCCAAAACCGTATTCTAGTGATTAAGGCCCCTATAGTAGGATTGAGGCGGGCCCGACTGCGGCGAGCAAGACGGTAGCCAGACATTGCTGGGATATCCGAAGGTTTGGGCTTCAGGTTCAGTGGAATCTGATCTTCTCTGAATGAACCCTGTCCTGAACTCTAAACTCAAACCGCATTCGTCCATAAAAACTATTATCCATCCATCTCCCAGCCGGCAATCCGCAACTCGAAATCCTCGTTGTTGGGGCTATCTGCTTGTAGAGCGGTGGACTATCGAACTGCCTAAAACACAAACTTCCGTAGGCTTCAGGAGCTTAATTGTGGCTTCTCACCATCAACATGGCGAGCTTGAAGGTAAAATCGTTGGGCGTTGATCAATCCCACTCGCTGTGATATTGATGTGGACCGAGCACTAGCCACGAGGTATCCCATGCAGCGTGTAGAATCCCTCCCAGGAGGCCTTTAATGCACCGGACAGGATGGTCCCATTGCGGGTGGAGCTGTAGCAGCGGAAGGCATTCATTCATTTTCGCGAAGGAAGTGGTGTTAGCCTGGCTTTGCAATTCCAAGACTTCAATGATTCAACTGTGACTGGAACTAACACAGGGGCCTTAATAATTAGAATTTGTTTTGGGGCCCATTATACTGTAACTATAATAAGGAACCTCCAAAATATACTGTAATTATAATAAGGAACCCCCAAAATAGTATAGGTATTTATGCAGGCTTATATCATAGAACCCTACTATAGATCCCTTACAGAACCCTTTGAAGGAGCCCTATATTACATAAATGGCCGCGCAGGATTCGGCAAGACTATAATTAAACCCTAAACCCCTAAACCCTAAACTCAAATTATAATAATTACCAGGGCTGACGGTGACGACATAGGGCGGGCGGCTCCGATGAATGTTTAGAGCTGCCAGCTGGCTTATAATAAGGATCCTACTATCTAGGGTCCTATATTAGGGTCTCCTATTTTCGGAAACTCGCAGCTAGATCCAAGACCCAACTAGATAGCAGCACGAATGTACGGTAGCCGTCATGGTAGTCGTTGTCGTCGTCGTGGTTCTGATGTTCATCATCGTCGTCGATGTGGTGGTAGTGGTGGTTGAGGTCGTGGTGGTGGTTGCGTGATTCGTCGTGGTCGCAGTGGTAGTCTGATTTTTGTACTTGCCATTATGATTATAACTATGATCATTCATTGCAGTGTCATCAGCTGATGACAATTGCTTATGATGTCCTTGCTCCATCGGTCTTCACCTAGTCGTTTTCTGCAATCTGTCCAGTATCGCCGCCATCCACATTTGACAACGTCATGCCAAGCTTGTGACCGCGACTTCGACTTCGGCTGCAACTTCGACTGCGATTGCGACCACCACCGCCACCACCACCACCACCATTCCCAGCAGGTGTGACAGCGACTGTAACTTCCGTGTGATCGTCGCTTTCAGATCGTTGCCCTTATCATCGAACGAGAGCAACATGTTGACTTGAAGGGCTGATATTGGTAACCAGGAGTAATCTATGTGGGTGGTTATCAAAATTACGGTGCCGTTTTGGGTCCCTAATATAATACGCACCTACTATATAGGGTACCCAAAAAGGGACCATAATTTTGACAACCACCCATGTAGCATCAACCCGGGGAGCCCTCCGACTGGCACTGGAATTGGGCACGGCCTGGCATGCCAGACAAGGCTTGCTGGCTGTGCGTAGCCCTCCTTTTACTTGAGAGTGGAGGGACCGCGCGTCACCGATCGCAGTCTGCAGGACCTCTTTGTTGTTCGAACTTGGTTTGGGGTTTTGGTGCTTTGCCGCCGACATGTCTGTGGGGTCTTGTGGGGAGAGTAAATCGGGAGAGGGAGTGGGGCTGTCGAAATGACATTAAAGTTGGGCCTGGCAGCGGGATGGTCGGAAGTCTTGGGTCTGTTAGCTGCAGTACCCCGTGAGGTGCCGCAATTCTTGATACCAAACGGTCCAAGTACCATTATAGTCGGTACCTGGTAGGTATTTGGGCTCCAAAAGTATATACCATACTATTACTTGGACCCTTTGGGAATACCAACAGGGCCTGCAAGCTGTGCATTCGATTTGCAGGTCCCTCCTAATTACCACCCGGTCCAAACGGACTGCCTGAGCTTACCAGGCCCGACTCTGGCATGGTATTGGCCATATGTTTGGGTTTTTGTCGTCGCGACAACTTGGTACAGTGTTTCCAGTTTGTGTGCGTACACGTTCTGCTGACGACCCGTGATTGGTTCGTTCTGATATTGAAACTTGTGGTTCGCGTGCGTTTCCGTGACTCATTGTCTCTGTGTCTGTCTCTGTGTCTGTGTGTGTGTGTGTGGATGTGAAGGTGGGTGGATGTGTGGGGGTGGAGGTGTTTCGTGCTGCTTTTCAATACCTACAGTAGCACTCAGACAGACCGTAAGGGTCCATGTACCCAACTAGTACACACTTTGGCCTTAAAGTAGCCCCTACAGGTACTTTGGAGCAAAGGTATATACTCTTAGGGTACATGGACCCTTAGGGAGCGGATCAGCAGTATTCGTAATGCTGGAGCAGAATTGTGGCGCGAATTCCGATCCTACGATTGTCGACATCAATGTTTTTTGTCTTTGCCTGAGATGGTAATTGTAGTTCGCAGTGTGAGTGTCAGCAGTATTAGTACTAGCAAGTAGTAGTTGCAATCATGGCCGTGGTGGTGGCAGCAGTGGTAGCAACTTCTTGGCACCATGGTTGTGTTCAGAATATTCGCAGCCAAAGTGTCGCTGGCAATTGCAGCGGCAGTGGTAGCGGCATTTGCAGTCGCAGATGGTTAGAGAAAACTGAAGTATGCTGTGGGCAGAAGACCGACCTGGTTTCCGGCTCAGCTTGCAGGCATTCAATTATGAAGCAGACAGGGAGCAAAAAAAGAAACGACACCACCCAATGCCGTGGTCTCAAATCCGGCACTCCGGTGACTTGGAGCGTTCAAGGGTTTTTCGGTTGGTGCAGTCGGAAGAGCTTCAAAAAGGGATCAAAAGTAGGTTTATATATGGGATCAAAAGTAGGGTTCTATAAGGGATCTATTTCTAATTCTACACCTTTCAACTTCAAGTTCAGGTGCCAGTGCTTGGAGCCCCAAGCTGGACTGTTGTGTGTGGCTATACTCTGTTCGATCCTCGAGGAAATACAGTACAGACTCCGCTGAGACCTCTGATTGGTGCACCGTAACTCGGAATATCCAAGGGCCGAAACAGACAGAGGCAGCCTCTAGTTTCGGCTCGATTTAATAGTCCCCTTAGGGTTAGTTGGCAGTAGCTGGTCCAGAGGCCAAGGTTTGTCAATCCAGGTTGTCAACCCTAAGCCCCTAAGCTCTATGTATGTATGTATGNAGTTTCGGCTCGATTTAATAGTCCCCTTAGGGTTAGTTGGCAGTAGCTGGTCCAGAGGCCAAGGTTTGTCAATCCAGGTTGTCAACCCTAAGCCCCTAAGCTCTATGTATGTATGTATGTATGCATGCATGCATGCATGCATGCATGTATGTATGTATGTATGTATGTGTGTGTGTGTATGTGTGTATGTATGTATGTATGTATGTATGTATGTGTGTGTATGTATGCATTTGTAGATAGACAGGTTAGATTACTCGATTCCATTCGGTTGGATCGATAGATGTATAGATACATAGATAGTTTTATNTGTATGTATGTATGTATGTATGTATGTGTGTGTATGTATGCATTTGTAGATAGACAGGTTAGATTACTCGATTCCATTCGGTTGGATCGATAGATGTATAGATACATAGATAGTTTTATGAACTCTCATTCTCTCTCTCTCTCTACACACACACACATATATATATATATATATGAATATGAATATGTGTATAACTATGTATATAGAACCCCTCAGCCCCGTGCCTCAAGCCGCAAGCCTTTATCTCAACAAACACAACCGTCCGGTTTCCTAAACTCGCCCCTTTCGGGGACGGAGTGGCCCAGAGAGCGGGTATTGCAGAGACCAGTGCCGGTTCTCTTTGCATGCAGCCCTTACCCTTACACACATGATCCTCCTGTCCTTCCGGTAGGGGCTTAGGGGTTTTAGCATTTCGGGCTTTAAGAGCTTGTGTGCCCATAGGGTTTAGGGTTCGGGGTTCGCTTCGGGCAAGATTCGGAATCCCTGCGACTCCCTCCCTGGTCCATGCTGTTGAGTCTATGCAGATGCTCTGGGACTCCTCCATTCAAGAAGCCCCATGATTAAGCAGCCTATGCTTGGGCTTGTCCCAAGGGTACATACCTGAAGACAGACAATTTCAAAACACAATCCTGCAAAGAAGTGATGTTGGAGCCTTTACGCAGTGGAGACACTGAAGCCTCATGGAGCCCGTGGCTGCAGTTGCTTCCACCCGGTCTGGCTCATAGGGTTTATTAGGGAGTTTAGGGTTTAGGACCTAGGACTTGCTGTGCTGCGACCTCCAGAGCCGTTTACGCTTCAAAGCCCAGCGATCCCCGAAAGCAACACTCGCCACTACAAGCCGAAACCCTTGCACCCCTAGACCCCTATGGCCTATGCACCTTAAGCCTTAAGCCCTTAGCCTCTAGACCTGAAATCCCAAATCCCAACACCCCTAAACCCCAGAAACCTTAACTCCTCAACCCTGAACGCTCCAAACCCTAAACTAAACGCCTTAAGCCCCAAAAACTAAACCCCTGAGCTTCCTCAAGCCCTGGGCCTCTCTATCGAGGCGTAACCATGCCCAAACCCGACAGCTCGAGTCGCAAACCAGGTCTTCGGGTTTAGGTTTAGGGTTTAGGGTGTGCGTTGTGTCCGTTCGCGCATCCTTCACGGGCCGGCTTCCGATACTGCTTTAACGCCGGCCCTCACCATTTGCACTCACTATGCGTAGCTCGTTTTCCCACCCCGGCCACCCTAACCTCGACCTATTCGGGTTTAGGGTTCCATTCTGAGCGGAACCCTCGTGTTCAGTCTTGTCTACTACCTTTTGGTTCTAACCATATTGGGTGCATCAGTGCTGATGGGTTGCCATTAGTAACGTAATACGCATGCGTAGAATGTATATACACAGGTATTCATTTGTGCTTGCATGTCTGTAAATATGTGTGGGTGTATTCGTGTCTATACATGTATATATGTATACATGAATGTATGTATGTAGGCCTTGTGTGCACATATGTACGGTATGTATTTATGCGGGGTGGGAGGAGGTAGAGGTTCGTTGGGGCGTGAAGGGCGTAGACCGGCACGGGCCAACGAACCGATGGGTTAGACGAGAGAACCCTCTGCCCTGGGGAGCTCTGACTTGATGGGGGGGTTTAGCAGGGAGCTCTGTGAAACAGATCTTCTTCAATACGACAAGCAGATAGTACTAATGTGTTGCAGTCTAAAAGGCTTTTGCGCAAAGCATGTGTAGCAGACGGATCTGTTACAAGCAATTGCATTGCAGCTCCTGGGCAAGGGCCGTTCCACGAACATCTGTTTTTTAAAAAGTACAGGGAAGGCTTTGCCTTGGCCAGGGCCGTTTTGCCCTGGGGAGCTCTGCCTTGATGCGGGGGGTTTAGCGGGGAGCTCTGTGAAACAGATCATCTTCAATACCACAAGCAGATAGTACTAATGCGTTGCAGTCTAAAAGGCTTTTGCGCAAAGCATGTGTAGCAGTCGGATCTGTTACAAGCAATTGCANATACCACAAGCAGATAGTACTAATGCGTTGCAGTCTAAAAGGCTTTTGCGCAAAGCATGTGTAGCAGTCGGATCTGTTACAAGCAATTGCATTGCAGCTCCTGGGCGAGGGCCGTTCCACGAACATTTGTTTTTTAAAAAGTAGAGGCCGGATTTTGGCCTGATGTCTCACACTAAAGAAGACCCTCTGCCTTGGCCACCGTTTCAAGGATTCCCTGCTTTGATGGAGGGTTTACGAGAGAGTTCTCTCCCTGGGGAGCTCTGTCTAGGGCAGGTCGTCAGTCAGGGCAGGGCGGGCGGCAGGGCAGGGCGGGGCAGAGCAGGGCAGCACAGGGCAGGGCTTTGGGAAATTGGTCTAGTCGCCCCCTCGGACAGGCCCAGGAGGCCCGGGCAGGCAGCTCTGTCTTGATGGGGGGGGGTTTAGGGTAATCTTTCTATTGCGCACATACGGGCTCGCAGCATGGGCTGCGCTTCGCCCAAGGCCGTACGCGCTTACGCGATTGTATCACTTGAAGCGCCTCGCCTTAGTTTAGGGGTATAGGGGTTTAGGGTATAGGGGTTTAGGGTTGAGGGTTCCAGGGTTTCAGCAGTTTTAAGGTTTGTCGTTTAGGTTTTGAGCACGGCTCAGGATGTGCGGCGCTAAAACTGCAAAGCTCCTAAACCCTATAAACCCCTTATTATTATAGAAAGGAACCTGTAAAGCCCAAAACCCCAAAACCTAGAAGAGAACGAACAGCCCAAAACCCCAAAACCTAGAAGAGAACCAATAACCCAAAGCCCCAAAACTCAGAAGAGAAGGAATATCCTTCCCATGTGNTAAAGCCCAAAACCCCAAAACCTAGAAGAGAACGAACAGCCCAAAACCCCAAAACCTAGAAGAGAACCAATAACCCAAAGCCCCAAAACTCAGAAGAGAAGGAATATCCTTCCCATGTGTCGGGAGCCGCAGAAAGGGATCTGCAAGCAGCCCTGGTAGCCTTGAGGCGCTCTTCCTGAACTGTTTGCAGGGTTTAGGGCTTTGGGTTTAGGGCTCAGGGTTTAGGGCTTAGGGCTTAGGGTTCAGGGTGTAGGGCAATCTAAGTTGGATTCTAAAGCTTTCGTTTTGGGAGCTTCAGGAGTGCTTCAATTCTAGGGCTCCAATGAAAATTGGGTTCATGTTTGCTTTCGTGTCTTGGGTTTTGCTAAGTGATGATACTTAGATCCCCAATACCTAACCTTTAAACTTTTTGGGTTCTTATAGTTTAGTAGGAATCGGAAAGTTGAACCTTTTATTTCTGTGGCTTATTGGGGTAGTAAGGATAAGGCATTGCCCCCCCCCCCTTCCTCAGCAGTGTCGCGATTGAGGAACAGAAGCGGCTGAATGCTCGGAAATTCGTACCCGCGGAGGTTGCACAGAATAGATAATGGACAGATGCGAAAGCTGTCGAACGATGATCCCGAATGTAAGATTCAATGTGCTTTCTTCGAGTTCCCTCTGAGCTTGGTCTTCTGGGTCTAGTAGGGTGTGAAGCCGCTGGACAACTGATACAGGGGCCTAAATAATTAACAATATTACTCTCCGGGGTTCCTTATTATAGCTTAGGTAGAATATACCCCCCCCCCCCCCANGCACAGTAGCGCGCAAGGGCACCTGCAAGCCAAAGTCATAACTCCCAATTATTAAGGTCCCTGTATCATAGAACCCTACTACAGATCCCTTATAGACCCCTTTACGGATCCCTTTAAAGGAATACTGGTCCCTCGGGTTCCTGCATGTTTTTCGTACCCCGGCATTCCACAGCAAGAGCAACGATTAGAGTCTGTTAGACTCTCGATCCCAACCTTTCAAGCCTATATGGGGTTTCCCGAAAATTAGGGGTACCTTATTTTGGGGTCCTTTTAATCAGGATCCTACTATGTAAGGTACTATATTAGGGTCCCCTGTTTTCGGAAACTCCCATAAGGCTTTTTGCCATACAATTTTTTTAAGGTGCTATGTTAGGGTCCCTTGTTTTCGGAAACTCCCATATGGCTCCAGAAACCCAAGTGCTACCTGTAATCTTGCATCCGCTAAGACCTGTGCGCCCTTCAAGACCTACCTGTAGGCCTGTATTTAGGGTTTCGGGTTTAGGGTTTACTGCATTCCCCTAAGGGTCCATGTACCCAAATAGTATATACTTTGGCCTTAAAGTACTCCCTATATGTGTACATTGGGCCCAAAGTATGTATGGACCCTTAGGGTTCCTTAATACCCGCGAGTAGGCATCAGCAGGTCTCTTCTAACCCGAAACCCTGAGTCTAAACCGCAAGACCCTAGCGGAACCCTGAACCCCTACCCTTGTAAACACCCTTATATAACCACTCTTCCTCCTAGCCCCCGTTTTGACCCTGTTAACTTAGCATAAAGCGCTTACAACCCCTAAACCCTAAACCCTAAACCCAATCCCCTATAAAACCCTCTCCCAGCCCTTGACCACCACCGCCCTAAGCCCGAAACCCTAAACCCTAACCTTAAACCCTAAAACCTAAACCTACCGAAGAAACACGGGCCGGGCCAGGCGACACTGGGGCCATCCCTCGCTTCGACCCTTTCAGGAAGATGCTCTGAGGCAGCCCCGCACTTCTCTTCAGTTCCGCATTTTACATCGCAAGCACGGCAGCATTTACAAGGCCTTGAACAAGGCTTTGCAGGGATATCTAGAGGAAAGCTGTTCAATGTAGTATGCATGTTGTATAAGGTTCTTTGAAGATTTTGTACATGTTCTGCGCATGAATGACAAGTGTTACTATTATTGCATAGCGGATAGACCTATGCAGATACGTATGCATGCATGTATGTATTTATGTGAGAACAAAAGCATGTATGTAATTTATGTATGCATGCATGTATGTTTGCATGGTTATATGTTTATGTATGTATGCATGCACCTCCATCTTATACCGGACCAAGAACTCAACTGCATCATGACAGTTCATAAAGGCCAGGAAGTCGCCCAACATCTGCAGATTGTTTCGACAACCCGAGTAATTGTCACTCCGAAACAGCGGCCACCCTGAAATCGAAGTAATACTTGAAGCATGAGCCTCCAGCGGCCCTGGCATCCTAAACCTCCCATCACCGAAACCCTATGTATGGCAAAAAGCCTTATGGGAGTTTCCGAAAATAGGGGACCCTAATATAGTACCCTAAATAGTAGGATCCTTATTATAAGGGCCCCAAAATAAGGTACCCCTAATTTTCGGAAACTCCCTTATCAACATCCTGACAGGAACCCTTAATGAAAGGAACCCGCTGCAGGGCGTGGTCCGAAGAAAGGGATGCAATCGTCACGCTGGCCACGGGCGCCTCTGACAAAGTCTGATGGGTGGTTGTCAAAATTATGGTCCCTTTTTGGGTCCTTATTATAATACGGCACCTATAATATTTAGGGTGCCCAAAAAGGGGCCATAATTTTGACAACTACCCTGATAGGGTTTAGGGGTTTTGGGTCTCGGGGCGGCCGGGAGTTGGATGGTTTCCATAAGTTTTGGGGGTAATGTAGGGGCCTAAATAATTGCCAATATAACTCCGAGGGTTCCTTACTATAGTTATACTATAATATGCCCCAAGGCCCTATTCTACTGCAGAAACTGCATTTCTCGTCCATGTGTTCAGTCACCGTGCAACAATGTCATGTAAAGAGTTGGACATGGAACCGGTGAATGTTTTTACTTCAGGTGGCATGGAAGGCTCAAAGCGAGNAACTGCATTTCTCGTCCATGTGTTCAGTCACCGTGCAACAATGTCATGTAAAGAGTTGGACATGGAACCGGTGAATGTTTTTACTTCAGGTGGCATGGAAGGCTCAAAGCGAGCAACGGATGTCATCGGCCAAGTCATAACCTTAAAGGTTATATGTAGCGAAGCACGACAAGCACAGTTTACGTTGTGGCCTCGCCCGTNAAGCGAGCAACGGATGTCATCGGCCAAGTCATAACCTTAAAGGTTATATGTAGCGAAGCACGACAAGCACAGTTTACGTTGTGGCCTCGCCCGTGCAAAAGTTAGAGCTCTTCCGAGTGTGCATGGTTTCTTGGTGCACTACTAGTGCATAAACCCCTGGAACCCAAGAGCTACCTCAATTCGAACTACGAGTACAGAGTTTTACATCTACTTATTAAGGCCCGCCTTTTTATAGGCTTAGGATTGAGTGGCTTCTTCACCAGTCTTTGGCAATATTAGCGTGTTCATTTTCGAGTCTCGTTTGCGGCAGGTCATACTGGGGCCTGGATAGTTGCCTACATTTTGCCTTAGGGTTCCTTGATATAGTTTACTAGACATCACCACACAAGCCTACTCCAATTATCAAGGCCTCTACACTGCTTCATGAGGGCATGCTGCAAACCCAGAAACCACCGGACCGACCAACAGCCTCAAAAACCGCAACCCAATAGCCTTAAACCCTAAGCTGCTCAACCCTACTCGAAGCCCTAACCCCCTAAACCCAAAGGCACCAACTCTATGTTCCAACCGTCCAACCCCCGTCGTAACACTCTTACTGCCCGTAGGGTTCAGGGTTTCGATTGTAGGACTCGCCTGCATTATGGAAAGGAACAGCAAACTTGGAGGTCCGTGTCCTAGACCCCACACGGCTGCCTTTGGGGGCCGTTTTTCGATTAAGCTCCAGTGATAGTCGGTCCATACATGCAAGTCCAAATCCAGAGCCCTAAACTCTAAGCCCCTAAACCCTCAAACTCCTGAAGTTGTTTTTATTCTTGGTTTCTTCAGCATGTAGGGTGTTCGGTTGATGAGACTGTCATCATTCTGGGTCTTATTGTCATCGCGCGTATATAGCCTTATTCCTTTGATGCTCAGTTCTTGATGGGATGTGTCATGGGCATCGATCGCCACTTTTTAAATCCGCCTGTGCTGCACATAGTTAGTAAAGATATACCACAGTACGGCCTCTGTTGTTGTTGATGAGCCTGCGGTATGTATGCGATCAGTTCACGATTCATGATGAAGGCTTTCGTGTTTTGCGCTCAAGCATATGCAGGTGCTGGAAAGTCAGTTTGCTTCCAGCTCCCGCCACTCTTGCGACGGGGTCAGAGCTTCTCGACTACCACTTCGTTTTGTGCAACACAAGGGAGGGGCGGGGGAGGCAGGGTTCAGGCGGTTCAGGGAGCTTCGGTGTTGGGAGTTCGGCATTGCCAGGCGGTGCATGACTGAGGCGCTCCATTTGATGCGTCTGCGCTCTGTTGAACCTAACTTAACGACGCCCTCACTGCTCAGCCCACAAGCTGCGAATGAAAACTACACCCCTCAACCTGAAACCTTTCTCAAGCGCCTCAACCCTGTTTGCAGTTGAAGGTTTTGGGGCGTCAGGTGTGGTGCGTGTTGTTTAGACCCTGGTCTGAGGCCCTTACCGGTGTCACTTCTGAACTGAGCCCGCCCTGCAAACCTCGCCAGAGCATTTAGAGATCCGGCAAATCCAAGAAAGTATCAACCTACAGATTTTGGATCCTCAACCTGACTTAAACATACCTAAACCCCAACTCCGACGCCCACAAAGGCCGAACTTCGAACCCCAAACGCTCAACACAGGAACCTCAACTCCGAACCCTAAGCCCCATCTACCCGAAACCCCCCCACGTGTAGCCTACCCTAAGGGTCCATGTACCCAAATAGCACATACTTTGGGCCCAACGTACCCATATAGGGAGTACTTTAAGGCCAAAGTATACACTATTTGGGTACATGGACCCTTAGGGCCTTAGGGTAATGTAGGGACCTTAATGATCAATATAATGTTGTTGGGTAATTATTCCGGCCCCTGTATTCCGTGGGGGATACTTACCCAAGGCATCCTGACTTCCACTAAAGAAGCCCTACTTTCGATGGACCCTTAGGCTTAATCGTCAAGCTCCTGAAGCTCGCTCTGAAGTCGAAGTGTTTAATGCCACTAGCCTCTGATCTGCTTACGTTGCTCGGTTCCGACACCACCTCGAAGCACTCGAAGCCCCTCCGGAAAGACAATACCCCAAGGGTCCAAAGGACACAATAATAAGGTACTCGGTTTTAGGATAGTAGTTATGTAGGTTAGGATGTTGGAGTGTATATGATTAGTAGGTACTTGGACCCTTGGGGTAAATTACTCCCGAAACACGAAGCTAAGCGGTCTACGGAATCTCCGGATTCAGGGTTCATTTCGGGTTTCGGGGTTTTGGATCCTAAACCCTAAACCCTATAAGCCCTAACCCTAAACCCTATAAGCCCCAACCCTAAACCCCGCTCTAAACCCCTAAAGTGGGGTTTTGGGTTTGCAGGATGCGCCTTGGTGATCTCGCCGCTCATTTCCTTGATGCAAGACCAGGTGTGGCCGGGTAGGGACCCAGAATTGATCCTTAAAGGGATCTATAAGGGTTCCTCAAAGGGTTCTTATTAGGGATCTATAGGAGAGATCTATAGGGCTTTGGGTTTCACCTCAAATCCTCAGCTGGAGTTTAGGCTTTGGGGTTTAAGCTTTAGGGGTGTAGGGTATATATGTAAACATACCTCGGAGTTTCAGAAACAAAGCAGCGAAAACTGGAGCCTTATATAACCCGGAATAGCAGGATGCTTAGTGCGCTAAACCCTAAACCCAAAACCCTAAACCCTAAACCCCCTCATACCCCGAGGTTTCTGACCGTCCCCCAAATACCACGAAGGGCTCAACTGCTTTCAGCCCCAAAGGGTCGAAAGGTTTCACCCTAAACCCCTAAACCCTAAACCCCTAAACCCCTAAACCCCTAAAGCCCTAAACCCTAAACCCCCAAACCCTAAACCCTAAACCCTAAACTAAGGCGGTGGTGGGACTACATTCTGAGTGTGGCAGTTCTCTAAGCTCTCTGAGGGTTTCAGCTGCGGACAAGCCGCCAGTCCCAGGACAGAAGCATACACGTGTCCCCATCGAGTTCCTGTATCACTATACTACACCACACCCCACACGACTAATGTAGGAGCCTGATTCAGAAACCCTGGGCCTATCAACACCAAATAGTAGGATTCATTTAAGGAACCCTAATAAAGGCCCAAGGTTTCTTAATCAGGTTCCTACATGACTATGATAATTACTGTCTGGTGCTTAGTAGGGAATGGGGGAATGGATCCCTATTGTCTTGTAGTCCCTATATAATCCCCAATGATAGTCCCCATAACCCATTCCCCCATTCCCTACTAAGCACCAGACAGCCTATTCCCGAAGGGGTCCACGTAATAGTGCAACATATACTTTTGGGGCCCACAAACCTACTAAGTACCTGCTCTAATGGCACTTGGACTTTGGGGGATCTAAGCGGAGCTAAATCTGGAACAGAAGCCATTCAAGAGAACCCCTATGCGCGCTTCAAAAGTTTAGTTTACGATTCGTTACTGCTCATCTTTCGTAAGGGTCCGAGTCATGGGAACAGTGCATTAAATGCAACTGCAAGGCAAAGGATGGCTTTGCAGTAGAGCCCGCAACCCTGTACACGACGGCCAAATCCTTACACCCTAAACCAAACCCCAAATCCTAAACCCTAAACCCTAAGCCAATCTAGCGAACCCGGTTTTTGCCGACCCAGGCCCTGCATATAACAGCCCTAGGAGCTGTCACCCACGGGTCTTTAGTCATGGAAGCCTTTTATCTTAAATCCTAAAATCCCCGAAGCTCTACCATCCCTTGCCTCTCCAAGCATATTCCTACGGCTCGTGCCAGGTCCACACTCTGCGGCAGAGACAGATTCCTTCCACCCATTGCGGATCTGGCGGGGACTCCCTCGCCGAACTTTGCGTTCAGACGGTTTATGCAACGCCTATAGCCGCATAGGGCCGAGAGATAGAAATTGAAGGTGTTTACGGGTTCGGGCTTTTAGAGTTTCGGGGTTATCGGCTATATGATATGGGTCTGGGATTGATACTGGATTTGGGGCTGTGCTAGACTGTACAAGACGATTTGCAGTTCCTTCCTGACCCAGCTCGCCCGGGCAAGTGGAGACACTATTCTTGCTGGCACGGTAGCTGATGAGTGTCCATGTGTCGTGCATCCAAGCTTCCACATCAACCTACAGATTATTTTGGGAGTGTTATGGTCATTTTACCCAGACGTGGCGTGTCCGTGGCAGTTGTAGTATGTCTTATTGAATGCTATAGTGGTGGTGCTATTGATTGTGCCGGTAGTGGTGATAAGCAGCAGTAGCAGTAGCAGTAGCAGTCACAGTAGCAGTCGCAGTCGAAGTCGCCGTGGCCGTGGCAGTGGCCGTGGCGGTGGCGGTGGCGGTGGCCGTGGCAGTGGCAGTGGCAGTGGCAGTGGTAGAGGCAGAGGCAGAGGCAGTAGTAGTAGTCGTAGTAGTCGTAGTAGTAGTAGTAGTAGTAGTGGTAGTAGTAGTAGTAGTAGTCGTCGTCGTAGTAGTAGTAGTAATAGTAATAAAATTGGAAGTAGTAATAGTAGTATTAGTAGTAGTAGTAGTAGTCGTAGTCGTAGTAGTAGTAGTAGTGGTAGTAGTAATAGTAGTAGAAGTAGAAGTGGTAGTTGTAGTAGTAGTAGTAGTAGCAGCAGCAGTAGCAGTAGTAGTAGTAGTAGTAGTAGTGGTAGTGGAGTAGTAGTAGTAGTAGTAGTAGTAATAGGAGTAGTAGTCGTAGTAGTAGCAGTAGTAGTAGTAGCAGTAGTAGTAGTAGTAGTAGTAGTAGTAGTAGTAGTAGTAGGAGGTAGTAGGTAGTCGTGGGGAGTCGTAGTAGTAGTAGTAGTAGTAGCAGTTGTTGTTGTTGTAGCAGTAGTAGTCGCAGTAGTCGTAGTAGTAGTAGTAGCAGCAGGAGTAGCAGTAGCAGCAGCAGCAGCAGGAGCAGTAGTAGTCGTCGTCGTAGTAGTAGTAGTCGTCGTCCTCGCCCTCGTCGTAGTGGTAATGGTATTGGTGGTTGCAGCTGTATATAGTTGTAGTTGTAGTAGCGGTAGCCCTGGTCGCGGTGGTAAGAGTGGCAGTAGTGGTAGCAGCGGAAGTACGTAGTGGTAGTAGTGGTAGTAGTAGTAGTAGTAGCAGCAACATCAGCAGCAGCAGTAGCAGTGGCAGAGGCAGTAGCACTAGTTGCGGTCACCGTCATCATTATACTCTTCATCATGATTGTCCATCATATTCCCATCTTCCGCGAAGGGAACTGTGATCAGAGTGGTCATGATCACGAAAACCATAAGCCAGGACTCATTTTGCTGGAATTCCGTCACGTCTGGTCACTATCGGGTGGTCTACATGAGCAACTTGGCTCGGGCCATGATATACGGGCTCAGAGTCTGTCTAGCCTTGGTATAAGGACTTATATAGGACATGGGCTTGGTGGTCCGCTGTCGGAGGAATCAAACGCGGGTGCAGGACCGCGGTGTGGTTGTGCAAGTGGGCCAAGCTTTCCTACCAGCGTATACCCTAGAACAACCCACCTCAAAAGTCCAAAGTGCCCGTGTCCAAGGTCCGGAGTTTGCCTTAGCTCACCTGACGGAGATTGCCGGAGTGAGGCGCGCTGGGCCTGTTTTTATTTGTTTCTGCCTGCCTAGGTCATTCCGGATGTCGGGCATTTTTGTCTCGCTTTGTGTGGATGTCCCGGTCCGTCCGGCCGTCGGAGTGTCCATTTGGCATAGAGAGAGAGAGAGAGAGAGAGAGCGAGAGAGAGAGAGAGAGACAGAGAGAGAGAGAGAGAGAGCGAGAGCGAGAGAGAGAGAGAGAGACAGAGAGAGAGAGAGAGAGCGGGAGGGAGGGAGGGAGGGAGGGACCTAGGGGCCATCTTCGTGATTTCCGGGATAAGATAAACAGTTAAAACTTTAGCAATACCAAAATACCCTCAACACAATATCCATAACTGTAACAGTGCAACCTAAAGCTGTATATGAGCGAGTCAAGGTTACTTTAAAAGCGTCTGCAGGCAAGCGCTCTGCGTGCTGGCCATCGACGAGGCGCACTGTATCTCTGCCTGGGGACATGACTTCCGGCCGGTATACCAGCAGCTGGGTCGCTTACGTGAGGCCCTTGGCAAGGTGCCGACCATGTCGCTCGGTTGAGGGTTTGGAGTATAGGGTATAAGGGTTTAGGGTTTAGGGTTGGATGGTCTTGGTTTAGGGTTGAATTAGTTCTGCCACGCCTATCCCTGCGCAGCCGTGTGACGAGAGTCATACCTTGTTCGTCTTGGCAGTGCTCTAAGGTGCCTTACGGCGACATGCACTAAGGAGGTGCGACATGACATACAGCGGAGCCTGGGCCTGTCCGACTGCGTGCACATCGTCGGACCCATGAACCGCCCGAACTTGAAGTACATCGTGCGGCCACGCAGGACCTTTGAGGAGGACATGACTGAAATCTTTGGCCTGTTATCTCCTCCCAGCTCTGAAAGGGTGATTGACAACACCCAGATCGAGCCGACGTCCTCCACCATCGTGTATGTACAGACCAAGGCACGTTGCGAGGAGCTGGCCGCATTGCTGATAAGAGCCGGTGTGGCTGCGGCATCCTATCATGCCGGTTTGCCCATGCAGGACCGCCGCGATATCCATCGAGCATTCTTGATGGACGAACTTCAAGTGGTTGTGGCTACTGTTGCCTTCGGAATGGGCATTGACAAGGCATCTATTCGCCGTGTGATTCACTACGGTGCAGCACACTCGCTTGAGAGCTATGTGCAACAGTGTGGCCGGGCTGGGCGTGACGGAGAGGATGCGGAGTGCATCACATTCTTTAGACAACAAGATCTCCAAGAGGCCAAGACTCTGCTACTCCAAGGCTGTAAGGCTAACGATGAGCATTCAAGGCACCTGCTTCTCTTGCACTCTAAGCTCGCAGCTTTCCTGGCAGACAACAGCCAGTGCCGGCGCGTGAGACTTCTCCAGCACTTCGGTGAAGAGCCTCAGAGGCTAAACAGCGAACCGCAAGAGCCAAGTAAAGGAGAGTCTAGGTTCCCCAGTAGTACCCTTTTACCCTTTTTCTTTTTGGGTTCCCTTTTTAAAGCCGAAGAGCAGGAAAAAGGGTACCCGTATTATGGAACCTAGGAGTGCATCCAAGTAGGGAGCCTTCCAGCCAAGTGCTCCTGGTGTGACGTGTGTCAGGCCAGGGAGCTCCCGACTCTGCGTCTTTGTTAATAAGGAATTTAGTTTAAGTTACCATAGTAGGGATTTAAAGTAAATAATATGGTTTCCTTATGGCACCTTAAATTATATCCCTTACCCAGAACCCAGGACTTCATGTTCGGTAGAGCAGTGCGACTTCACACAAGAGTGCTGCATCCTGCTCCAGTGTGTGTCGGCATGCGGTGGCTTCACCGGATCTGCCTTGCCCTGTGCTTTGGCCGCAGGGCAAATGGTCGAGAAGCTCAAGGCAAGGAACCTTCACAGGCATCCTACCTTCGGGAGTGGGCGTCACAAGGCCCACAGCTGGTGGAAGGCTTTTCTCCCACATGTTCTGCGAGCAGGACTCCTGGAGGAAAAGCCCGCTAAGCTGGCCAATGGGATGAGCTATGCTGCCCTCTCCGTGTCGGAGCAAGGATTGCGAAGGATGCGATCTACCGACCAGGGTGCTTTCTTTCAAATTTCTCCCGTGCCTTCGGATCTGGCTGCACCGGCTCCAAAACCGGCTCCGGTGATGCTTCGGTCCTCGGCAGTGGTGCCTGAAGTGGCGTCAGCAGTGCAGCGCAGTGAGAATGGAGGCGCAGACTCGCTGGATATCAAGAAGCAGGAGCTTTACAGAAGACTTTCGCACGTTCGTCAGCAGTGGATGCGACGGCTGAACATCATGGGAGAGTCACTGGTATCCAACCCCGTTCTGCGTATGCTTGCCGAGATTCGGCCGTCCTCTGTGAAGGTCGCGCAGCAAACAGTGCCAGGCCTTCCGCAGCTTCGCACTGAGCCGCTGGTAAGCTTGCTTGAGGCACTCGTCTCCGAGGTGAATATGACTCCTGGTGACTATAAGGGCTACTGTGAGGGTTACTGAAAGGTTTCCATAAGGGAGGAGATAAGGTTTACTGAATACGAGGGTTACCATGGGGATGTCGACAGTGCTTCTCACACTGTGTTCTTGCTTTGCCTGCAACGACACGCTTGTGACGGTCCATATTCGCTTGATCGCCGCTAGAATCTGGTTCCAGCAGAGAAGTTGCTCGAATACCTAAACTCTAAACCCTAAGTCCTGAACCCTAAAGCCTTAGATTTGCACCCTACCATCGCTGAACTCAAGCTGAAGCCTGCCCATGCTCTTCTTGCAGTCCCAAGAGCCCTGCACATCTCTAAATGCCGCTTGCATTCACAGAATGCATGCCTCGGCAACTTCAACTTCCATAAGGGCTTTCCCCAACAAAAATCCGGGGGTTCGCAGAGCCTCTGAGGATGTGCCGAGAACATTTCCTGCCTCAGCAGACAGAGTTTCGTGCTGAGCCAGACGCCTTCTGGCTGTTCCAGTGCACGGTTTAGGGTAATGTAGGGCCTTAATAATTAGAATAGTGTATTAAGGGGATATTGTACTATAAGTATAATAAGGAACGAACCCCCAAACCCTATTGTAATTATTAAGACCCCTACATCATACGGGTTCAGCGGTTTAGGGTTTATAGGACTTGGAGCCTTAATCTTAGGCCCTTCAGCCCCAAGCCCTTACCCTGAGCCGCACCCTAAACCCTAAACCCTAAACCCCCTGAATTTAGCAACTCAAAGCCTGCCCAAGTAGGAACTGCTAGAGTTGACAACGCGAAGGGTCTCGAGCTCTCGGGCCTCTCGGCAACTCCGAATGCTAGTCACCAGTCATAGGGTTGATGGACAAAATCCTGCATTACCCATTATAAGGAATATACCATAATTCCCATAGTTTAGGGTCCTTAGGGTCATGCAGGATTTTGTCCATCAACCGTAGGGTTAGAGTTGCGAGCATCTGGGAGTTGCAAAAGTCGTGCCTCGGCGTCAACCTAGTGTAGGACCCTTATGGGTAGTTGTCAAAATTATGGTCCCTTTTTGGGTACCCTAAATATTAGGTGCCGTACTATATTAAGGACCCAAAAAGGGACCATAATTTTGACAACCACCCTTATCTTAAACTGCAAATCCTTCAACCCTTAGCCCAGGAGTCCGAGACCCAGGACCGGTTACCACGGTTTAAGGTTTAGGGTTTAGGGTTTAGGGTAGAGTAGGATGAGCAGCGGCAGCATTAGCAGCAACAGCAGTTCCTACAAGCGCAACAACTGGAAAAGAGCAATGTTTTCTCAGCAGAAGGCTGTTGTTAACCCCCCAAACCCTAAACCCCAAAACCACCAATTAAACCCTCAACCTTACTTTCAGAAGGCTGCCTGTTCGATTGAGTTCCCTCCAGTTCAGGACAGGCCTCCAAAGTTTCGTCGCCTGCCTACCACTTTCGGGACAGCCTCTGGGTTCCTGTTAAGGAATTTATTTTTTAAGTTACCATAGTAGGGATCTATAAGGGTTCCTCGAAGGGATCCATAAGGGTTCCTCTAAGGGATCTATAAGGGTTCCTCTAAGGGATCTATAAGGATTCCTGTAAGGGTTTAGGAGTTTAGGGTTTAAGGTTGAAGTTACCATAATAGGGATCTATAGTAAATAGCCTGGTTTCCTTACTATGGCACCTTAAGCTAAATCGCTTAACACGAACCCAGGCCTTGCCTGGCAACCCTTCTGCCGACACGTCCAAAGCTCAGGGAGGCGAATTCATGTTGGGCCCTAAACCCTAAACCCTAAACCCTAAACCGGGTTTGGGAAAGGTTGGGGGGGTTATTGTTCCGGATTCCGGTGTTTTGGCGAGTGAGGGTTTCCATATGGGAGTTTCCGAAAATTAGGGGTACCTTATTTTGGGTCCATATAAAAAGGATCCTCAATTTAGGGTACTATATTAGGGTCCCCTATTTTCGGAAACTCCCATATATATTTTGTGGGCGCTCTCTGTAGTCAAGCCCTGCATTGACATGTTGGTTGTGAAATCGAAGGGGCTCGGGCCATGCTTTTTTTGTCTTTGTGGCCTAGGATTCGCAGAGTCATCAGCTCTATTCTGCGTCACATCTGGCGAACCCCTAAACCCTAACCCTAAACCCTAAACCGTAAACCCCAAACCCTAAACCCCCAACCTTTTGAACCCTACAGCCCTAAGCTGAGTCCAGCTTTCTCACAGGAGAGCTCGGTATACACCCCCAAGCAAGGTCCTTACTTGTAGAGTACACCTTTAAAGGGAACCCAACACTATCAAGCCACTGAGGCTGGCGAGTGCTTTCTCTCAAGCCTTGGATGCAGCGAGCAATCCTCAGGATGTATCTTGGCAACCAGGGGAATTTCAAACCCTAAACCCTAAACCCCTAAACCCTAAACCCCTAAACCCCTAAACCCCTAAACCCGTAAACCCTAAACCCCTAAACCCTAAACCTGGGGAATTCCCCTAAACCTTAAATGCCTTAGACTCCCAAGCCTGATCCCTCGACTCCAATCCCTAAACCCTACGTGCGATAGAAAAGGCTCTCAAAAACAAGCAAGAAATAAACCTTAAGCCCTAAACCCCAAATCTTAAACCTTGATGTTTCGTGTGCTAGGTGCTGTGGTGTTTATGATGAGGGCTGCAGCTCGTTACGAGTTTTGGTTCGTGGGTGATGTGCGAGTGTGTCTTATACTTAGAAGATGTCTGGAAAAGACTCCAAGACGAGCAAAGTCGCAAGATCGGCTTTTGCATGACCGGAGAGTTTCTTCGGTCCACTACATCGCAGCTTTCCCACACGTTAAGAGCATGTGGGCATGGGAGCGAAATGATTGAGGTTTAGGGTTTAGGGTTCAGGGTTTAGGGTTTAGGGTCATGGCCTCAGAGCATGTGGCTTTGAGTTGAGGGCTCAACTGTGGAGTCCCAACAGCTCCTTTCAAACTTCCTGCCATCTTCACGCCAGACGCCCACTTGCGATGCAAGTCCGCCGGAAGCGACCAGCGCAGAATCCCCTGGCGAAAGCGGGCCGCAGGCAGTTGGACCGGAAGAGATGTGCGTGTGTGCATGTGCGTGTGCGTGCGAGTTTGGGGGGGGGGGGGGGGNGGGGGGGGCATGTGCGACCATGCAAAGACATAAAAGCAATGGTTCAGGTGTGTATCGACAGGTACAAGTATTGTAATACGGATAGTAAATGGCTGTCTACAGGTAAATATTTCAATCCATGTAAGTATGCCGTTACGCATGTTATGCATGTATGTAAGTATGTATGCATGAATGGATGGATGGATGGATGGATGGATGGATGGATGGATGTAGTGTATGTAATGTATGTAGCGTATGTAATGTATGTAATGTATGTAGTGTATGTAATGCATGTAATGTAATGTATGTAATGCATGCATGCATGCATGTATGTATGTTTGTTCGTTTGTTTGTTTGTTCGTTCGTTTGTTGTTTGTTTGTTTGTTTTGTGTTTGTTTGTTTGTTTGTGTTTGTGTGTTTGTTTGTTTGTTCGTGTGTTTAGTTGTTTTTTGTTTGATTGCTTGTTTGTTTGTTTGTTTGCTTGTTTGTTTGTTTGTGTATATGTTTTGATTATGTTATTTATGTATATGTATCTGTGTGTTGGAGGCAGGCATGACATGGACACACGCACGCATGTAGGTGTGCATGCATGGATGTATTTTTCCATGCCCATGCATGCATGAATGCACGCATGCAGGCCGGTATGCAGACATGCAGACATGGACGTATGTATGTAGGAATGCATGCATGCATGTGTGTACTTATGTAAGCATGTCTGATTGCATATGTTTTGTTCCTTGAGTCCAGGCATGCACCCAGGTATGTGTTTTGGATGAACGTATGCCACGTATGCATGCGTGTACGCATGCGTGCATGTATGCATGTATGCAAGTATGTCGGTATGTGTGCAATGTGAGCATGGGTTGTTCGTTTTCATGGATATATGTATCCATGCATGTATGTTTGTTTGTATGCACGGTCGGATGTTGTGCGCAAGTGTGTATGTGTGTAGGTATGTACGTATGTAAGTAAGTATGCATGTATGTACGCATGTTTGTATGCACGATTGTGCTTATGTTCAATTGTCCCGCAATTTGCTTGGTGGTTTTGAACGTTCTAGTCGGGGAGAAGTAACATGGCCAACAGGGCAAAGACAAAAGCAGTAGAGCCCAAGCGAGACTACCCTTTTAGTATGCTTTTCCAAACCCCAAGAGGAGCCCTTTACACCTACATCCCCTTTCCATTACATCCCTGAGAGGCTGAGAGTGATGACTGGCTAACTTTGCTTGACACCTGAGCTTGCGAGAAGTTTCAGGGGCTACCTGTGCATAGAGTAACCAAGGTACCTTTAAAACAGGTAAATGATACCAGTTTTTTGTGTCATATGGGAGTTTCCGAAAATAGGGGACCCTAATATAGTACCGTAAATATTAGGAAATTAGGATCCTTATTATAAGGACCCCCAAAAAAGGTACCCGTAATTTTCGGAAACTCCCATATCCCTCTCTGGAGAAGGGGCATTGGTTACTCCTCGAACACCAAAGGCCCCAGAACAGGGAGCAATGCCGCTCCGAGTTTCACCTGTGGCTTCCTCGTGGGATCTTCGTCATCTGAGGATTGCTCTAGACTGGGGCCGTTATCAGTGTTTTCTTCCAGACAGGGACTGTTGACAGGGATTTTGCACCGGGTCCTTATAAGGTTTTGTGCAGTTCGATCGGGGTCTACTAGAAATGCTCCATCCTCACAAACTAAGGCAGTCTACTATAGGCATTTAAGAGTAGTAAACCCTAAACCCTAAACTCCCAACCTAATCGAAGTACCCTTGCTAACCCCGAAGCTGCCTCGAACACCTCTAAAGCAACTCCCTCAACGGGCCCCAGGCGAAATCCTAAACCCCAAGCCCTTCCTGGACCCCTAAGAGCCCAGCTGTTTAAGGACTTTTATAAGGACATCATACCAAATAACACTAACTGACCCTAACTAACAATTTAGGGTAGGTTTTTCAGGGTTCGGAAAAAAGGCAAGGTACACAAGCATGGAAGATCCCCAGAGAGAGAGGATAGCCTTGTGAAGAGGTAGGTAGGAGAGAGTGTGTGTGTGTGGGTGGGTGGGGGTAAATGGGGGCTGTTCTGGACAAGGGTGGCTTGCTTCAAGATACCAAGATACGAAGCTGTTCCTCATTGCACAAGATAGAACCCTAAACCCCTGAACCCGTTAAACCTTAAACACCTAAACCCAAAACCCGAAACCCTTAACCCTTAACCCTCTCACCCTAAATCCGAAACCGAGAACAGCACCCTCCGCGCGTTAGGGGCCTTGCTCTGGGGGGAAGCAGCTCAAGGAAAGACGGCGGGTGAGAGAGCCGAAACTCACTGCAAGCAGGTTCTTTCAGTGTTCTTGGTAAGGGTTTAAGGGTCTAGGAATAGTTGCTCATATTGAAGTCCAGGTTCTTTCAGGGCTTTACAAGAGGTTTACAATACAGTTCTAGTATAACCATGCATGATAACTGTATAAGGCTCTACAAGGGTGTCATGGCGTTCAAATCTTTTTGTTTGTTTCTCAGGGTTCGGTCTGGGGGTCTGCAGAAGTAGTAACCACTTTATGAACATCTACCACAAAACTTCTTCCAACAATTGAACGCCCCTCTTGCTAAGAACCCTAAACCCTAAACTCCCTAAACTCCCTAAACCCTAAACTCCCTAAACCCCAAACTGCGGTGAGGCCTATTCTAAACCCTAAGTGCGAAGCCTGATAGGTCCTATATCCTCCAACCTGCAAATGCCTAGAATCTGGGGTTTCGG
This sequence comes from Symbiodinium sp. clade A Y106, assembly GCA_003297005.1. NCBI lineage: Eukaryota > Dinophyceae > Suessiales > Symbiodiniaceae > Symbiodinium > Symbiodinium sp. clade A. Next base: position 55,486 of record BGNK01000013.1, on the reverse strand, counting down.
GTCTCGGGATTAGGGGTTTAGGGTTTAAGGGTAGAGGGGTTCAGGGTCCAGGGATCCCTCAGCCCGAAACATCAGCAGCGCCAAAATGTCAGACCCTGGTTGCACTAGAGTTGACAGTGTTAGGATCGTCTCATTCGCACTTTTGCTGTAGCATATTGAGGAAGTCCAAATCCCGAGAGCCGTAAACCCTTCAAGTAAACCCGAAACGCCTCAATCCCAAACTAAACCCTCAACCCAAACCCTAAACCCTCAACCCAAACCCACAACCCTAACCCAGAACCCTAAGCCCACAGCCCTAAAGCCTCAAGTTCAGCCCACAACGTGAAACCCTCAACTCCAAAACCGGGTTCAAAGCAAGGCTTTGGGTTGGGTACTGCCCCCACTCAGTAACAGTTGGATAATATTCATAACATAGATACATTAGGACCTTAATAGTAGCCCTATTATAGACTGTCAGTGTATGGGGGCAGTACCCAAGCCTTGGGGCTCCGACCGCTGCTAATCTTCAGGGCGAGCCTTTGCCCCCGGGCTTCAGGGTTTAGGGCTTCGGGTTTGGGGGTTTAGGGATTTTGGGATTAGGGGATGTAGGGTTTAGGCCTTATGGTTGTAGGGTGTAGGGTCTTGGATTTAGGGATGTAGGTTTTAGGCTGAGGCCTTAGGGTTCAGTATTTGGGGTTGACGGTTTAGGGTTTAAGGAGATTAGGGATTAGGGTTTAGGGTTTAGGGTTTAAGTTTTTAGGGTTTAGGGTCATGAACCCTGCATCTTGTCATTCCGTCAACACTGAATGTTAGTTTCCTCGCTGAGCGTAGGTCCCCGCCACAGCCTGACCAGACAGCAACATCGTGCAGGTCGAGGAGGTATGCGGGTTACAGCGAGGCACCTCACCACTGCTAAACTAAGATACAGTCTGCTCCTGGTCGGAATCTCTTACCCCAAAATGGTATTACTATGCGCCTTGTAGAACTTATGCTCCACAATCTTGTGTTTGGAAACGCCCCCTTAATTCATTAAGTCAAAACTCCAGACGTTTTCTTCTGGTTTTGTGTAGCTGCGATATGTGGGGATGAGTTTAGCCGGATCATAACCGAGACATCCCGCGGCTCAAGCAGGTCGTTCGGGAGCCTATGTAAACATATATGTCAATGCGTTTATCTACTGTATACATAGGGCGCTGAGTTATGTCTAACACGCAATTTGACGTTCATTCGTGATGCTCTGTCGATCCTTTTCGAGATCGAGTGTACACCCAAAGCAAACATGCATGTCGCCATGTGTGTCATATTGCAACAGGCTAGCCTGCAGGGCCCTGCACAAGTCACGGACATGCGCGGTCCAGGTCTTTTCCTGTAGAGCCAATATCCAGAAAGCAGCCCTGATATCCGGGCTTAAGTCGGGATTAGCTGGCCCCAACGCTAGACAATGGTAGTAGGTAGTTGGAGCTCCGGGGGCAGGATAGCATTGGATGTTTTAGGGATTCCTTCGAGTTCCTTCTTATGTGTATTAGTACAATACACCCGATGACCCGTCTGCAATTGATAAGGGCTCTCCATATTCGCAGACGCATGATCTGAACTGCACTGCCTAGCTCCGACGAGCTCCCTGCAGCAATGGGGAATTCGCAATGCTGCTGCGATGAAAGCGATGCGAAGGAAGGCCCCATGATCCTGCCCATGAGGGGTTCAGGTTTTAACCCTATAGAACCCATAAACCGTGGAAGCCCTAAACCCTAAACCGTAGAAGCCGTAAACCCTAAAACAGAAATCAGGGTCAGACTTGCGACTTATCTTCTTCTTCCTCGCCAAGCAGCTCTTCCCGGACACCTGGCAGCAGCATTGGCTCCCCATACAAACGACGAGGAATCTTGCTTTCGTATGTGCCTTGGGTATGATCTTGGCAATGCCACGGGAGGACAAGGAGATGGAGGTTCTCGGAGATTGTTTCGCCGAGAAGACGGTCGAGCATCACTTTAGTGCCATACAGGCACACTGCCGAGGCCGACCATGCCTCCGAGACGGTGTCACAGGCACTCAAAAGGTGCACATGGCCCATGCCGGCAAACCCCTTCAGCTCAAGGAGCGGGAGGACACAGGGCCTGCTCTCACCCACCAAGTGGCCACTAGCTTGGCCGCCTCCGCATGGGAGCACTGTTCGCTTTGTCACTTGGGTGGAACCCGGACTGACATCCTGCGACCTGCAGGAGAGCTTTCAGCTTACAAAATCTGTGGGTTAGAAGAGCTGGGAAATATAGGGCAAGGGTTACTATGTAAAGAGGGGGGGAGCCTTCCAAATTAGAACAGGGTTTTGGTGTATGATAGTATAACAACAGTAACCCTCAACAGCAGTATTGGTAATTATTTAGGTCCTTATGGTATTTTGCAATAGTTGCGCACACGACTGTCGACAGGCAGACAAGGGGATGTCACCACAAATGATATGGGAGTTTCCGAAAATAGGGGACCCTAATATAGCACCCTATTTAGTAGGATCCGTATTATCAGGACCCCCGAATAAGGTACCCCTAATTTTCGGAAACTCTAAACCCTTATAGAGCCCCTACAAGGAACCCATGTAGTACCCTTATAGTAACCCTTTAAAGGAACCCTTATAGTACCCCCGTCAGACCTAAATCCTGAAGTCCAAAGCTTAAACCCTGTAGCCTCGGCTCCGAACCCTAAACTCTAAACCCGAATTTTTACGCAAGGGTTTAGGGTTTTGGGTTTAGGGTTTATGGTTTTGGGGCTTAGGGTTTTGGGTTTAGGGTTTTGGGTTTTTTACGGGTTTTGGGTTTACGGGTTTAGGGTTTTGGGTTTACGGGCTTAGGGTTTTGGGTTTACGGGTTTAGAGTTTTGGGTTTAGGGTTTTGTTTTTAGGGTTTGGGGTTTACGGGTTTAGGGTTTGGGGTTTTGGGTTTACGGGTTCAGGGTTTTGGGTTTACGGGTTTAGGGTTTTGGGTTTAGGGTTTACGGGTTTAGGGTTTAAGGGTCCTAAATCCCCAACCCCTAATAGTGATCCTTACAGCTACCTTGGTTTTAGTAACCCTACATGTAAACCCTCCTCCCTTACGAAGCTTCGTTTCCATGCCCGGACTCTCGGCTTCCGCGGTTTCGGTAGAAACGGGTTTAGGGTTTGGCTTCATGGCTTCGGGTTTAGAGTTTGGGGTTTGGAGTTCTGTACACCTAAATCGCAGCCGAATTGCAACCTTCAACGCCAGAAGAGGCCTTCCGGATGGAACTGTCATGGTCTGGCGGCCTGAGGCAACTCCGCCGCTCAGCCGCGCACGAGTTTTTGTCTTGGCGATTGCTTTAAGGGTATCCAAGGTGAAGAGCGCGGGCTTGAGGGCTTTACCCCGATCCCCACGCATGCCGCCCATGCCCTGTTTAACATAGTTTTGTGGGAATTCTGAAGGATTCTGGTTCACGCACGTCAGGCTCCATGAGATGCGCCTCAGAGGGTTTTTTAGGTTGAGAACCCAAAATATCTCAGGCTGAACAGCTTTACAGCTTCCCGGGCTTTTTTTTCGACTTTTCTCAGGCCCAAACCTTACCCCCGAGATCCTAAACCTCAATAGATCCCGAGCCCTCAAGAAGGAAACGAGCGGAGCCCTCTTCAGCAGAGCTCCTCCGCAAAGACAAGCAGCTGGAGAAGGTCATGGACAAGCTAGGCGTGCAGGATGTTCTCTGGGAGGGTTCCCCTTGGGCTCCAAGTATACAAATAGTACCTACTTTGGGGTCTAGAGTCTAAAGTCCATAAATACTACCCACTTTGGGCTTTTTGGAGCCCCTGGGTTCTAGAAGAGTATTGTACAAGTGGCACTTCAGATTTGCCGTTTAGGGAGGTGAGAAAGCTTTCGGGTTTGGGGCTTTTTACTTTAAACCCTTATGTGCTCCTGTAATGTCAGTCATGAAACTCTTACTCGGGGCTTTCAGACACCTCGAACCCCAGCCCCAGACACGAAGAGACGCCTAGTCCATGCTTGCGACGTGTCCAGCAAACTAATCTCAGATGTATGGTTTTGGGTGCAAGGCTTTAAGGTTTGGCAGTTTGGCATCAACATCGAGCTTGCAATGTCTTTATTCTTTACCTGGACCCCAACTCGACGCCCTAAAAATCAAATCTTGAAGACTTAAATCAAGGTGTAACGTCCGAAAGTCAAAGCCCAAAGACCTGACAGAAGGGTCGCAGACCTCATCTGGTTAACTACTTCGCAGGTGGCCCATGCGATCGGATGTGGAATCTTGTTGCGCCGCTTTTGACTGCTGCTGCAGATGCCCGTCTACTACTCCTACTCCTACTCCTACTCGTACTCTTACTCCTCCTCCTCCTCCTACTCCTACTCCGACTCCGACTCCGACTCCTACTGCTGCTATTACTACTACTGCTGCCATATCGGATTTGCCTGACAGTTCAGCTGCAGCCATCGGATGAGCATCCGGGCCCCCAGAAAGTTCCGAAGGCGGTACTTGTGGATGCCAGGCACGGAGTGGGTTTAGGATCGGGGTGTGATGTTTCGGGTCTCGAGGGTTGTGGTTTAAGGGCTTCGGTGTTTTGGGGTTTTGGGGTTTAGATTCAGGGGCTGAGTGACGTCATTCCGAGTATGTTGGGCTTGAAAAGCTTCTACAAGCAAGATTTCCTCGTGGTTCGCAAACTTTGTCCCTATGACTGCCTGCATTGTGCCAAGCTTTGCTAAGAGATGCCAAGCCTGGCTAGGTTGGTTCAGGTTTTCTGGTTTACCTGGACCCGACTAAACCTTCTTGTAAGGCCCGAAATAAGGGAATCATGTCAAGGAGCCGGAATCTTGTAGTTTGCACCTAGGGAAACTGTATCAAGCCATAGTAATCCTGAGCCCTGAACCACAGAGTCTGAGTATGGATCGAAGCCGGTAAAACCCAAAGCAGGGTATGTGGAGCTGTAGCCGTGTTGATCCGTTCACCCCCCCATATGAAACAGACTGAAACAGAAGCCTGGACATTCGGTTAGCTGTTGCGTCTACGAACTTCTTCAGTTGACACCTCAACTCCTCCACGACTCCTCTGTCTTAAACCGTTTTGGCACTCTCGTCCGTGGTAGGGTGAAGAACTTTCTAAATAGGGAACGGAAGCGAGGCACCCGGCCCACTTGACGCCAGCAGAGACGCCCGCATGGCTTTATGTGATTTTGTCTTCGGTGGGTAGGGGCTGTTTGGATGCCACGACCCCTCCAATGCCGTCTTCTGTGGAACGGCGAACATGCATGCCGGTTTGGCAGAGTGGGTGCGGATTACGTAATGTGTTGCAAGTACCACAGCATATGTAGGACACACATTGCACGCCGAGACGTACTGGTCGTACGTACTTTAAAATTGTGTTTGTCCATACAAACTGATTAGTTCAGTTATGTTTACTGGATGTACTTAGACATGTATTTGTATTGTACAGGCAAGTATGTGCGCATATATTTATTGTGTCTGTCTGTCTATTGTATGTATGTATGTATGTATGTATGTATGTGTGTATGTATGAATGCAAAGGAATGTATGCAAGCATGCATGTATGTATGCATGCATGCACCATGTACGCATGCCATCATGTAAAAGTAAACTTCTATGTGTATATTTGTATAGATGTTCACACATGATCATAGCATATCGGCTTGTCATAGCTCATGATGCATGGCTCGGTGCAAGCATTGTTTCCTTCCGCCCCCTCTGCTGTCGAGCTGCAGGTTTCTCATGTTGCGGGATTCAGAGAACAGGCGCCCAATCCTAAGCCCAAAACCCTAAACCGGTTTAGGGTTTAGGGTAAACCCTAAACCCCAAACCCTTTTCGCCTCATCTGGCTTTGTTGGTTGTTCGTCATCTGCCGTTAAGCAGGCCGAAAGCCTCGAAGTGCCCACGTCCTAAGACCCCGATCCGCGAAAGCGAATCCCAGTCTTAAGCCAAGGAGATGTTTTATAGAGAAGACGGCCAGCCCTACTACGAATTCACGAGAGGAGGCCGGAGACAGCAAGGTCTTCGATTTAGGGTTTTAGGGTTCAGGGTGATTTTGGCGGTGTGCTGAGACTGATGCTTTGATGTGTCATTGATGAGTGTATCTTTGGTCGCGTTGAGGGCTTTCGGGCTTTGGGGCTTGGACTTGAGAGTTCCACGGGTTGGGGTTTCATAGGTTCAGGAATTCGGATAGGGTCTGCGACGCCCTGGCTTCCTCAAGCTACAGCCCTCAGCTTGAGGAAGTAAGTCAGGTTTCATGAACTGGGCATTGGAGTACCATACTTTAATACGTTTTTTCTTAAAGGAACCACTATGAAATACAAGTTTCTACTTTTTTCCCCCTGGTTACTTAAAAGCCCGGTGAAGGAACCTTAGCCTGCGGCAACAACTCATTGCAGCAGCCTAACATCCAACCAAACCGCACCTTCAAAGCCATTCATCCATATCTCAACTTGCGCACGGGGAGGCTTCCCTGAGGGTCCATGTACTCATACAGTATATACTTTGGCCTTTAAGTAGTCCCTATATAGGTGCTTTAGGGCCAAACTATATACTATCTGGGTACATGGACCCTTAGGGCTTGGGTGGGGATGAGATAGCTGGGCCTAGAGCCCCAGTTACCTCAATAGTAGGTTACTACGGTCTAAGGGTTTAGGGTTTAGGGCTATATACCCAAGTAACCTTCTATTTAGGTAACTGGATCCCTCGGGCCCTTGGGTGGGCCACTGTGGGGATGGAAGAATCGCCAGCGTCTCTTGGCTCCGGTCCTTTAGGTCCTGGCATTGCGGAGGCAGTAACCTTCAGGGCCTGCAGCCCCCGGCCTTGAAACTGAAACGTCCTTAACCTAAACCCCAAGGCCAAAAATCTAAACCCTAGGCCCTACAATAGACCCTAAACCCTAATCGTTGCGGTTGCTGTATATGGAACACATGACCCAATGCCAAACGCAGGGCTCTACCCCGTGTCTGGACGATGCCAGTGCGGCAAGCAGCGCGTTGGGACGGGACCCTTCTCCCGTACAGGCTCCCGTCTGGATTTGATATAGCGGCCTTAAAAATAACCAATACTATTTTGGGGTTCCGTGAAAAATAACTATAGTATAATGGGGCCACAACCCTATTCTAATTATTAAGGCCTCTACATTATAGAACCCTACTATAGATCCCTTATAGAACCCTACTATAGATCCCTTTTAAAGGAACCCTATTCTAATTATTAAGGCCCCTACATTATAGAACCCTACTATAGATCCCTTATAGAACCCTACTATAGATCCCTTTTAAAGGAACCCTATTCTAATTATTGACGCCCCTACCTTATAGAACCCTACTATAGATCCCTTTTAACGAAACCCTATTCTAATTATTACGGCTCCTACATTATAGAACCCTACTATAGATCCCCTACAGAACCCTACTATAGCTCCCTTATAGAACCTTACTATAGATCCCTCTTAAAGGAACCCTGTTCGAATTATGAAGGCCCCTACATTACAGAACCCTACTGTAGATCCCTTATAGAACCCTACTATAGATCCCCTATAGAACCCTCCTATAGATCCCTTTTAAAGGAACCCTCCTATAGATCCCTTTTAAAGGAACCCTATTCGAATTTTTAAGGCCCCTATATCAGGGCCCTAGGGTTTCCGGGGCTGGGAGCTCGGGTGGATGTCAGGCAAGGGGTTGGGGGGCAAAGCTTTTTGGAAGATGATTAGGGTTTAGGGTTTGGGGTTTAGGGTTTGGGGTTTAGAGTTTCGGGTTTAGAGTTTCGGGTTTTGGGTTTTGGGTTTTGGGTTTAGGGTTTGGGGTTTAGGGTTTAGGGTTTAGAGTTTTGGGTTTTGGGTTTAGGGTGATGGAGGGGACGAGATGCTCGGGCAATTTTTGCCCATTCGCAGGAATGAGGTTGTTGGACTGCGGTTTCCAGTCGCAGGTTCAGCAGTTGAGATGGGCTGCCGAGGCATGGGAAACGGGATACGAATATAGATTGTTCCCACGAGGAACGAATGAGGACCTGGATTGCAGACGGTACTGCTGAAATGAGCCGCAAGCAATGTCCGCAGTTCCTCATACCTGGTCCTAATGCTGCTTGCTCTTCCAGAATCAGTGCTGCAAAGATCATCATGCGCAAGACAGGTCCAGTAGAAACTGTTCCGCATCGCTTTGTCAGAAGGATCCCAGTCTCCGGAACCATGGCTGGTTAAATCGGATCCTCATCCACAACTGCTTAGTCCCAACATCGTGCCAATACTCGACCAAGTTTCTGGCATGTTTGTACGAAAGTGAACCCTCCACCCTATGCATGCTCGATCTTGCAAACACTGTCGTTTACTGTTTGAGTCCAATACTGCATGAACCCTATACTTTAATCAGCCCTCGTCACTGCTCAGATGCCTCAAATGCAATGGGTCTCCAAGTATGACGGCGAAGTCGCTCAGCAAGGGCGACACGGCCCGATGTAGAGCTGTATTGCCGTTTAGGGCTTCGGAGCTTCCAGGTTTCCATTAAACCCCAAACCCTAACCGGGGTATGCCTGTTTTGCAGCTTTCGAGTCAGGTTGCCTGATTGAATTAGTGCAGGTTTTTAGTGCTTAGAGTTTCGATTTGTCTGGCTTAGTGTGTTGCTCAAAACGGTGCAGGGACGACTCAGGTTTGAACTTCCATGTCTACTCGTGCAGGAGCAATTTAGTTTTACTCGGGGACTTTGCGGAGACATGTCTATCTGGATTGGTGTATGCTTCGCGTTGCTTCGGTTTTGTTCTTTCAGATTTATGCTTCGTTACCCATAGGCTCCATAGCAGTTCCTTTTCGAAGGTAATCCCAAAAAGGAACTACTATGGAGCCTATGGGTAGTTTGGTGTGTTTGGTTTTGCAGATTTCGGTGTTTTTGGAAGGCACCGGTTGATGTTTGCTGGGGTTTTCCAAGAGGCACCTCACGCTCCTTTGCGCTTCGAGGAGTGTCTCCTAGGCTATGAATTGGCCTGAACTGGGTTCTTCTTAAGGGATTTAGTTTAAGGTACCTTTGTAAGGAAAGCATTTTTAGATCCCTACTATGGTAACTTCAATCAAATTCCTGAACAAGAACCCAGTAAGCGGCCTAAATCTTGCACCTCTCACTTCCAGCTGCTACCCTAAACCCTAAACCCTGAATCGGGTGTTGGAGGCTGGGGGGCCGGAGGGCTGGAGGGCTGGGGCTGCAGGGCTGGGTTTGACCGATATGGGAGTTTCCGACAATTAGGGGTACCTTAGGGTTCCTTTAAAGGGTTACTATAAGGGTTCCTTTAAGGGGCTCTATAAGGGTTTAGAGTTTCCGACAATTAGGGGTATCTTATTTTGGTGTCCTTATAGGGAGGAGTCCTACTGTTTAGGGTGCTATATCATGGTCCCCTATTTTCGGAAACTCCCATATTGGCAATACTAGAGCTTATCGGTGCGATGTCGACACTTTGGTTTAGCGATACCTTTCGGCTCAATACCGATATGGTTTCGATATCGATAAAAGTATTGTTGAAACATCCTTGTTGATTGGGATGGGGTAAAATTACTATAGTACAACTTTGGCTTGAACATCAACCCCTCAGCCGGGAAACATGTGGCACAGCACGTGTCCCTGATCTAAGATCTGTCGTCTAAGGCTGAATAAACGGTCAGAGGTTGTTGAGCGCGATCAGGGAGTTCGGGAGCTGTATCCTGTTCTAGTTGGCAGGAGTCCGCGAGGTCATGAATCTGGCAAACCCACAGCACGCCAAACTCTGCCCGAGCTCTGAAACCGGAAAGCCTATTGACGAAAGTATTGCTTGCGGGACCTTTATGCTCACACTACTGGTCAGTCTCTATACCGTGCACTATACGCGACAGTAGAGTCAAAAGCGAGGTGTTTATGATTCTACCTGCCTGTGGACCCTGAGCCATCAAAACTCCCGAAACCCTAAACCCGACTATAAACCCGACAAGATTCACTTAGCTACAGCTCCTGACCCGAGGAAAGGCGCTGCCAAGGAGGCAGAGGCGGGTGAATCATGCACCGTTACACCCCTAGTATGGCTATTTTTGTTTTTTTTGCCCATATTACACCGCTACACCCCTAAGCCCTATACGCGGGGTTGAGTGTGCTTGCTGTTAGTGATCGCTTCTCATCTCCTCAAGTTTCAAGGCGTGGTAGAGATTTAACATTGTCGTGAGCATGATTGCTATGATTGTTATGAGTTTCGCCATACTGTTGCCACCACCACCACCACCACCACTACTACTTCTCGGCTACCGCGAGTACCACTACCACCACCACCACGACGACTACTACCACTACTACTACGACGACTACTACTACTGTTGCTACTACTACTACTACTACTACTACTACTGCTACTACTACTACTGCTGCGACTACCACGAGGCACTAATTCTATTACTAGCAGTACTACTGCGGCTGCTAGTACTACTGCTACTAATCACTACGACGACGACTACTACTGCTGCTGCTCCTATTTTACTCCTACTCCCACTCCTACTACTGCGACGACCACCACGACCACCACCACCACTACTACTAGCACTACCACCACCACCACCACTACTACTAGCACTACCACTACTACTACTCCTACGTACTCCTACTGCCCTGCTATTGCTGCTGCTACTGGTACTGCGCTACTGCTACTGCCACGGCTACCACTACCGCTACCACTTACCACCAAAGGCTACCACTGCGACGACGACGACGAATGCTACTGCTACTACTACTGTTACCGATCTTGTTACGACTCCGATTGGTATGATGATGATTGTCATTGCTGTCGCTGTTGTTGCTTCTGATGTTAGCAATTCTGTTAGTGCCTTTACGGTGCCTGCGATGCTCCTTATCCTTACTTCTACGTTTCTTGACACGTTTTGTAGGATTCCTTTGGATTCTGATGAGCTGTTTCGAACCTGCAGTTGCCTAGATTGTAATGTTTTCTGTGTCCATAGCAGCTCGGAAGCCCTCTCTACCCTGGCTGCCTGAGCCGTTCAACGGAAAAGGTTCCTATCTCCCTCGCTTCCGTGTGAGAGTTTCTGAGTTTCTGCAACTAAGGGGAATCTGTGCTCTGCATTCCTCTGCGCCCTTAAGTGCAGGGAACAGGTGGAGAGAGGGGTTCCTGCATTCATCTGGTATGTCGCACTCTGTTCCACGAGGTTAGATGCAGTAGGCGAACAGTGATGCTGGTAATTACGACACCTGCTATCATGCATGGGATGATCGCGTGCTTTGGGCAAACTCCCAAGGTGTGTTCACAAACTGAGGTGGGCCTAAGCTTTCGAAACCTGAAGCTTTTAAGTAAGAAACTTGATCTGTTTTTCAGGGGGAATTTAGGGTTTCAGAGATTGGAGTTCTGCTGTATAGGACTTTAGTCGTCTTTGGGGCCTTAGCATTCTGGGTGTTTTGGGGTTTCAGGGGTTGGCGTGTTCAAGGTTTAGTCTGGTCAGGCTCCACCAGGTACATCACAGCCCACAAGCACGAAGCGGGTCTCGGTGGCCTGGCCTTTCGAGTCTTTTTTTGAGGTCTAGCGTGTCACGGGTTCAGAAGCCTTGACTTCATGATTCAGTTCATGTGTATCTAGGGTAAGTAAAGGTTTGGGTTTACGGACTTGGCGTGTGAGGTTGAGAGTTTAGATTCGGAGTTCAACCTTGGACTACAACCTGTGACGTTCTGCGAGGTCATTCCACAAAGCACTTTAAACCCTAAACACCCTAAACCCTCATATTTAAGCCCCACTTCGTGCGTCATGATACGAAAACCTGGTTATAATTCTACAATATGGGGGCAACTGGTTCGCAGCTTCAGCTACCGGAACCTGTCCAGACCCTGCAAGGTAGTGCATTTTTGGCGGATACCCGAGGTTAGGATGCTATAGTACAAAATGAGATAGCCTACTTTAAACCCTGAACCCGAACAAACATGACGTAACCCGACAAAAAGAAGGTACTACATTGTGGGGTCATGGTAGGTTCTCAGTGGAGTAACTTCGGGGCTGAGAAAACATCGTTGAGTGTTAGGGGTTTAGCGGTTTAGGGGTTTAGGGTTTAGGGTTTTAGGAGTTTAGGGGTTTGGGGTCGGGGTTTAGGGTTTAGGAGTTTGGCGTTAAACGGTTAGTCTTGTGCACTGAGACCGCGATCAATACGTCATGGCAAGGGTGCCGTCCGCAGTGCGCCATTTTTTAGGGACCCAAAAAAGCACATAAGCATAAACATTTTATGGGGATATCCCTACCTTATTGGGCTTCATTATAAGGGGGTTTATATGGGATATCCCTATCCTAAGTTTTGTTTATGTGCTTTTTTGGGGCCCTAATTTTGCTTCGTCCCCAAAACCGTCAGGATGGCCCAGCGTCGGTAGATTTCCCTGTGCTTGAGAAGGATCCAAGTACCACTATAGTAGGTATACGGTTTAGGGTTTAGGGTATACTTAGTACCCTAAATGGAAAAACGCAACGGTTTCTTGGACTTTTTGGGCTTGAGAAGCCCTATAGGACTCCAGTTAGCTTAATAGTAGGTTACTAACTATATATTATATACCCAGTAACCTACTACATAGGTAACTGGAGCCCTAGGGAAGGATCTCTTCTTACCGAGGGCAACTGGGCAACCACATCTTGCTTTTTGAACATGTAGCCTTGATCTGTAGAAGTTTGATCACGGCACCCAAACTCACAGGGACCCTCCCCCCTAACCCCCACTCCTACCCCGCTAAGGGTCCTTATGACAAGCCCGAGGTCAAAGAGCTTTTGCAAGAAAGTGCTCCGGCGAAAGCCCCTGCACCGCAAGTGGCGACAGCTTCCCCGAAGCAGGTGCCGGCACCTGGCCTGAAGCCACCAGTGACAGCGAGCGAGTTCTATGTGTTTTCTTTTGGTAGCATTCTATTGGACGTGCATAAATGGAGCGAGAGCACGAGAGACAGAGAGAGAGAGAGAGCGCAAGAGTGAGCGCAAGAGTGAGAGTGAGCACGAGAGTGAGCACGAGAGTGAGCACGAGAGTGAGCGCGAGAGTGAGAGTGCCAGAGTGAGAGAGTGAGAGAGGGAGAGAGTTTGAGAGTCTGAGAGTGTGAGAGTGTGAGGCTGAGAGTGAGAGAGAGAGAGAGACCGAGACAGAGAGAGAGAGAGACAGAGAGCGCATAGCCGATGAGTGTGCTACATTCGATCTTCACTCCCCATCCCCGATATAGACTGTCGGGTGGGCTTAAAGCCCGGGGATTTGACCGTCCCCCATGCCCCGGAGAGAAAGAGAGAGAGAGAGAGGCAGAGAGACCGAGACTCGGGGATGCGGCAGCTCTGATGAGCGAAGTGCTGGGACTGTCGGTTCGTCAGTTCTAACGTGTGCGATGGCCGCATGGTAGTCTACTCACAGCTGCGATTCCCGAGGCGGCGCAGCCTCCCACACGGCAAGCGCCAGTTGACGCACCTGCTGAGGCCACCAAGCCCGTGCAAGCAAGCAAGGTCGATGTGCCCCAGACATCCATCCCCGAGACCCCTCCACCCAAGCATGAGAAACCGGTGGCAAAGGCACCACCAGCCCCACCCGCAGCGACTACAACAGTAGCGGCCGCGGCGACTCTTGCGAAGCCGGCAGCGCCTGCAGAAACTTCGGCCGCTGCCGATGCAGAACCCGTGTTTGACGAGGCAGACCTAGATGTGCCCTATGTTACGGTTCAGTTCAAGCTTCCGGATGGTACGCTGCACGCGCCTCGGCAGGATTGAAGCACCCTCCCTGCCAACTCATAGCACGCGTGTGTTTGCACTGGATGTTTGCCTGGCCACAAGCATACACCTTGAAACCCAAGTTCTATCTATACTATTGTGACAGGTTAATATTCTCACGGCAAGTTCCGAATATGCTGTCTCAGGGGAAATGTTAAGAAAAACACTGCTGTTGGAGTAATCAAATCTATCAGCTCTAGACCTACCCTAGACAATGCAACCCCCCCAACTACCCTCTAGTATACCCTAAATACATACCCTAAATACCCACTATTAAGGACCGTAAGGACTCCAATCAATCAAGGGTACTTGGGGGGGGGGGAATTCACGAGAATTAACAGTTACACTGTCCGGCAGTGTCGAAGGTACGGGGGGTGGGGGGTGCTGGCAACTCAGGACGTCTACTTCCTCACATTTCCGTTTGGCTTCGACCTCAACAAGACCAAGCCGATCACAGTGAGGCCTTGCCCTGAAACTTTACCACTGTAGGGGCCTTAATCATTAGAATAGGGTTCCTTTGAAAGGATCCTTAAAGGGGGTTCTATAAGGGATTTAATGGTAGGGTTCTATAATGTATGGAATTAATAATAATTAGAAGAGGGTTTTGGGGGTGCCTTACTATAGTCTTAGTATAATATGCCCCAAACCCTATTCTGATTATTAAGGCCCCTACATTACAGGAAGTGTTAGGGTTTAAGGCTTGCTAGCCCTACGGCCTGCAGCGCTCAACCCTAAATTGTAGGATGCTTGGGTCTCGTGTGCTTAGAGTCTACCAGCACTAATGTAGGGGATTTAATAGTTAGGATAGGGTTTGAGGGTATATGATATTAAAACTATGATAAGGAACCCAAACCCTATTCTAATTACTAAGGCCTCTGCATTAGGCATTAGCTGGCGCAGTCAGGGTCGAGCGTGTTGAGATCGAGCCCCAAGACCGGTCTGGAAGGGCTGTCGCGGGTTTCAAGCGTTCTTGCAGGGCCTTGTGTAGAAGTTTAGCCGGTTTCGGGTGTTCAAAAATTCTTTAGGAGTCACCCTCTCCGCCTTCCTCATCCCTCCTTCATGCGGAAAAATCTGAATGAATGTACAAGTCGCGAAGATCGAGTTGGAAAGCACAGCCAGGAGCTTGAGCAAACCGAAAGGTTGTACTCCATATGAGTCCCTCCGTCCAGGATCATGGATACTTACAAGTGTCCCACTCCCCAAGCCAAATTCAGAGTCTCAAAGCATCGCAATACCACACTTGGCAGTCCGGAAAAGCAACCGAACCGAAGACTGAATGTCAGATCAGCCAGATGAACACAAAGGATCACCCGATAGACGATTTCAGTTCGTAAAAGCTGATCTTCGTACGTCCTAAAGGCCCGGAAGCACCCTGTCAAGCTATGTCATCCTGAACACTCAAGTCTCAAGAGCTACTGTAGACGTCAAGCGCGAACCCCTAAGCCCTAAATCCTAAGCCTCACCGCCTTCCCGAAGCCTAGACCTGACTTGAAGGATCATGGATTTAGGGTTTTTGGTTTAGGGAGTTCGGGTTTAGAGGTTTAGGGTTTACGGATTTAGTTTAGACCCGACTTGAAGAGTCTTGGGACGTAGGAAGTCAGTTGTACCTGATGCTGAATTTGCCTGATTATATCCAGTCAGTCAGCATAGCCCTTCCTTTTGCTTGCTTACTACATCTCTAAGCAGCTGATAACTGAAAGGTTGTTCAATCTCGATCTGACCTGCAGCAGGAATGTGCGACCGGGCAGTCATGCAGAGGATCTGGGAGTGCAGGCGTTCGACAATAGGGAGCGTGGTTTCGCCAATTCAGGTCCCCCTTTCTTTCGGATCCAGCTGTTGGTTTATAAAGTCCATGTTATATTGGTCGATGATTTCGAGACTTTCAGCCGCGTTTTGGGAGGGGCCTTTGGGGGTTTATCTGCCGTTCGTAATGCAGTCTTGCAGACCTGGCTGTGCCACCTTTGTGAGGGTGTATGGTTTCGACCATCTTTCGCTCACTCAGAAAACTACATGCCTGAACTGGACACATTCCCACCGACTTAAGACTTACGTAAGCATCCCACCGGCGATATCCATTAACACGCATACAGACTTTCTTTGCTGTGCATCAAAGACATGAACGTTCAGGTTGCTTTGTTTTGAGACTCGGGGTTTGCAGGGTAGCTTCGTCCGTCAAAAAGCCACAACACCCCTGGCCCCCTGCTGAAGCCATCAGGATTCACCGTTGGAGGGTTTAGGGATGCGCAGGGCCTGCGCCTGATCCTAGGGAAGTAGAAACCAGAATATTGAAGCATCATGATCCGAATGATTTTGCGACCAAGTGTAAGATTCCTTCTTGTTTTCTGGAGTTCCTGCTCGGCTTTCGGGCCATGGTCTTGTGTTTAGGATAGGCGTGCGGGAGATTCAGGGTGGCAAAGCTTTCAGAACACGTCATTCTTATGCAGGTTGGCTGGAGCATTCAAACTGTCGGCGAAACGGATGTCTCCAACATGTCACCCGGCTCTTGCAGTAGCTGTGTGGTTCAGGTTCTTCTGTTTAAGGAGTTGAATTTCTGGAACAGCTGCCCAGCGCCCCAAATACTCGAAAGCTCTTGAAGCCCTGGTTGCTTCATAGAATAATATAGGGGCCTAAATAACAACCAACACTATTTTTGGGGGGGTCCCTTACTATAGTATAATGGGCCCCAAAACCCTGTTCTAATTATTAAGGCCCCTATATTCTGAAACCCTACTATAGATCCATTATAGAGCTCCTTGAGGATCCCTTTAAAGGAGCCCTATTCTAATCCCTACTATAGATCGATTATAGACCTCTTTGAGGATCCCTTTAAAGGAGCCCTATTCTAATTATTAAGGCCCCTGCCTTATTCAAGCCCCGGGCCTTGAATCCCCCACATCCTATCAAGCTGCCCTCGTGGGGCCCCTCATCGATCCTTAAGTTAGACTAGGTTCTGCCCCTTAAAGGGTTCTATAAAGGGTTCTATAAGGGATCTATAGGGGTTTAGGGTCTACTAGGTTCCTGAGTAGTACCCTTTTGCCCTTTTTCTTTTTGGGTCCCCTTATTAAAACCGAATAGTAGGAAAAAGGGTACCTTTATTATTAAGGGGCTACTGGGGAGCCTAGTAGAGGCCCTTTGAAGATCCCGTAGTGTTAGGGGCCTTAATCATGCGAACAGGGTTTTGGGGCTTCCTTTTTCTAGTTTTAGTACAAGATACCCCCAAGCCCTATTCTAATCCATAAGGCCCTTACATGAACCCGGGAAACCCGATCCTTAACCTCAGACCCGAGCGAGTCGAGAAAGCACTTATGTTCGTCTTGCCTCTGATGAACTCTTAGGTAGCCAATGCGAGAACTCTAAACTTTTGGCCTTATATATTCTGTCTATCTCAGAACGGTTGAACTTGTTTTGCCCCGGTTGTTGAAAAATTGAGAACTACCCTTGCAAGGGTTGCGGGTTCAGGGATGCGGGGTTGAGGGGGCTTGGCAAGGCAAAAAGGCTACGGTGCAGGAGTTCCGGATTTAGGGTTCTCTTCAAGCTCGCTTCCAGGTTAAGTTTAAGGGCCACTGGTTCGTTCAGGTATCCCTAAAGCCTAAGCCCTTAGCCGGCTCATGCACATATTCCTAAACCCTGAGCCCTAAACCCCAAACCCGAACCCTTAACCATAACCTTGAACACCCTAAACCCTAAACCCCTAAACCCTAAACCTCTAAACCCTGAACCTTAACACCTACCTTTTTGGGGCTCCTTGTTATGATTTCCTTGTATAAGTCCTTAAAAAGGTAGGTTATTCAGGGTTAAGGTAGGGTTTAGGAGTTTAGGGATTTGGAGATCTAGGCCCGGAATAATTTGCTTTTTTCACAGCAGGTTCAGAGTTTAGGAGTTTAGGGATTTAGAAGTTTTGGGTTAAGGGCTCGGGCTTAGCCTTGTCCCCCAGTATAGCCCATGATTATACTGTGCCATGCTATACTGTATCATCCTGTCTCCTACAACCCTCTTCTGGCTACCCTAGTCTGAGTATGAAAGCCCCATGTTACGAATTCAGAGGGTCCGGGCTTGTGCGTGTCACTCCAGGGACGCGCGTGGGCTGCTGATGGTCTTCCTGGAGCAGAAAAAGAAGTTAGAGGCGAAGTGAGTGTTCGACCAGTGCTGAGGCAGATGCATCAAACTGGTGGCTCCAGCGGGGAGAACTCCTCCTTACTTCCTGAAACGCAGAATAAGCTTCTTGGGTTTGTATGTTTGGTCTCTACTGCAAGCTTGAGCTTTTTGGGACCTGGGCATGAGACATCGACACCACAAAAAGGCTCATTTTGGATGATGAAGTCGCCTATGTTCCAGGCTTTAGGGTTTTCTGAGCGAGTAAGGTGGCTTCGGTGTTTCTCGACGCATCTTCCTGACACGCCTTGACCGTAGGCCTACTTTTGGCAGCTGCCCCATCGGGTTCGGGACAAAGGTGCAGGGAGCGAGCCCCTTAAACCCTAAACCCTAAACCCCCCTAAACCCTAAACTTTAAACCCTAAGCCCTAAGCCCTAAACCCTAAACCCCCTAAACCCTAAACCCCCCTAAGCCCTAATTCCTAAACCCCAAACCCTAAGAAAGCCCTAGCTTTTTTTCTGGAGTTTGGGGTTCGAGGCTTACGCCTTGGACTTCGGGGTGTTGGGAAAGCCTCATTGCCCCCTTTGAACCCTGGGATGCGCTGCAATGCCAGTGAGGAGTTAGGAAAGATGCTTGCTCTTACCCATAGGGATCAATGATTCAGTAACTAATGTATGTATGTATGTATGTATGTAACTGTATGTATGTAGGTCCATGCAGGTAGGTATGTAAGTACGTAGGTATGTAGGTATGTATGCTTAAATGCAAAAGTATATATATATATGCAGAGAGAGAGAGAGAGCGAGAGAGAGAGAGAGAGCGAGAGAGAGAGAGCGAGAGGGAGAGGGAGAGGGAGAGGGAGATGTAAGCAGGTACGAATGAGTGAAGAATGAGCGGAATGAAATGAACATGCAAGGAAAAGACATTCAACACCAAATGAAAACAATGCGAACAATATCATGAAGTTTAATGGTTGGGATGAAAGAGACGGAAATGAACGAAAGGGTGAGAATGAACGAACGAATGAATGAATGAACGACATAACAAAAGAATGGATGAATGAATGGAGTTGAGTGGACTGGAGTAGAATGAAACGAAATGCAAGACTGAATGGTTGCATGCATGTATGTTTGTGAGTATGTGCTCATGTGTCCATTTCTGTATGCAAGTGAGCATGCACGCAGGCAGGCAGGCAGCCAAGCACGCACTTACTTAGGCGTGGGTCGTGGGTAGATGTGTGTGTGTGTGTGCGTGCGCATGTGTCTGTGCATATGTCGTATGTGTGTACGCATGCGGGCTCATGCATGTAGATGTGCGGGTATGTACATTTCAATTTGCATGTACATAGCTATGTTTGTTTGTGCGTGTATGCTGTATGCATGTACATGTGTAGTGCACCGCACGAACTACAGAACGTACAGTAGCCAGCTCATGCATGCATGTATGCATGTATGTACGTATGTAATGCATGCATGCATGTATGTATGCATGCAATTCATCCAGTATGTGTTTCTCCGATAACCTAGAGGACATGTGTATGAAGCAGAACCAGAATGTTAATGCCATGGTATAATACATGGCTTTAGAAGTAACTACCCTAAGCCCTTAACATTGCATAAGTCAACAAAAATTCGAAAACTTTACAGGGCGAGCGTCTCTGGCGTCTCATGCTTTCTAGCGATCACCGAGCCAAAGTGCTGTGAACTCGCTGGGTCGTTCTAGTTCAGGGTGTACGGCTTTAGGGTATAGGGTTCTGCGCTCTTCTGGTTGAGAAATCTTGGATGAACCGCAGTGGGTGCTCGGTCTAAGTCCGCCGTCGTCACGAAGAATTCGACATGTAGTTGTAGTTTACGGTGTCATTATGCAGACCCTAAGCTCTGAATTCCTAAACCTACACCTGTGGCTAGCAGGGGCTGTGAACCTTGTCAACCCCGCAGAAGCAGAGAGCGCAAGTATTTATTTCAATTTCTCCGAACCACGCGAGCTCAAACATATTTTGGGCTCTAGGATTAACAAACCATGCACATGGTTGTAACCTACACCCGGCACCCCAGTTAGGCTCCCGAGGCCTAGTGTCGTGCAGAAATCAGGTTACACTAATAGGACATCTCCGATGCAGGTACTGGCAGCTCCAGATAGGCACTGTAAGGAACTTGCGAAGCCGCATGATTTTTCAAGCAGGCCCCTTGTCACACCCTGTCGAGGGATTAGAGACTGTCAAGCTGCAAGGATTTGGCAGTTAGCTACGGCCTGGGGCTTAAGGGTTCCGTGTGAACATAGAGTAACGGAGGTACCGTTAAACAAGGGATATGACCCCAAAAATGGAATATGTACTTTGTTTAACGCACCTTGGTTAATGTAAGGAGGTCTGAATACTTAATACCGGTCGTTACTTCGTCGCTACATGAGTTATACACGAGGATGTCCGAATTCCGTTTTGTAACTACTAAGGCCCCTATAAGATACCCGAACAGCATATCCGGAACTCTTTGCAACGAATCCGACTCTAATGTCCCCATTTATTTGGGTTTCGGACCGGAAAGCTGTCAACCGTAAACCCAAAACCCAAAGCCCTAAACTCAAATCTCTAAACTCTAAGCCCAAAGCCCTAAACCCTACGCCCTATATAAACCCCAAGCCCTAGACACTAAACCCTAAGCCCTAAAACTTAAGCCCCAGACACTAAACCCTAAGCCCTAGACACTAAATCCTAAACCTATGCCCTAAACACTAAACCCCAAACCCTAAGCCTACCCCACAGTCAACGCTAAGCCTGTTTAGCTCGGGAGCGGCAACAAATCTGGTTTTCTCGTATTATATGGGAACCTGGATCGTTGGCAAAGGGAGTTTCTGTAAGGGTTCTACAGGGTATATAATAGCTTTTTGAAAGTTTCATACAAGGGGCCTTCGTTTCTATTTCAATAGGGTTTGGGGCCTACAACATAGTAGTTTTAATAGAGGGCCGCAAGGAATAGTGTTAGAAACTACTCAGGCTTCTGTATTACATGTCGGGCTAAAGTAGAATACTCTCCAAAGCCCTATTGTAACTAAGTTTTCCCATTCTAGGTAAGAGTGGGAGTTGCTATTATCGATGTAGGCTTTGCTTGCTTGGATTGCGGGCTCATGGGGCTTAAAGGTTGAGGGCTTGGGATTTATAGGTTGGTTCCGCCCGGCAACTTCCTTTCCGACATCTTCCCTGGCAGCATGGCTGTGGGTTTCTCTGGTGGACCTCTGTGCATGAGGGCAGAATCACTGAAGCCTCTCTGAAACCTCATAGATGCATTCTTCGGGTGTTTGACTAGTCCAAAACCTGCAGGTGTTCAGATGTTCAGGGCCCAGGGACTGTTCGAAATACATCCCAGACGGGCAGGTCACTCGCCAAACTGCATGTGACCTGGTGGCGGGATGCTCGCTGAGCGGCTCGGCGCCGGGTTGCTGTGGTATCCGCTTCCCACGTGCAGGATGTGTGTACAACGTACGCTAAACCCTGAACCGAACCCTGCAAACGCGCCACCGCAGCCATCCGAGATTTGAATGCGTCGCTGCTTCAGGAGTTCCTGCAAAGTTTGTTGCATGACACAATGCATCTGACTGGTGCAGTGCACCAGTGCTCCAGTGCACTTCCGGTAGGTTCAGCAACCATTGAAGAATGCTGGAGAGCTGCCAAGTGTAGTGGGGCACTTGGGTCTTTATCCACTTGCAGGTTCATGGGTAGCTTGAATTGGAAGCATGGGTACGAGTCGCTAGTAGTCAGTCTAGCTAAATTGGGGTTAGATAGTTAGCTATACTGACTAAGGGCCCATATAACCCTCTGCTTGTCCAACCCTTCAGTACGGGTGTACGGGTGTTCCGTAGAGGCTCAAGGGACGTGGCAAGTATGTTTCAAGCCGGATTGCAATTAAGATCTTGCATATCAGAGAACCTGTGCATAAGAAACAAGTACACATGTAAAAAAAAATATGTATATATATATATATATATATGGAGTATTGCCATAACCCCTATAATGTTAATGACTTGCATAACAATATCTATATCCATTGTCTTCCACACACACACGCACGCACACACACACACGCACACACATACACACGCGTATACATATACATACATATATATATATATATATAGAGAGAGAGAGATGTATATACATATGTATGCTCCCCGCCTGGATCTACCTACCAGGTAAGGCCGGCTTGCTTAGCCCTGAACCCTAACTCCAAAAACCTTAAACCCTGTGAAACCGACCGGAACCTAATAGAACCCGTTAACTGCTTGTGAAGCTCTATAATTATGAGGGTTGAGGCAGGAAGCACGCGAACAAATAACGGGAAGCCTCCCCAGGGCCTTTGTTTGTTTTTTGTTTTTTTTTTTTTTTTGCGCCCCCCCCCCTCGGCCAGTGTTATTTTTATTTTTCCTTCCCTTCTTTCAAGAGAACACGAAAATAGTAATAATGCTCCTGTGGGTGGGGGTTCCCTTCCCTCCCTTGCCTGATCCCCAAACCTTCTCTTCTTTCAAGAGAACACGAAAATAATAATAATGCTCCTGTGGGGGGGGGGGTCCCTTCCCTCCCTTGCCCGATCCTTAAAACATGACTTTGGGTGGTAGGGGTGCAACAAAAACAAATAATGATAGTCACTCCGCTATAGGGTGGGCAAAAAAAGAAGAGAAACATGCCCCTCCCCTCTCCCCTTCTCTCTCCTCCCCTGCGTGCCCTCCTCCCCTGCCCTCCTCCCCTGCCTGCCCTCCTCCCTGCCCTCCTCNCCACTCCGAAAATCCCAAAAACCCTTGCTGCAGCAGGCTGCAACCCCAAAAGCCATCTCAACCCAAAACCCGACCTAAACCTTCCCCATGTAAAGCCCCATCAGGGCCCACAAATACCCTATCAATCTCTGAAACTTTATTCAGTCTATAAGAACTTTAGAATAAGAACCTATTCGAGGATTGCAAGAGCTTGGCAAGCCCCCAATACTGCCTGCTAATACTGTTTCAAAGAGTTCTAAATCAGAAATCCCACCCAGCCTAAGATCTATTATTCGGCTGCATTCCGCAGCTCAGCAGCAATCTCTCAAACTCGGATCTGCTGTGACGACTCCGTCTGTGGCGGCTTGGCCAGGTTTAAGGTTGAAGTTTGTGGTCTGGACAACAAAACCCTCTTCGATCGACTAAGGCCCTTGTCGAGAGCACCTGGGAATCCTTAAATGATTCGCGATATTGCAACGGCCTTAATTGCAGCAGTTTTGTGTTTTGCTGTCGGGTGTCAGTGATCAATAATCGTGTTTCCCTACAGTCGCTTGTAGCTGCGGTATAACACGCCTCAAAACCCAAGTCCAATAAACCCTAGTCCCAAAGCTTACGGGTAATGATTAAGGTCCATATATCAAGATGGGATTTCGGACAGGATCCGCTGAGGATAGGCGGGGCCCAAACATTATACAGGGTCATGGGTGTCTGACTTCGTGTTTGGGGTTGAGGAACGGGTGGATACTGTAGGAACCTGATTAAGAAACCCTGGGCCTATAACCCAAAAATAGTAGGATACATGCAAGGAGCCCTAATAAAGGCCCAAGGTTTGTTAATCAGGTTCCGACATCAAACCCCCCGAAACCCTTGTAGTACCCATGAAGGAACCCTTCTAGAACCCTAATAAAGGCCCAAGGTTTCTTAATCAGGTTCCTACATTACTACAAACGCCCCCGTTCTTCGCCTTGAACTCGATATCCTCAAGCCCTAACAGGGTTTAGGGTTTAAGGGTCCTAAATGCCCAACCCCTAGGTTCCTACATTACAATGAACTCCAAAGCCGCTTCCTAAACCCTAAACCCTAAGGGTCCATGTACCCAAATAGTGTATACTTTGGCCTTAAAGTACTCCCTATATGGGTACATTGGGCCCAAAGTATGTACTATTTGGGTACATGGACCCTAGACCCTAAACCCTAAACCCCCCTAAACCCTAAACCCCATATGCTCCACGCCCGAAACCCATAAACCCCGAAGCCCTAAACCCATAACCCATGCTCCAAAAAACCAATAACCCCTAAACCCCTAAACCCCACAACCCATAAGACCCTAACCCCAAACCCCTCAACCCTAAATCCCTAACCCTAAACCCCTAAACCCCACAACCCATAAGACCCTAACCCCAAACCCCAAACCCCTCAACCCTAAATCCCTAACCCTAAATCCCTAAACCCCTAAACCCTAAACCCCAAACCCCAAACCCCTCAACCCTAAATCCCTAACCCTAAACCCCTAAACCCCTAAACCCTAAACCCCAAACCCCAAACCCCTCAACCCTAAATCCCTAACCCTAAACCCCTAAACCCCTAAACCCCTAAACCCTAAACCCTAAACCCCAAACCCTAAGCCCCTAAACCCCTAACCCTAAACCCCTAAACCCCTAAACCCCAAACCCCTCAACCCTAAATCCCTAACCCTAAACCCCTAAACCCCTAAACCCCTAAACCCTAAACCCCAAACCC
>BGNK01000013.1:0-30815 GCA_003297005.1 Symbiodinium sp. clade A Y106 | reverse complement strand
CCCTAAATCCCAAACCCCTCAACCCTAAACCCCAAACCCTAAGCCCCTAAATCCCAAACCCCTCAACCCTAAACCCCTAAACCCCTAAATCCCAAACACCTCAACCCTAAACCCCAAACCCTAAGCCCCTAAATCCCAAACCCCTCAACCCTAAACCCCTAAACCCCTAAATCCCAAACCCCTCAACCCTAAACCCCTAAACCCCTAAGCCCCTAAATCCCAAACCCCTCAACCCTAAATCCCTCAACTCGTGGCGGCCTTAGGGTTCCTCTACGGGTTCAGCCCACAGGGAAAAAGGAAAAGTTGAAGCTTTTCTTGGAGTTTAGGGTTTAGGGGTTTAGGGGTTTAGGGTTTAGGGTTTAGGGGTTTAGGGGTTACGGGTTTAGGGTTTAGGGGTTTAGGGTTTAGGGTGGCCGACTTTGGGCAAACCTAAAGCTCACTACGCCCGCAAACCCTCAAAGTTCTTGTCCGCCACGCAGAACAGTGTCTTAGGTGCTGTGGTTACTCGTGCTGTCAACTTGTTTTTCTGTTTGGCGTAGGTTTATGGTTTTGCATGGCTCCTGTGTGTGTGTGTGTGTTTGTGTTTGTATTTGTTTGTGTTGGGTTTGTGCTTGTTTGTTGGTTTTGGCTTGGTTTGGTTGTTTGTTCGTTCGTTGGTTAGTTAGTCTGTTTGTTTATTATTCATTGTCTGCTGGCTTGTTTGTCACTGTTTATGTAATTTCCTCTACAAAGTGCAGACTGGATTGTCACATGAATCTGCCAGGTGTTCAAACTTTCCACCGTCGTAGTATTTATCCGCTGTGATACGGGCACTCACATGTCGGCTGAAGCTCACTGTGGCTCCGACTACGTTGTCGCCGTCGTCGTTGTTGTTGGTGGTGCTGCTTCTGGTGGTGGTGCTGGTGCTGGTGCTGGTGGTGGTGGTGGTGGTGGTTGTGGCGTCGGCGGTGGTGGTAGTAGTGTTGCGGTTTTCGTTGTCATCTTCGCTGCGGTTGTGGTGGTGGCGTATCATCTGCTCATATCTTTTCAGTCTCCTTGTCCTTGTCCTTTTTCTTTCGCTTGTCGCTGTCGTTAATGCTGTCGTCAGGGTTGTGGTTGTGGTTGCTTTTGTGGTCTTGGTTAGTCGGTTGGTCGGTCGGTTGCTCGACTGCTCGGTGGCTTGTTTTTTGCCTTGTTCTGCATTGTTTTGCTTTACTTTGCTTAACTGCTTTACTGCTTGACTGCTTGATTGATTGCTTGCCTGCCTGCCTGCGTGCTTGCTTACTTGCTGCTTGGTTGCTTGGTTGGTTGAGTGGTGGGCCTCCTGGCAAGTTTACTGGATGCCTGCATTGGTTTATTCACATTTTACAGGGAAGCTCCAATTTGCTTTCACACCTTTTGTTGGGAGAGGGTCGCTGGAATCAACTCTCTCCCCCACAAAAGGTGGCGGGCCATAAGAATACTGCCGTACGCACCTGTATTGAAAAGCGGCTAGAATTCTAGAATACCCAGCACAGCTTCAGGCATGTCAGGCTTCATCAAACTGTTATACCGAACTTCGCCGGCAGAAACGGCAGTGTAGACATGCGGGGAGAGTTGGAGGCCAGTGGAATGGTGGCAGGTACCCTAAACCCTCAGACCCGAAAACCTAACCCCTAAACCTGTAAACCCTAAACCTAAATACTGAACCCTAAAGCTCTACACCCCTAAACCCGAAAACCTAAACCCCAAAGCCCTACACCCCTCCCCATTAAGGGTACTATACGGTTCTATCATAGGGTCCCCTTTACAGGAATCCTTGAAGCCTACCCTCAAGCCCCGCAAGTGCAAATCCAAGGTTTGGCGAATGCATATTTCTCGACGTCCCAGCTGATGATGCGCCAGACCGGCTGTGTGAATTCGGTTTGACCAGATTTCATGCTTTGCTTTGTTGGTTTTGGGCTGTACTTCCCTCATGCCTCTAACTAATAAGATGTATATTTCTGCAGAATAACAAAAGGCCGTTGACCGTGTGAGCCCTAATCCTGAACTTTTCCAGATATCTTGCAGAAATGGGATTTCTGCATTAAAGCGGTTCTGTACCGAACCACACTCAGCAGCATACGCTGGCCACTTCCCTACTTGAACGCCCCCGCACCCCGTACCTAAACCCTAGCTGTGAGCCGCCCTGCACACCCTAATCCCTGAGACTTTTCGACCAGTAGTCATGTGAAATCCCCATGGCAGGGCAGTGAGGATGAGCATCATGCGACACGAGGCTGCGTGTTTGCATGAGAGGTTCACAGTTTCACTTCTGCTTCGAGCCTGGAAAGTAACTAGGACAACAAAGCATGTCCTGCACAGTCGCACTTTTTGTTGTTGCTGCGGCTGCTGTTGTTGTTGTTGGTGGTGGTGGCGGCGGCGGTGCTGTTGTTGGTGCCGCAGCGGCTGCAACTGCTACTGCTGCTGCCTTGATCACTGCTGTCACCGTCCAAGTTAAATGTCCTCAACATCAAAGCTATCAGGTATCACCCTTCGTAAGCATCGTTGCTGAGATGCCTTGAACAGTATTTTCGTCAGTATTATGCTCACTGTTGGCGGGACTGCCGTCGCCACATCATTGCGTCATGTTGAGAAAGCATGACACGGAGTGAGATCGGACAGCAGACATGCCAGGGCTTTCCTACCTTAACCCTGAAGCACCTACCTTTTTAGGGTTTCTTATTATGACTTCCTTATATAAGTCCTTAAAAAGGCAGGTTCTTCAGGGTTAAGGTAATCCCCAGTCCGGCGAGGCGTTTCACCGGCACGCCTCTTCTTTGAATACCTCGGAGTGGAGGATCCCGTTCCTACTTGTCGGAGTTCACAGGAACAGCAACAAGAGAACGACTCCCTAAACCCTAAAAGGGACTTCAAAATTAACATAGGGTTTTGGGGCCCATTATACTAGAATTCTAATAAGGAACCCCGACGATGGTTGAAGTCATCCTGATGCTAATCTGTTAGCAGATGCTACAGCTCTTGATTTGGAGTGGAGGGGTTCAAGATTTGGTGTTTGGAGGCGTTGGGGTTGGGGTAGGAGAAATCATCCTAGGTTTAGGGTTCAGAGGCGATTGGGTTAAAAGCAGATTCATAGCTCCGAATAGAACCGACGAGCTTTAGGGTCCCTTTAGGGTTTAGGGTTTAGGGTTTCCCACCATTCCTGTTGCAGACTCCTAAACTCAATGCCCTGAGCTGCAGAGTCACTCTAGACATTAGCTCCTCTTCGATGAACTTAGATGCTGTGGATTTTCCTCTTGGGGGTAGAATGCTTGTGATGATTGTGATGGTGAGGCTGCCTTGTTAGGACTTAAACCCTAAACCGGCCTAAACCCTAAACATCCCTAAGCCCTCACCCCAAACTCTACAGAGTTCCGGCCTCAGTGTCTGTGGCTTAGAGTGTTGAGTTTATGGCTTCTTTAAACTCTAATAAACCCTAAACCCCACACCCTGAACTCTTTAGCTCCCAGCGCTCCATACTTAACCCCTAGCCCTACGCGCTTATGCTTCTTTGAGACACCATAAACCCCTAAATCTTGCAACTTCTGAACCCTAACATCTAGAGCCCTAAACCCAAAGCTCTGTTGAGATGTGTAGCCCGAAACCCTTGAATGGTAATGGTAACTTGACCCCTCGCCCCTCCCCCGCCCAATGTATCAAGCACATCCTAAGAGGCTGAGTTCGAAGTCTCTTCTCTCTTTTGCAGGGTAGCAAGTGAGGGTTTATGTTTTCTGCTTTCAGGGTTACGGGTTACGGGTGGTGTTGCGTGTTTTTGTAGGATTGAGGGTGGTGGAGGTTTCGGGGTTTAGGGTGTAGGGCGGCTCTGTATCTTTGGGTAAAGTTTTGGTCAATTATTCGGGTGGATTAAATATCGGGGAGGGAAAACTCGCCCAAGGCTCGGACGTTCGGTTTGACATCGGGAGTAACTGAGTAGGCGCATGTGTCTTACTTGGCATGTATGTGTACTTGCGTCATGTCATGCGTTGCTTAACCATACTTCACGAAGTGCCGGCTTCCTGCTGTGTGTCCGAAGATTCCCAGGCGGCCAGGCGTATGGCGCACCGTTTGTGCAGGTATGTGATACAATACAAGGGCATCGCTGCACGGGAAAGTTGCCTTGAGTCTGCAGGAGCATTTTCCTGCATTGGCTCGCACTGGCATGGTTGTTGCAACTCGGCATGTCTGACTACCAACCTCTTCGCCCCGCCCGCGAGCATAATGTTCCTCTAGTTCTTGCGATCATTACTGTTTTGATGCCCCATTTCTACCATCGAAAACAGATACCAAAAAGACCGGAAACGTTCGGCCTCGACAAACTTGGCAGAAAACACCGCCACCATAAACGCACGATGTATCGGCTTCGCTTTGCAGGAGCAGACGCATGGCTGCGAGACAAGAACAATGGCAGATAAGCACGAATCTAGCCTGGGCCCGTTACATCATCATCATTGTCATCATCATCGTCGTCTTCATCACCATCACCGTCATCATCATCATCATCGTTGGGCTTTCGCCGTTCTCGCAACTTACCACAGGTATTTTCTGGTTTTGGCAGTGCTGACAGCCGTTTACTTTGCAGCGCGACGACGCATTGCCAGGCACGGGGGGACTCGCACTTGCCATTCGTTGCTAATCAGAGCTTTAAGCTTTAGGGTTTATAGGGTTTAGGGATTCGTTGCTAATCAGTGCTTTAAGGCTTTTGTGTCATCTGCACAGTGTACAGCCTGGCATAGATCGTTTCAGTCTGACTTTTGTAATTTCGCGGACTGCAGCGACTGCTTGCATTTCGTTCCCCAGTTGTGATTCCTGTGTCGTTCTATGTGGCATTTGACCGATCAAGGCGGTTCGTCTTTGCTTCTATTGTACCACAAGCCTGAATGTCCTGGTCTGCCAAGTCTGGAGAATAAGCAGAAGCTGCTGCAAACATCCCTTAAAGCGACAGGTATGCTGTCAGACCCCCTTCCCATGGGATACCTGCACATGGGTATGGGTCTCCATCGCGTACGTTCAAGAAGGGTTCCATGTTGAGGGCATCGGCATGGGCAAGTGAAAATTGTATATGACTCGTTGATAGGCTGGACTGCCTTGTCGCCAGCCGAACTGGCATCCAGCATTTTCCAGCTACAGAAGTCTGCTTGCAACATGCCAAGCCTTCAGGCCCCTTCTGATCTTTGCGTTGTTCGAGACATCCAGAAATTGGAAAGGAAGGTTTCGCATCACTATGTCAGTTACAATTTCGATTGTTGTTTTTCGTCTCAGGCTGGCATCGGGTCTCCCTCTCGGCTCGATCATCCTCTCCTGTTCGGCTGCAGGCTGCTCTGGAAGAACAGCTTCCTGCCAAATCCAGAGGTCGACGATGAGGAGATTCGACGGGCTTAAGGGGTTTCCAAACACACCTCGAAGACCGGTTGCGGGATGTTTGCACACTCCTCTTGTGCTGGTTCGGCGTGCGTTTTTGCTCTGGAGCTCTGCCGTGGGTGAATGCGCCGCTTCCTGGTTGCTGTAACTGCTTGCCGCTGAAGCTTAAGACCTCGAGCTAGTGTCGGTGGCAGTCGCCTAATCACCAGGCTGCAGTGTTCAGATCTGCAGCAGCTGAGGAGAAAGTCGGCAAGCACGCACACTGCAGGCGGGCAGTTCTGGTATTCGGTGAGTCCTGAAACATGCCCGGGGCTCTTGTTCTTCAATGTCAATTTCTCAATCTTGACGACGGAGCCTGAAGTTCGAACAACGAAGACTGAAGTTCGAACAACGAAGACATTCTCAATGCATGCCACCCTGCATCTGTAATCTTGGACTGGGAAGCGTAGCCCTAAACCGACCTTGCTATACTGCAGCGGCCCAAATACGGATGGCAGTATCCCCTTATATAGTTCTGAAACTTTCTAATTAGCTCCAACCCTTATTCTAACGATTGAATCAGTTGTTTTGCACACTTACCCTAGGGCTCCAGTTACCTCAATAGGTGGGTTACTAACCATATATTATATACCCCAGGAACCTACCATTTAGGTAACTGTAGCCCTAGGGTTAACCACTCAACCGGAGTGCCGAGGCGCTTCTCAGCGGTCCCAATGGGGGACGATGAGCCTGATCCGTCTTCTTTGGAGATCGTCTCTCAGCCTCGAGCAATCGGGGTCGGATTTTGCCCATTGGGTTTTGGGGTTGGGGTCTTAAGTCTTAAGGTTGAGGGAGGTTTGGGCTTGGGGTCTTAAGGTTGAGGGAGGTTTGGGGTCTTAAGGTTGAGGGAGGTTTGGGGTCTTAAGGTTGAGGGATTCAGGGTTGAGGGTTTAACCCCCAACCCTATTCTAATTGTTTATCCCTCTATATCAAGGTAGGTTGAAAAGGTGAAGTATTTCGAGGCTCTGGGGATCTATAGTAGGGCTTAGGAGTGGTTGATTCCAGAGCCAAGAACCCTCTACCCTGACGCTGACCCTGCCCTTTGCAGGAACCGTATTCTGGATTCTAGGGTTGTTGGAGTCTGGGAAACTGAGGGAGGAGTTGTTCGAGAAGATGCTTTCATTTTGGGGATTCAGCCACTATGTTAACTAGGGCTATCGGGCTTAAGGTTTAGAGTTCAGGGATCCGGGTTTAGGATTGAAGGTTCAGGGTATAGAGTTTAGGGCTTAGGGTTTAGGGTTTAGGGCTTGCTAAGGGCTAGGGTTCGAGATAGGGGTTTTGGGCCTTGGGGCAGTGGGCCGTGGGTGACTACGCCAAGGAACGCTGCGCCCTTGAATCCCAATTTCCGTGCTCTGTACTAAAGCACTTGCAAGCCCTTTAAAGCAAAATCCCTCAACCCGAAAGCTCTTGCGCCAACTGAAATCCTAAACCCTAAAATCCTGAATCTGAGAAAACCCTAAAGCCCGAAACCCTTCAACCCTAAACCTCAAAGATTGAAATTAAAGTCCTTAAGCCCCAGGTTCAGTCCGGCTACCGCACTTGGTGGTTCGGATTCCTTCTACGATGCCTTTGGCTGCTGGCCGGGGCACCCAGACACCTCCGACTTCGGGCTTGGAGGGTGTTCTTGTTGGGTTCAGGGTTTAGGGTTTAGGATTCAGGGTTTAGGGTTTAAGGTTTTGTGTTTAAGGGTGTTGGGTTTAAGGGTTTGGGGTTAAAGGTTAAGTTTAGTGCAGTGTTTGCTGGGTTTCAGGGTTTAGGATTTGGGGTTTGGGTTTATGGGGTTCAGGCTTGTTGAGTTTAAGGGTTTAGGGTTTGTTGGGTTTAGTAACTTGGAGTTGAGGGTTGAGGGTGTTTTGGGGGTTGTGAACCAATGGTTTTATAGGGTCTTTGCAGTGTTTCATACGGTTTCCTAAGGGGGGTTTACAATCGGATCAGGGGTTGGCGGGTTTAAGGGCCGAGGGGTTTTAAGGAGTTAGGGTTTTGCGACTTTGGGGGCTCCACGCGTTTGGGCTCATGGTGAAAATGGGTTCGTGATTCAGGTCCACTACAGGGTCGACTCTATACCGAGACCTGTCTCACTTTGTGAAAGAGGCTCCCGGAATCTTGTTGTATATACCTTAAGCCCAAATCCCACGATCCCGCCACCTTAAACGCAGTTTTTTTTTGCGCAGTTTCCAGACCTGGTGCCGCTCACATGTGACATCCCAGCACATGTTCTTGTGCAGTCTCGCCGGAGTTGGGATTGAAGTGTCGGATTTTTCAGGGTTTTGCGGTGCACTGAACTCATCAGGATGAATGGCCTTTGCGCACCCTTCCTTTTGAAGCTGATGCTGAATGTATGCGTTGTAGGTGTATCCATGCTTGCGATGACATGCGTGCTTGATCTCCAGTCTTCTACAGCCTTCCCAGAAGAACTAGCCCCCTAAACGCGAAAACCGTAAACCCCGTAACCCCCGAACTCTAAGCCCAGGGAACACCGGAGACGAAGCCAGACGCATCTGCCAGACCTCTGCTCGCCAGGTCCCAGTCGCTTCTCAGATTCAGCTTGCAACCGGCCTGCAGCTAATCTAGGGGCCTGAATCAGCTAGAATTGGGGTTTCTGCGTATATTACAAAGTACATAGAACAGGGAACCCCCCAAGATGTTATTGACAGTTCTTAAGGCCCTTGTATTCGGTTTTGGGGATGGGGTTCCAGGGGGTTGCTGGTCAGAGGATTCTCATAGGGTTTACCTACCTTTGGTTAGTAGGGAATGGAAGAATGGTAGTAATAGTAGTTAAATTTGTACCCCATTCCTCCATTCCCTACTAACCAAAGGTAGGTTTAGAGTCGAGGGTTGAGGGTCGGGGAGATCCCGGGGTTGTGGTGGTTTTAAAGCTTTAGGGTTTAGGTGTTAAGGTTTCGGGTTTAGGGGTTTGGGGTTTAGGGTTTAGGGTTAGGGTTTAGGTGTTAAGGTTTCGGGTTTAGGGGTTTGGGGTTTAGGGTTTAGGGTTAGGGTTTAGGTGGTAGGGTTTCGGGTTTAGGGGTTTGGGGTTTAGGCCCTTGCCTGATCCTGAGAGCCCTCTCTTTATGGGGCGCCTCATTCTGATTTCCGTGAATACGTCCATGAAAATGCAGGTTATTTGGGGGGGGGGGGTGTTAGCACCCAAAAAGCGATCTTCATGGTATCGTCAGGATCATGATCATCCTCCTCCTCATCATCATCATCGTCATCAGCATCATGGTCATCGCCACCACCATCATCATCATCATCACCATCCTCATCATCATCCTCACCCTCACGTCATCATCATCCTGCTCCTGCTCCTCCTCATCATCATCAGCTGACGCACTACTGGTCCCGGGATGAGGTCGCTTTGCCAGTTTAAGTTGTTTCATGGTTAGAATCCTGTAGTAACAAAGCAAGGTAACGAAAACAAATCTCGCGTTGTAGGGTCACAGCAGTTTGTTGGGATTTACAGGGTCTAGGGTGTCGACAGAATACCGGAGACGCTTGCAAGGCGCTTTTGTTTGCTGCTGCCTCTCCTGACGGTTCCTTCGAGAAGCACTCGTACATATGCGTGTTTGTTCCTTGAGTTGAAGCCGGATGAATTCCTGAGGATCAAGCCCTTGCATTTCCCTGTAGCGGGCAGCAGTTTTAGTTCAGGCTTCCTACGAACCTTCAATCACCTTCCCCAAGCCCGATGGAAGTTGGAATCTCGAAGCCCCATAACTGTACAGTAAACCCCCCAAAGTTGGAAACCGGATCAAGGCCAAATAGTGCTGGGATTCCCTATACATTACTCTTAAGGATTGAGGCTACTGGGTTTCCAACTTTTAGGCTTCTACTGTAGTTCTAAGATACTCTACGCCAGAAGGCAAAGATAACATAACCCCAACCCCCAGCATGCTACCCCGAACGCCTTGAGAAGCTGTCTGTAGTTTAAGGGCCTTAGATACCCTAGGCTTTACTTCGCCTCAAATAGTAAGACAACTCCACATCTTGAAACCTGAACTTGACCCTGAGCCCCATCCCAACTCTTGGTGTCGAAGCCCTGAAAGCCCTAATATCGGGGCCTTAATAGTTACCAATACTCTTTTGGGGGTTCCTTATTATAGTTATAGTAGAATGGGACCCAAAACCCTATTGAAAATCATAAGGCCCCTATATTACGCACTAAACATAGGCGTGGCTCACCTGGGAGCAGTACTTTGGCTTGGGCTGGGACCACGCTGCCAAGCAGTTCCTTCTCATCTATGCGACCTAGATTCAGGAGTAATATTTTCCGTTTGGCCCTTTCACAATGCCAATCAAAACCAAGATCAGTACTCTTCTTTTTCAGACCTCGCACGAATGAAGTCTTAGTTTGGGGGCAGTTAAAGGTGTGGTGCGGACGCTGGCGTGCTCCGGGTAGCAGTTTCGGCTATAGACACCCTATACCCACAACCCCCAAAACTCTTAAACCCTTGACCCAATCTCCTAACCCCTCAAGCCTCAACCCCAAACCCTTAAGCCCCAAACCCTCAACCCCTAAACCCCAAACCCTTAAACCCCTAAACCCCTAAACCCCAAGCCCTGAGAAGGCTTTGCCTTGGCCTGCTTCTGCTTTGTAGTCAGCCTCAGATGGCATGCTACTTAGAGGATCAGGGGACTTAGTAAGTAGGGTTAACTCTAGAAATAAGGTAACTATAGTTATATCTACTTATAACCTTATTTAAGGTACTTATAGCAGCAGTGCCCTAGCTCATGCTCGGGAAAGTTGTCACCCCGAAAGCCGTAAACTGCGGCATCTCGCACAACGGAGAACGACAGTTTCAGTATGTTTTTGAAGCAAGAACATGCCGGATGTCCTAAGTTATTCGAACTGCGTGTTTGCATGCAGGGCGAAGACCTGCGCAGATTCAGCTTTGGAAAGCACAGAGCAGGACAAATATAGAAGCCTGAACTTTTAGCTGTAAGCAATTTAGTCATAGGGTTCCATTCCAGTATGAGGGACCCCCTTAAATTAAATGCGCAGGTGTAGGCTTGGGGCAACTGGCCGGACCGTTTCGCAACGAACCCTCTGCTAATGCAAAAGCAACTTCTTTATAGTACGTGTACAATGTATAGTGCAAGGTAGACTCAATGTAGAAAAGTGTATAGGATAAATATGTGGTTCGTGGTACAAGGTATACGGTATATAGTGAATAGTATGCAGTATGTTGTATGTAGTACCGAGCATGTAGTCTATATAGTATAAGATCAGTATAAGGTATACCGTCGAAACGTGTGGCAGAGTAGAGTTGAGTAGAGTAGAGTAGAGTAGAGTAAAGTAGATTACCGTATAGCGTAGTGTAGTCTAGTCTGGGCTAGGCTAGTATAGTATACTACATAGTAGACGGTCTTAGTCCCAACAGTGGTAGTAGCTATAGTAAGGTCGTAGCAATCGGATAGTCTAGCCTATGACGACCTTGGGGCAGCTTGTGATTTGAGGCCTTGTTCCTGAGTGTGAAATGTTCATTTTCCCGAAAAAAGTATTTGCTCATGATATACACCCAAGGCCCGCTAGCAATAAACTGGTCAAGTCTAAAAGTTTCGTGGCCAAGCTCTTCTAATCACTGCGTTCTTTGCAGGTTGTGTCGCACCTTGTCCTGTTCCTCGCCACACGCTTCAGCGGCCAGGCGGGGACTTTTCCGAAACCCCGAATCCTGGAAAATTCGGGCCGCGGGCCTTGACAATGTTTCTTCCAGGCCCAGGTTTCGAGAATAGGGAGCAGCACCACCACCAGCACCACGACCACGATAACCGCGAGCACTGCTAGTATGTTGAAAAAGGGCCCCTGCCACGCCCACGACCACGACGACTGCTACTGCTGCCCCATTGTTGGACCTCTACTAGGAAGACGACGTAGACTTCTGGCGGTACTTTTTCACGGCTACCACACAAGAGTACACAATGCAATGCATGCGACGATGAAGCTGATCACGCTTACCATGTTCACAATAGCCGCTGCTGCGCGACGTCTTGCCATTCCGATTTGTGCATTTTTGTCGAGCTCCATGTTGCCACACTATACCTCAAGCTTATCTTTCACCGACCGGTATTGATGCCACGAAATAAGATGAAGCGCAGGTCTCCCAAAGACTAATATAGAGGCCTTAATAATTAGAATAAGGTTTTGGGGCCCATTTTTTTGTAAATTTAATAAGCAACCCCCAAAATAGTATTGGCAATTATTGCAAGCCTGGTTATTACTCAGCTGTCATCATGGGTAGTGGAAATGCTGCTATTGATCAGTATTCATGCTGAGAGCTTCATTGATGCTTTTGTCGGC
Source organism: Symbiodinium sp. clade A Y106 (assembly GCA_003297005.1). Lineage (NCBI taxonomy): Eukaryota > Dinophyceae > Suessiales > Symbiodiniaceae > Symbiodinium > Symbiodinium sp. clade A. Next base: position 19,129 of record BGNK01000013.1, on the reverse strand, counting down.
AACAAGAGGAGTCAGGCGCTTATCGCTTATGCAGAGGACTGATATATAACTACGGTCCTTAATCGTGGACCGCCCCGGATGCCAGGTCAAGACGTTCTTCCTGCAGCCCAGCTCGCTGGCATCTCTGGCTGCAGAGCTCCCTTTCGTTCCTGTGCTTTCTGCGCAAGCCCCCAAACTCTAAACCAAAAACACGAAGCCTAAACCCTAAACCCCCAAATTCTAAACCGAAAACACGAAGCCTGAACCCCAAACGAGGCCGACCCAAGAGGCTGCGAAGGATCCATATTCCGCGCCTTCAGTCTGAGTTTAGGGCCTGCCTTAACCCTGAAGAACCTACCTTTTTAAGGACTTACATAAGGAAATCATAATAAGGAACCCTAAAAAGGTAGGTTCTTCAGGGTTAAGGTGGGGTGGAAGTTTAGATGCTATGCTCGTCAGGCAAAAGTACCCCATGCCTCCTCGAGCATCGTAGCCGTGAAGCCCTAAACTCTCTAATCCTACACGAAAAAGCAACTCAATCTTTAAAATGCGGAGGCCCCGGGCCCTACAGCCCTAAAGGCCCCAGCACGTAAACTACAAGCCCGAAACCCTCAATCGGCCACTAACCTCTGCGTTCCTCGGCCAGAGTAGGGTTTGCAAGGCGACACAAGAACTGCCAGAACCTCATCTAGCACCTAGAATTGGCGAAAAACTCTACATAAAATATGTATAACTATGCACATATACACATATGCATGTACACATGTACAGATAGATATTGGATCGGTAGATACATAGATCGACAGACAGATTGACAGATTTCTAGACAGTTATATATATACACATACATACAGATACAGTTATAGATGAGTATATATATATACATAGATATACAAATGTGTATAGGTACATATATATATAGAGAGAGAGAGAGATGCAGACAAGATAGACAGATAGATAGATTGCGTTGTCGCTCCTACTCGCAAGCCTCCTTCAAGGCAGAGGCAACTCACATCGCCATATTCCCGAGGGAGCCTCGCCATGGGATGGATTGCCAAGGGCCAAACTTTGGATTTATGGATTTACCGTTTTGGGTTTAGCGTTTAGGCTTTAGGGTTTAGCGGTGTAGGGTTTTGGGTTTAGGGGCTCGCGGAGTTTCAGTCCCATTGGGCCCTGGGTTTGCGCTTGGGGCTTGGGATATACGATTTCGGTCTGATCCTGAGCACTACAGCCCTGAACTTTATACACGAAGCCCCAGACAGGCTCCAAGACTTAGGTCGCTGGTTAATGTGAGCCCTATAGGGGTTTATAGGCATACTAAAAGGGTCCTATGAGGGTTCGACATGATGTCGATAGGTGTGCGAGCAGGGTTCTATAACGGCTACTATGAGGGTACTGCAGTGTGTGAATATAGAAGCCTGAAAAATTGAGAATTTGTTTGGTAGGGTTCTGTGTTTTCACCATGGTACAGTATACCTCAAACCCTCTTTCAATTATTCAGGCCGCCGCTATCGTAAGCCCCTAATTGCTTCACCCGACTCCCTTCATCAGGGCCATAGTAGGGATCGTAACATTGAGTTCCTGACAGGGTGCGGCATGAACTTTCGATTGCACTCTTTCGGGTGTTTGCTTCACATGTCGCCAAGCATTGGCCTTTGCCAGAGCTTGCGCTCCGCATGACCGGATAAATGGCTTCAGGGCTTATACAGCTTATACAGCACTTGGAGTCCATCCTAGACCTTGAACCCCAAGCCCCAGCCCCTAGACCTTAAACCCCAAGCCCTAAACCTTTAATTCCAAACCCTGCACATGGTTGACGGTAAGGGCAGGACGGGTAGGAGTCGTTGCAGCAACGTGCTGTGCCTACTGTGTTCCAGGTTAGGGCAGTTAGGGTTTAGGGTTTGGGGTAGCCAACGTCCCCCTAACCCAAAACATCAAATCTTGAGCACCAAGACCTAAACCTGAATCCTATATCCTAGAGAACACATACCCTGTAATTGCACAAAGTACTTCGACAGCCTCAACCCAAAGATGTCTTCGAAGTAGCCATCGGGGTTCATGGCAGTCTTTCTGGTGCAGCTACTGAGCACAATATGCGGGCCAAAGGCCTAAATAATTGCATGTACTATTATGGGGGGCTCCTTATGATAATTATGGTAGAATGGGGCCCAAAACCCTGTTTGAATTATAAAGGCCCCCCATAGTAAGGGCTTGAGAGTTTAGGGTTTAGGTGTGTAGGATTTAAGTTCCGGGTCAGGGAGCAGGGTCGACCGAAGCTTGAAGTAATCCCAAACCCGAACTATGCCCCTAAACGTAATCAAAAGCTCAAGCCCTGTCTAGAATCCCGTATAGTAGCCTACATAGTAGCCCCTCATAATATATATATATAATATTATATATATATATACTTTTGGTAACCCTTGCTTACAGTAGCAAATACCTTTGCGCAACCTTTACCCAAAATCCTAAGCCGTAGCCTGTAAAGTACGGCTGCAGTGTCCTTGATTACACTCAAAGCGTCCCGTTTACAGCCTTTCCCAACAATCCCAAGCTCACCAAGGATCCGAAAAAGGGCTTGTCAGAGTTGGAGCTGGTGCGCGTCAGGCCACTGGAATTCGTTTAAACTCTAAACGGGTTTAGGACTTAGGGTCTAGGGTCTGTAGTTCCCTGAATCGAAACAGCACAAACTCCCCAAACTCCCTGAGAGCCTGTTGCAGCCCTGAGCCCGAAACCCTCAACTACTGCAATACAGGGGCCGAAATAATTGCTTATGATATTTCGGGGGTTCTTGATTGCCATTATAGTATAATATACCCCCAAAAACCCCGTTCTAACGATTAAGGCCCCTACAGATTCTAGAACAGATCCCTTTATAGACCCCTTTAAGGATCCCGTTAAAGGAGCCCCCTGCTAATTATTAAGGCCCCTGTATCTTCCGATTGAAGATCTGGAGCGATGAGCTCCAGCCCAGGTGCTGAACCCGAAACCTTTTGGGGTCCCAAACCTTATAGTAGCAGCTCGAAAGCTTAGGGTTTAGGGGTTTAGGGGTTTAGGGTTTAGGGTTTGGGTTTAGGGTTTAGGGTGGTTCAGGGTTTAGGGTTTAGGGCCTAGGGTTATAGTGAACACCAGAAAGTTGGAACATGACTTTAGGAGGATTAGTGCTAGGATCCCTTATACTTTACCTTAAGGGCATGAGGATAATGATGTTCCAACTTTCTAGCTTCTGCTATAAGATAGGCCCCGACAAACACCTGCAGCCTCTAGGTTGAAGAGTTCAGGCTCCTTTGAAGGGTTCTTAAAAAGGGTCCTATTAGGGTTACTATAAGGGGTATTGTGGGGGTGTAGTATAGGGGCTTCAATAATTACCTAAACTAGTTTTGGGGGTTCCTATTCCTATTAAAAGCCCTAGATTTCTGTTTAAAATCTACTAGAACATTATAAATCCCCCAAAATCCTATTCTAATTATTAATGCCACTATATTTCTCGACCCCAACCCCCCACTTCCTCAAGTGTAAACATGAATGCATCTAAACGCCTATGCCATACAAACCCTAAACCTTCAGCCCAAAAGCCAAAAGCCTATGTAAGGTTTACCTTAACCCTGAAGAACCTACCTTTTTAAGGACTTATATAAGGAAATCATAATAAGGAGCCCTAAAAAGGTAGGTTCTTCAGGGTTAAGGTAGGGTTTAGGGTAAGCCATACAAACCCAAACCCTTACGGCCCTTCGGACCCAAAGCACTTTTGCACCTCGAAATACAGCCTCAGCCCGAACTCCAAACGGTCGTAAACCGTTAACGGCCAAAGACCCTACATCCCAAGCCCAAGCTGCAGGATTCGGTTTAGGGTTTAGGGGATAGCCTGGAACATAATTAGATAGAAATTTCACAGCGACGCCGCCCGAACGCCCTGAAAGCCTAGGCACATGGACGAGCATGACGGCCATGAGTCCGAAGAAGGGGAAGGCGCTTCGCAGGATTTTGTGGCTTGTGCGTAAGGGTTTAAGATTTTTGGTTTGGGGATTTTACAGTTTTGGGGTTTAGGAGATTAGAGGCATTTCTTTACTACTAGCTTATCGCAATGATGTGGTGGTTTTGGAGCCCAAGGTGTTGGACTCTGTGGTATTCGGTTGTTGTATTTGGGGCTTTGGGGAGTAGCAATGCCCTTTGGGGTCATGAGGTTTAGCATGGGGGGAGGGGGGGTGTGGAGTTCAGGATTTGTGGATTTAGGCTTGACGGTATTGGTGCGCCCAGTCGTTCCGTCGTTCGCAGTTGTTTACAAACTAAGGTGTTGGGATTAGGGGCTGTTTGAAGCCTTTGCCTGTAGGCTTGAGTAAAAGAGTCTCGAAACCTTAAACCGCAAACCCTAACCCCTAAACCCTAAACCCTAAACCCCTAAACCCTAAACCCCTAAACCCTAAACCCCTAAACCCTAAACCCGAAACCCAAAGCATGGTCCCGGGTGTCTGGCATCATCGCGGCGCTCTCGGCAGTTTAGGGTTTAGAATTTAGAGTGTAGGGTTTAGTCCAGGGTTTAAATTTTAGAGTTCAGGGTTTAGTTTATGTTTTGCATTTCACAGTTTAGGGTTTGGTTTAGGGTTTGGGTTCCGAAGTGAAGTCTGGTCCGCTTTTGGCAGGGTACAGGCGTTTGCGGCCGCACGGCACCACAGACACAGCAACATTTACACCCGAGTAACCTATAAGTCTTGAATCCGGTGCACCCCAGCGCCGAACCCGAAACGCTACAATCCATAAGAATCCTAAAGCCCTCAAGCCTAAACCCCTAAAGCCCTGGGCCTATGTTATGTACCTAAATGCCTATGGGCCTGCACCTTAAAAACCCTTAACTCTTAACCCTAATCAAGCGATAGACCCGGCATGCGCGAAACCACAAGCCTACTCCCAAAATGAGAGTTTCCGAAAATTGGGGACCCTCATATAGTACCCTAAATAGTAGAATCCTTATAAGGACCCCACAATGAGCTACCCCTCATTTTCGGAAACTCCCAAAACGAGAGGCCGCTTCTACCAGCACACCTGCGCCAGGGCCCCGACAAACACCTGCAGCCTAAGGCTTGCAGATGTAAGGCTACTATAGGAGCCGAAGTAATTACCAATACTATTTTAGGGGTTTCTTATTATACTTAAAGTATAATGGGCCCCAAAACCCTATTCTAATTATTAAGGCCCCTATATTATAAGGCTATGTTGAGGCCTGGGCGAGATGGGTGGCTTCAATAGTTTCAACAAGGGCCCCCTTTCAATGTTCTCTTTAAGTCTTTAAGGGCTACTACAAAGTATGATCTAGGGGCCGGAAGAATTCGAAGACTTTGCAATTCAGGCCTAAACCCTAAACCCTAAACCAATTCAGGTGTTGGTGTGCAGGGCTTTGGGTTACCGGTTTTTGAACTTAGAGTCTGGCCTTGACTCTAGGGTGGTTAGTTCTTTCCTTTTTTTGTTTGGGGTTTAGGGCGTCTTATAGGGGCCTAAATAAGTACCTATACTGCTGTTAGGGTCCCTTACGATACTTGTAGCTTGATATCCCCCCCCAAACCCTAGTCTAATTATTAAGGCCCCTATAGTAGGGGCCGTTGGGTTCAAGGCTTTGGAGCTAGGTCTGCGAGTTTGGGCACAGCTGCGATGCATTTGGGGACTTTTTGGTTCGGGTTGGTTCTGCGGAGTTTTGGGGACTGCAGGGTTTCTGGTTTAGGGTTCAGGGGTTCAGGGTTTAGGCTTTAGAGAATCGTTCAGGGTTTCTGGGTTAGGGTTTAGGGGTTCAGGGTTTAGGGTTTAGGGGCTTAGGGCCCAGGGTTTCTGGTTTAGGGGTTCAGGGTTTAGGGTTTAGAGACAGGCTTAGGGATGCAACCAGTTTTACATGGATTACATGGATCGTTTTGGGGTTTGGGGCTTTGGGGTTGCTTGCGGCGAGGTCTTGGTTAATGACTGCCCGAAGCACAAGGGGGGTGGCGTTAAGGTTGTTTGGAGCTCCGGCCAAGAACCATGTGCTCATGTAGATCTGAGCCTATCACCGGGGCTTCAAACATTGCAGACCCTCTATATATATATATATTTATTTATTTATTTATTTATATATACACATACACATACATATACTCTACAGCTTATAAACCCGAATGTTCTAGAAACCTTAAGCCTTAAGCATGTCAGCAGCTCTTAGAACCAAGGGTTGCCGCTTAGGTCCGTCTTTGAAGGTTTGAAGGGTGACTCTCTGGGTGACCGAGGTGAGATGGGGATCCGAATGTAGAGCATTGCCCATAAAATTAACTCCAACCCCCCCCGGCACCCACCCACCACAAGCCCGAATTCTCATAACACTTTCCAAACCCGAAGCACCTTTTAAACACAAGCGCAAACCTATCAGCCCAAGATGTCCTTGTACGTAGAAGCCTTTAACACATTCTCCACCAGATCTTTCACCCCTGTATATGTACAGGGGTTATACGTGTTCAGCCCATAGAAGCTCTTTTTTTCTATGATCTCTCCTAAACACCCTACTGCCTAACCCCTAAACCCCTAAACCCTAAACCCTAAACACTGCCTAAACACCCTAAGCCGCCTAAGCCCTAAACCTCAGAGGTCCGGTACCTTTGGAGCAGCCAAGCCCGTCGCTTCCGGCCCTCCGGGACTCTGGCGCTGAGCGGTGAGGAATCCTACCAGGCCGCTAGTTGGTTCAATTTTTGTCTTTCTAGGGTTTGGAGAAGGGTTAGGCCGGTAGTTCTTGCTTTTTTGTCTTTCTAGGGTTTGGAGAAGGGTTAGGAATTTAGGAATCCTACCAGGCCGGTAGTTTTTTTATTTTGTGTCTTTCTAGGGTTTGGAGATAAGGGTTCAGGTCGTAGGGTTTAGGGTTCAGGTCTTCAAAGACTAAGCTAGTCTAAGGATTCTTGAATAAGCATCGTTTCAAGGTGTTAGAAGGCTTCAAAGGGCTGATGTTTAGGTTTGTACAAGGATCTTAGGGGGACTCATTCATACAGCGTGTCTTTATAAGTTTGTTCACGGATCTGAGTGTTTTATGTTGGTTTTGGTGCAGAGTTTTTGAGATTGTAGATCGAGTGTCGCCGCGGTTCATAAGGGTGTTTAATGGCAGCCGACGGTAGGAGTTTTCTACGGGTTTTAAACTCACAGCGTGTATACGGTTTTCTCTGAGTTCGCAGAGAAGTTTTGCAGGGCTTTGATTCTAGATTTCGTTCGGGCGGGCTTAATTTTCGCAAGTTATGGTTTACGGGATAGCTTGGCATGAGTCTCGCTTGGCAGGTGGGATCACGATGGTCGTGGTCCGAATAAATAGCAACCGTAACCACTTATAGTCCCCACATGACCATATTGTTCTATTATACCCCAAAACCCTTTTCGAATTGTTAAATCCCCTGTAGTAGCCCCCGGCTCTAAACCACAGTCTCGATTCACAGGAATTGCCTGACCAGGCACCCCCCGAATGGCACACCGTCTCTTCAGATCATCTTGGCACTTGGCATCTCCGTCGAATCTCCGTGACCAAAACAGACGAAACCGAAAGAGGCAGCTTTGCTGATTTTCATGAGGGATGACTACTATAGATGTTGCTTCTGAGATAGACCATGGCACCCTAAACCCCAAACCCGAAACACCCTGAGCCACGTAAATCGACAGTAATGATGAGGCCAATACTAATAATACACTGACAATTCGTTGCCAAAGTGGCAACCTCGGATTCACTAAACCACGCGAAAACCACGAGAAAGCTCACGAACCGTTCCAAGTGTAGTGGCTCTATAGTTAAGTGGTGGCAACCCCCTAAACCCTAAACCCTAGACCCCTAAACCCTAAACCCCTAAACCCCTAAACCCTAAACCCCTAAACCCTAAACCCTCATTCCCTGAAGCCCGAAACTCTACCACCCTCAACCCCACAACTTGAACCGCACCAGGCATTAGACAGGGGCGGTCTACCGTCAGAGATGGCGAAGGAGCGGCTTGCAAAGCACCTGGGCAGAAGATATCAGACGCTTTCGGAAAGCTACCATAAGCCTTCAAGGACGCATAGATTGGAAGTTTGTCGACCATACTAAATGAGGATTTGGGCTATCTCTGAGCTTTGCCTTTGTCTTCTGGAGTGCTAGCCATTAGCCATCACACTGGGGCATGAGAGCGACATTATGTGTCACCATTGGTACACGAGGCGTCCGCGCATGTCTGTCTAAATCAAGTCACTGTGCATGGCATCGATGTCCATGCCGCATTACGATGTTTCTCATGTCGCGCATCTCTAAAAGCCCTGTGCTGCAAGCCTTGTTCGCAGGGATAGCTTCAATGAACGATGACTTGCAGCCTAAAAAGGATCGATTTCGCGGTTTCCTTGACAAAAATCCCTAAACCCTAAACCCTAAAGTGTTCCTCACATAAGTCATTGCAAAGGTGGTTCTTTGGAGCGACAGGCTTGCAGTGTTTAGGCTGAATAATAGGGTTGAGGGTTCAGAGTGCGGGGGTTTAGGGTTTAGGGCGGTTTAGGGCTTTGCACCCGGCCGCCCAAGTGCTGAATCCTGAAATCACGACATCCGAAGGAGCCAGTGCCACATTTAGCAGTGTTCATGACAGCTCGGTTCTCCTTACAATTTTTGGGGGGTTGTAGGATTATCCCAAAGTGTCGATTCAACATATTAGTCGATTGTGGGTCGAAGGTGCTTATCGACTGTGGCGTGTGGTAGTGCTATACTAATAGCACACACCCTAATCCCTGCGGCTCCGAACAGCCAGAGCAGGTACTACATGAAAGCTCAAACAAGGTAAAGTCTGTAGTACAACCAGGCAAGGCAGCAATGCCATCAACGTGAAAGTTCCGGGCATTCTGGCCTTTTTGCTAGCCGAATACTCGGACCCGATGCCTGGATGACGAGATAGCATGTGAGGGTTTCTTGCATTCAGCGGTCATATATATATATATATATGTGTGTATATGTATATGTATACAATTGTATTATATTATACTATATTATGTGTATATATATATATATTCGGTGGCAGGTTTCTTCAGATTCAGATTTAGGGTTTCGGATCGTGGGGTCAGTAAGAATCCTGCACTATTCAGGATCTCTGATAGAGCCCTAGGGCTTCTCAGTTTCTGAAAGCATCAAGGGTTTATGGTAGAGAGGTTTAGGGTTTAGGGTTTTGGGTTACGGCCAAAGTAGATAATGTTTGGATATACCAAAACCATGATCTGACTACTACTCAGCCCCCTGTATTGACCAGACGACGAATCTCGCTTCCTGGTGCCCATGACTGTAATCACAATGATAGTACATTAGCAAATGTACGAAGAATGTTCACAGTAGAGAACTAGCAGTTACCAGAATAGTTAGTGACCACCACCGCAATAGTATGAGGGCCTCGGTATGATGATGCTGCTCGTTAGGTGTCCACTGATTTGTGAGCACGGCGCGCAGTATCCGTACCCTGCTCATGGCCATGCTTTATGCGTGCCTGCATGCCACCATGGGTTCCTTACCGAGGACATATGTATTTCAACTGCAGCTTGGCAGCTGTAGTCCGGAAAGGACTTGCGATTGAGAGTTTAGAGTCTACCTTAAACTGGCGCAACCCAGTTGTTGCGGCGGTAAACCTAATTGCATCCCTCGTGCAGACTTGATAGGGATCCCGCAGGGTTTGGTAGCTCAGGGGAAAGATCCCAAAGGGTCCTAACGATACTTACCCAAACGAGAATAGTTATTCCCTCGAAAGAATCATTGCTTTCTACGATGTAGGTACTAAGGACCCCTTGGGAGACGAGTTTGGGGCGTTAGGGCTGAAAGGCTTGGAAACTCGCCTGCACCTCACGAGAAGATGGAAACGTGAGGGGCTTCCTGAAGGAGCCCTGAACACATCAAAGCCATAAACCAAAAACCAATCATGGCGACATCCTTACCTGTCTTCCACTATCCCTGTCCTGGTGTGATGCAGTTCCCTGAGCCTGCAACCCGAAGTCACGCCTTCACCCCAAACAACCTACCGTCCCAAGGAATATAAGGGAACCATCGAAAGGAGCCCTAAAATGGTTGTTTTTGTATTAGGATGCAATAGGGTTTAGGGTAAGGCAAGTTCCGAATGCGTTAGTTTGGATTGGGCTTCCGCTGGAAGTCGGAGGCTTCGGGCTCTGCGGTTTCGGTTCAGGGTTCTGGCCTTAGGCTGTTGCGGTTTGGGGTTATAGGGTTCTGGATGTAGGGTTTAGGTACGGTCTTGCTGGCCGGCTAGGACGTAGGACTTCAATCGCGCCCAACTCCTTAACGGGTTTCTTCAGAGCTCATTCCGAGATGTACGGACTATTCAACATGTAAAACAAGACCCCTGACGTTCTGGCAGAACTATCCATGGCTCAGAAGTTTAGGGTTTTAGGTCTAAGTGTTTCGGAACAACCTGATTGACTCAGGTCGTGCATTTGGGTCTATCTCTTTTGGAACTCTTGGTGTCTTCGCTGCATTTGAGCGGTTAATCACGTCAAGACAAGACATACTGCAGGACGACCCTTTTCTGCCAAACTGGAAGATAAGATGAAGGCTGAGCAATACAAGCTCCGAAGAGCCTGTGGAGAACCGCAACATGTTGCTGCTTGTTTAGTCAGCATGCAGAAGTTTGTTTTGGATGAAAGTTTTGTTTTTGTTCGTGCCAGTGTTTCATGCCCACTTGCTAGTACCAGCACAAGGAGTGTACTGCCGCTTCGCAGCCATGAGGGGACGTAGGATCTCCTTGTGGCAATGCAGGTGAAAGATCCACAGGTCGCCGGTAGCATGGTCGTGGGTTGATACTATAGGGGCCTGTATAATTGCATATACGGTTTTGGGGGTTCCTTATTATAATTATAGTTTAATGGGCCCCCCAAACCCTATTCTAATTATTAAGGTCCCCATAGTGCATCAGCTGAGCCCGAGGCCCTTTAAGTCGTTCGCAAGCCGTAAAGAGTGCCCGGTTTAGGGTTCAGGGCTTAGGGTTTAGGGCTTAGGGTTTGGGGGTACCAGTCGCAGCCGTCGCTGCCTTCAGTGAACGATTGCAGAACTGCAAACCTGATTTGTCTTGAAGCTCCCCCTCGTCGATACCCTCAAACCCAAACCATGCAACAACCCTGCTTTTGAAACTTTCCCCTACCCCCCATCCCCGAGGCCCAAACCGTAAGTCCCCCGCGACAGCTAAACCAACAGCAAGACGTCCGAAACTGTAAGCCGTGCACCAGTCAGATGGAGGTTGCTGCCCTGAACAACACCCTAAATTTCCTAAATCCTAGCACACTCCAGACTTTTAACCCCTCCTTCCAGAGCGCTGAAGCCTGCCAACTCTCCGTGACTGCATGCCCTGTCTAGGACCTAGCAGTGAGTTCTTGAGGTGTTGCGGGGTGGGGTGGGGGGCTGTGGAAAATCGAGAGATTGAGACAAAAACGGTGCTTGGTATTGTGGGCTTGGGTGTTGGGTTTTTCATTTCTAAGTCAAACGTTCAAGGTGTGAGCTGAGGATCAGAAATTTCGAATCCGGACCTCAAACCTGTGAGGCCTCAAATCGCTCGTCCCCTGAACCCTGAGCCTGCACTGTACCTGTCACCAAATAGAATCCAGGAATGTGGCGGCACTGTGGTTCTTCCTTGTTTTCGGTACTGGTGCTTGGCCTCCTGTTCGCACGCAGAGGTTCCGGGCTTGCCGTTTGCCTCAAGGGGTTGGTTTAGGGTTCTGGGGGGTGGCCGGCTTTTGGTGCTTTTGGGGGTTGTGGGGTTTAAGGAGTTGAGGGGTTTTGGGGTTTAGGGGCTTTGGGGGTTTACGGGGCTTAATATTTAAAGACTTGGCGGGTTGATGCTTGAGGAGCTGTGGGGGTTCATGGGGCTCAGGCATGAAAGCGGTTTAGGGTTTGGGATTGTCGTCATGATAGGTAAACAACCTTATAGCCCGGCAGTCATGCAGCCTTAGCCTGCTTCACCTCACCAACTCAATACACCACCAAACGACAGGAAATGTGCTGCTTTGTCGTGGATTTGCGGCATGCATATTTGTTTTTCTTACAGGTACATGTGATTGGCTTTTCAGTGTCTTGTCCTGTCCTGCCGCTCCCGAATGTCACAAGGGAGGCAGAGCGAATCGGGGAGTTCAGTCGGTGCATTTTTCAGAAAACCCTTGGGCTCCAGTCACCTAAACATTTGGTTGCTAACCATATAATATGTAAGCCAGTAGCCTCAAACCCTAAACCCCAAAACCCCTAAGCCCAAACCCTAAACCCTAAACCGACACCTGGTCTTAAGACCTTCCGTGAGTTCGCTGGCGGAAAAAGGTGCTGAAAAAAAACCCTAAACCCCAAAACCCCTAAGCCCAAACCCTAAACCCTAAACCCTAAAGGATCGCAGCAAGAATTGAAGTTTGTCCGAGATCCGAGATCCCNTGGCGGAAAAAGGTGCTGAAAAAAAACCCTAAACCCCAAAACCCCTAAGCCCAAACCCTAAACCCTAAACCCTAAAGGATCGCAGCAAGAATTGAAGTTTGTCCGAGATCCGAGATCCCGAGAGCTATAAAAACGGTCCAGGGTTTAGGGGTTGAATTAGGATTCCTGGGGTTCCTTTAAAGGGATCTATTATAAGGGAACTATTAGAGTTCTATCGAGGGATTTGGGGTTTAGGGGTTAGGGATTTAGGGGCTTAACGTTTGGGGTTTAGAGTAAGCACCAAGCCGTGCACAAACCCTCAGCCACGACTTTGAGAGTCGAAATCACCTAAGTATATTGTTCGAGAGTCAGGAGCCGAGCAGTTCCTGATTCAGGGTTTAAAGGTTTTTAGTGTGAGTGAGTGGAGTATCTAGGCATTGGCGTTTCAGGCTCAGCGTTTAAAGCTGCAAGGTTTAGGGTTGAGGGTTTTGCGGGTTGCTTCAGCAAGCTAGCTGACCAGGCACCCGTGCGACCGTTTATAGTACTGTCAAGACACGGTCCCTGCGCATCTTCGCCAACAACTCGTAGAGTGATTATTTGGGGTTTAGGGTTTTTAAGAACCCTAAACCCGAAACCCCATATAGGGCTCGGGCTTTACGATTCGGGGGTTATTAGGTCGAAGGTTTCGGCTTGAAAAGCACCTTCAGGTTTGCTCAGTAGGTGGCTGTGAGGCGGTTTGTTTTGGACTGCTCCGAGGACGAGTCTTGTCATTCTCCGGCAGAATCAACAGCAGATTGCCGCTGCTTGTTCGCAGGGCTTGGGTTTTGGCCATGGCTTAGGGTTGCTTGCAAACGCCATTCTCGTCAGGATCGTTGTGTGAGCAGTAGGTTGACTTCTTTGATGACTATCGTTGAAAGGATGGCCAAGTATCTAACCAGGCTCTGGTTCAGGAATGGCAGTTGGGGTTGTCACTTCACGGTTTTCTGGGGCAGCCTTGGATGAGGGACTTCTGTGCCTGTTCGGATCACATTCTCATCTTTCGTGGGTCAGGGATGCTTCGCGTGGGAGCGCCGTGCGGCAATATAGGTTATTGTTTTTGGACGGTGGTGGGTGGAATGATGAGGGGATTGAGTTGAGGGTTTTGCATAGTTTAGGAGGGTTCGGGGCCTGTTCAGGATATGGCAGCAGCAAGCGACACAAAGCCCCAGCGGGTACTCCGTGATGGCAAGTGGAAGGATACTTGGCGTACAACTTTTAGGGTTACTTTAGATATGACTATGGGCCATATGGGTTTAGGCTCCAGGGTTAGGGTAGACAGCCGCAGCATTTCGGGGTTTTGGGGTTCTAGTCAGGTATGTTGCTTACCGGTTTGAGGCAACGGAGATTCCGGATCAAGCATGAGTGCAACACAGGCATGAGAAAGCGCAGATATGTGTGTCTGATACGGGATCCTCAATAATTATCGCTATTCCGCTATTAGTCCTTTGGTTTGCCGCGTATCTCGCTCTTTTGCTTTTGGGGCGTAGAGTCCGAGTCGGACGCAGCCCATTGGCTTGCATCTAATTAAATGCTGGAGGGGGAAAACCAGACAAGGTCAGTATGTTCTAACCGCAAGATAGGAATCGCCGCCTGGGTACTACACACGGGGCTCAACATGCCTCGCCGGAGATGCTCACCGCCACATCGAAGCACATGCCCGTGCCGCTGGGCCGAAAGCTCGTGTCCGCGTGGAGGTAGCAGTCCGCGTTGTCGAAACCCGTGGTGGCGATGTTCTCCAACCAGATGGCGCGTCGATTCATGCTGATGCCAGCTGCACCGAAGATGCAGAACCACAGCACAGCATACAGGAAGGGCAAGGGGCACATGACCCCGTGCTTGATGGTGNGATGCCAGCTGCACCGAAGATGCAGAACCACAGCACAGCATACAGGAAGGGCAAGGGGCACATGACCCCGTGCTTGATGGTGCATCCGCGAGAGATGCGTGCCATGAAAGCGCCGACGATCGGGCCCAAGCAATCGGCGCACTGGCCGTCTTTCCGTCGCTCCTCTCCCAGTGCCGAGTGGGCAAAGGCTGCGAAGTGGCAATCGCGATGAAGTGGTTCAAGTGGTGACCGACCGTCCGGACGATCAGGTTGAGGATGTACCAGGGCTCATCCAGTGCAAACGCAAACATCATCACCACGCTGCCGCAGACCAAGGCGCTGTAAGAGACTGTCTTGATTCCCAACTCCAAACATGCCACGATAGAAAGCATGGCGCGGACCGTGATGATGGCAATCACCACCGCGGAAGTGCTGGTCAGCTTGTCCTCGGTCACGGTGCCACCGAGCCGGCTCTTGGCGACCCCCCTTCCCCGAAGGGCCATGACGTGGGGGTCTGGGGTTTCAGCAAGCAGGCGCTGTCGCTTGTGTTCTGAGCCCTTTGCCTGCATGTATGTATATATGCATTATAACATACATAATTACATACATACATACATACGTCCATTCGTCCATACGTGTTCACGTACATACGTCCATCCGTCCATACGTCCACACATGCAAACATACATCCATCCAAAGATGTATTCTACAGAATTCCCCAAACCCGATTCTAACCTATAAGGCCCCCATTTTCCATGCCAGCGCGCCTTGGCTTCCAGAAGCCTCGTGAGGAGTCCTTAGCCTAATCTGTTTAGGCGGCACTGGAATTGGTCTGAAGCCCCGGCAGAAAACTCAGCATCAGCAAAATCACAAGTTAAGTTGCTACAGCAAGAAGCTCCGAAACGGTGCTGAAATTATGGTGTTTTGAAAGAACGAATGCATGAACTGCGTGTCATGCTTTGGGCAAGGTGCGCTTGGTTTACAGATTCAGGGTATCGCCACTTCGAACGTACAAGTCTTCAGGGTTTCATCTGTGTCGTGCCTGGCCGGACGGGTTAATCTCTACACCAAAAGGGTTTTATGGCTGGTCCTCAAAGCCGTCAAACGCCAAGTCCGAGAGCCCAAAGCTCTAACCGTAACATCTTAATTACTAAACCCCTTAAAAGAGGGTCGTCTCTGTGTAAGGAGATCCAAGCCACCGACTTGACTGTCGGAGACATTGTTCAGGCTGCTTGGTTTTCGCTTGTGGAAATTACCGGCACATGCTTCGCGGGCCCCTCTAACAAGGATCTAACCATGTTGGGTCTTCAACGGTCTTCAGTAGGATCCCTGATTTTGCCTTCAGTGAGGGTTTGTTCGAGGTTTGTATAGAGCATTTAAAAAAGAAAACGGTTAAGGGTTTGAGGATTAGTGGTGCGAAGGCACAGATTAGTTGCGGTTATAAAAGAATGGGTAACCCCATACAAACTACTGAATCTCGAAAAAGCCATCTACTTCTCACGACTTCGACGTGCTGCAAAGCTCTTCTGGAAGTCCATAGTGTCGGACCTGAAAGCAGATACCAACGCCATATGGGAATATTCGAAAAAAACGGACCCTAATATAGCACCCTAAAAAATTAGGATCCTTATTCACCCCAAAATAAGGTACCCCTAATTGTCGGAAACTCCCATATGAATCCACCAAAGTCTCATCATGAACCTGGACCCGCCGGGGTTTCGCAACCACAGGTTTAGGGGTTTAGGGTTTAGGGGTTTAGGAACCCTGAAACCCTAGGGGGTGCCTTTCGTGGACGTCATTGAGGCGAGAACCACTGAATCCAAGGCCTGTAAGCCCTGAGCACTAAACCCTGATTTCGAAGCCCTGGTAGGGTTTCGAGTTGGACCTGCTAAAGCCTCAACCCTGACCTTGAGCCAGCACAGGACGAACAACAAAACACAAGCATGTGCGGGACGGGTTGCTGGTTTGAGGATGAAATCACGTAAAACATACCTGGACCCTAAAGAACCTACCTGTTTAGGGTTCCTTATTATGATTTCCTTTTATAAAGGGACCCTAAAGAACCTACCTGTTTAGGGTTCCTTACTATGATTTCCTTTTATGAGAGTCCTTAAAAGGGTAGGCTTTTTCGGGTTCAGGGCAAGACTTCGGGGTTTCTGGTTTCGAGGCACGGATTCGTGGCTTTTTGGGTTAAATGCCCTCGCTTGCCTACTTGAAGGGGCAGGGGACTTAATAGGGTTTAGGGTTTAGGGACTTAGTAAGTTGGTTATAAGTGGGGTTATAATTAGGGTAACTCCATTTAGGGCACTTATAACTTTACTTACTTATAACCTACTTGCTAAGTCCTCTGCCCCTTCAAGTATTCTGATTGTTAAGGCCCATACACCAAACCCGTATAGAACGCTTGTAATTTCTCTTCTAGGGGCCTTTCAAAGGAGCTTTTTTAAGGAACCCTTGAAAAGGGGATTACATCCCATAAACTGAAGGCTCATAAAGTCTCTAGCCTAATGGCGCTAAGCCCTAAAAAGCCCGGAGACTGGAAAAACCGAGGAACAGCACCCCAAAACGCGAAACATGAGGAAGGGTTTAGGGGTTTAGGGGTTTAGGGTTTAGGGGGGTTGGGGCTTTGGGCTGCTATAACACTTTTGACAGTGGATCGATAAGGGTTCCTTTGAGGGCTAATTTTGGTCGGGGTTTTAGGGCATCAGGGCTTGCCCTATAAAGTATCTATAAACCTTTAACCGTTGCTTTGTGGTTTTGGGGTTTCAGAGCTTAAGTGAGCATCTCCGAAGGTTTTCGATGGCATGGTAACGGCTGACATCGCGCTGGTGCTTGGGCCAAACGTGACTTCTGAAGTTTGCTTGCCTTAAAGGCGTACTTTAAGGGATCCGTTTCAAGGCTACCTTCCCAGGTTGCTCTCAGAGTTTCTTTCGGAGTCCAGTGGCCGGACCTTGAATGTTTAGGGTTTAGGATTTAGGGTTTGGGATTTAGGGTTTAGGATTTAGGGTTTAGGATTTAGGGTTTAGGGTTTAGGGTTAATTTCCAGGAGTCCTGAACCATAGACAGTCATGGTAGCAGCAGTCATCGTGATACATTTGTTCAAAGATGCAACTACGAATCGTGCTGGCAGAACGACTCGAGTAAAGCAAGCTCTGGATTTTGGGAGAGTATCTGTCGAGCAAGATGCCGGAAGTGCTTGAGGAAGCGGACGGCTTCCTTCAAGGCCTCATGGCCATTCGTGTCCAGGGTGACATTGCAAGGGCTAGGTGGAAAGAAATCTAGTTTACGAAGGACCTCATACTTTGGACGACATCCGTGCCCTGGTTTGGTGAGGCACTGAAGCACAAAGCAGCACATGCCCACATTGTCGTTGATGTGAGAACCGTGGCCCAGAACAAATCCGCAGACATTCGGGTAGCTTTCTTGACCACAAGGTGTCGGGCAGTGCCGTGGTGAATGAGACGCTTGGATTGATCTGTTCAACAAACTATACTTCCCATCATGTCCTAAACCTGAAGGTAAGTCCGAGGCAAAGACTTTTGGGGAGTGCTCGGGTTGCGAGACTTGAAGTGACTTCTGAATTTTGAGACAGAGAACGAAGAACGAGGCAATCAGGAAAAAATAGAGAGAGAGACCATGCCGAGGATGCCGCAATTTCCATGCCTGAGCTGTCGCACACTACAACTTAAGGTTCGGGCTTGGGGATCCTGGGTTCCTGTTAACGGGCCCCAAGCCTGCTTAGAGTATCACGGGATTTAGTAACTATAGGGTTATAAACAAGGTAACTATAGGGTTTCGGGTTTAGGGTTTCTTAAATCCCAATTCGGGTGTTCAAAAATTCTTACTGATCCTCTACGTACCCATCTGCCATTTGGATCCCGCGGTTTCGGACAACCTGCATGCTAGGAGCATGCTGACCGGAGAGCCCATGCCGCTACAGAAGGCTTCTGCCCTGCTTTGCCGGTTGGTCCGGGCTAACATGGAGGATCACAAAGTAGCATTGTACTTGAAGTAGAGCGGCTTGTCAAGGACTGCCAGATTTAAGAGGTGTAAATCCACAAGCTTCTTTGCAAAGTAGTGATGTGGGAGTTTCCGAAAATAGGGGACCCCAGTCTAGTACCCTAAATAGTAGGATCCTTTTTATAAGCACCCCTAAATAAGGTACCCCTAATTTTCGGAAACTCCCATGTCGTGCTGGCTTTATTACTTCTCAGGAGATCGCTGCTTCCGCCGCTATCAGCCTCGAACCCTTGCTAGCCCGGCTTCTTGAAATTGGCTTTAGTGTTTACCTTGACCTGCTAAAACCTATTGTTTTGTAGGGTCCCTACATAGTCTATAATAGGGTTTACAATATGAACCATTACAATAAAGTAGGTTTTGGCAGTTTACGTCAGGGCTCAGGGTTCAGGGTCTGGGTCTTTCGGAAGAACTCAAGTCAAGCAGAATTTCAGCACAACTAGTCATGACTAAGCATCACAATGTAGTAAAGGAGGGCAAATGGAGCAGAATCTATGAGGCTGCGTACTCTAGGCAAAGAATCGCTCATTCCAGTTTAGAATATTCCCAGTAATAGAAAGAATAACAATTAGTTCTGACAAGAATAGTAATGACGATATCAAAGACAACGATAATTATGGTCATAGCTATGAGGGTGCCCCTTGCGAGGTGGCGATGGAAGCAATGTCCACTCTCCCCTTTGACGACAAGATCCACGGAAAGAAGCATGGCCTTTTTGCAGGCCTTCCCCGGGGAGTCTCGTGGGTGGTTGTCAAAATTAGGGTCCCTCTTTAGCGTGTGGCTCGCAGTTAGGCGTGACACAGACATTCCCTTTGGCTGACACCTTTACGTGGTAGGCGCTATTACGGAGTAGGGACACTCTAACCAAGTTGGCCTTTGCTTTGATTGCT
>BGNK01000012.1:503722-533398 GCA_003297005.1 Symbiodinium sp. clade A Y106 | reverse complement strand
TCCCGGCCTTGTCCCTGCCTCAGTCTTCTTCAGCTTGAGCTTCCACTCCTCGGAACCCCATATTGGTTGAGGATAGGCCCTCCCGGCCTTGTCCTTGCCTCAGTCTTCTTCAGCTGGAGCTTCCACACCTCGGAAACCCACATTGGTCAGGGCAAGGTGACATATCACATCTGCAATTCCTTGGTGTTTGGAGCCTCCGCTTCGGTGTTTGCCTTTGTGAGAGTCAGCACGACGTTATGGTGGATCATGAACAAATGCCTGGGTGTACCAGGGGGATACTTCTTTGACGACTACCCAATCTTCGCACCCGAACAGTCGGCTGAGGCAGTGGACCGGGACGTCTCCCGGATGCTTGACCTTCTGGGGTGGAGACATGCGAAGTCTGGCTCAAAGGGGAAGCCTTTCCAGCCAGCGTTTGATGTCCTAGGTATGCAACTGAACTTGGGATCGATCCTAGAGGGGAAAATCGTGCTGGCAAACAAGGCTGGCCGTGCGGAGAAAATCTTAGAAAAGGTTTCCCAGGCGTCCTCGGGCAATGGCTGCTTCCGACAGTCTCTCCAGGTTCTGATGGGCCATTTGAACTTCGCTTCAGGGTTCTTTGCCGGTCGCGCCCTCCGCCATGTGGCGTACGATCTAAACCAACTGTTGGGTCATGATTGGCTTTCTGCAAAGGTTTCCTTGGATGATCTAGCTAAGCGCATCACCGTCATCCTTCACAGCTCCCCTCCTCGAATGCTGTCGTGCAGCCACACTCGACAGCCCATCCTAGTGTGGACGGACGGAGCCTGGGAAGGGGGAAGAGCTGGTATAGGAGCCGTAGAGTGGGACCCTTTGTCCAAAACAGGAGGCGTGTGGGCTGGTGTGGTGCCCAAGCGAATCACCAACTTATGGATGCAGTCTGAAAGTTCCGAGCCGGAGCAAATCATATCGCAAGTGGAGCTGTATGCGATGGCCCTCTTGCGCCACCTTCGACGGCATGCCTGGATGAACAGGCGGGTCATCCTTTTCTGTGACAACGAGGCAGCCAGGTTCGCTTCGATAAAGGGTGGAAGCAGTAGTTCCAGCATGAACCGTCTGGTTCAGGCCTGGGATGCCCCGAACTTCTGTGCACCAGCTTACATCTGGGTGGAGCGTGTGCCCTCCTATTCGAACGTATCAGGCGGTCCATCCCGAGGCCAACCTGAGGAGGCAATGACGCTTGCTCAAACCAACTCCTGTCAGGCGTTTGACACGACACCGGAGCTTGAAGCTCTGTTGACTAACAGGCGCAGTGAAGGTATGGGGTGAGGGTGCGCCCAAGGCCGTCGATGTTGGACTCAATCCGTTAACATCGGCCTGTTGTGGGCATTCAAGTATGTGGCGCTTAGAGGGGGCGGAAACGTACTTTTTTCTTCTGTCTTCGCTACGTGTGAGTGGAATGCACAACTTGTGAGAGTACATTCCAAGATTGATTTTTATATTATTACTTTGATGTTATATTATTTGGGCCACCTCGTTTTTGAGGAAATAATCTTTTTAGGAGAAGGAGGTTTCGTGCGCCACGACGACACTTTCTCCATAAAAAGTTTTTCCCTCATCTTTTCACATTTTAGTGCCCCGTGGGCGTTGCTAAAATGTGAGGTGGTGGTTCCCTGGCGTTGCAGAAAAATTTTTGTGTCAGGTTCTCAACATGAACATGCATTATGCTTTCTCATGCGGCAGATGTGCAATCTGTGTAGGCATGATATCTCAAGGCTTGAGAAAACTTTTCGTCTCCCGCCCGCCCGTCCCAAAGAGGGGGTGAGGGTGCGCCCAAGGCCGTCGATGTTGGACTCAATCCGTTAACATCGGCCTGTTGTGGGCATTCAAGTATGTGGCGCTTAGAGGGGGCGGAAACGTACTTTTTTCTTCTGTCTTCGCTACGTGTGAGTGGAATGCACAACTTGTGAGAGTACATTCCAAGATTGATTTTTATATTATTCCTTTGATGTTATATTATTTGGGCCACCTCGTTTTTGAGGAAATAATCTTTTTAGGAGAAGACTTCTTTCTTGCCACTGCACTAAGGCTTTCTTGCCTGGTCCAATCCTGTGGCTTCGTGTTTGGCCTATGCAGACTCATGGCGAATGCGGTCTGAGTGTAAAGCTCCTGACGCGAGCAGCCTTTCAGGTCGGAGTAAACTAATTTAGCACTCTTTCATGATAGGGGCTGTTGAGGTTGATTCTTGCAGGCCTGGGAGGCTACTGGTGGCTACTAGTTGTTTAACTCAATTGTACAGCTTGCTGCAGCCTGGGGAAAGATGTACAGCTTGCTGCAGACTGGGGAAAGGGCTTCAGACCATGACAAAGACAATGGTCGGATGATGACGGCACAGTAGTCGTATCATTTGAGANTGCAAATTGCCAGCGGTCCTCCAAAATGTCAGATGCTGCTTTTGTGCCTGCATTGCTTCAAACTGTTGATTCTGATTCTAGCTTCTGGCCAGAGGTTTGCCGTACATTTGTAATCAGGCGTTCAATGATTCAGGGCTACGAGGGTTGTAATAGCAGCTTAGTAGCGAGGCATAGGGCGTCAATAGAATCAGTGTCAGTCAAAGGACTAACGCCGCAATAACCCATCCATGTGCGTTTCAATCCCCAAACCCTGTCAAGCTGTTTGATTTGAGATGTCCGACACCTCAAGTAAGTACCTTGGCATTGGTGATAGCCAGGCAGGATAGAAATCAAACCCCAACAACGTCTTGTCCCGAACGTCCCTTATCTCCAGGTTGGAGGTTTGCAGGCAATCCCAATCCTTGCATGCATCCCGAAGCCCATGATTCACCTTTTCAACCTTGCCTTTGGTTATAAATTTTAGTTTGGGGTCGATTACCTAAAACCAAGCCCATTCGAGAATCAGAACCTCGAAGGGTTGTACAATGCCAGGTCGGAGGCAAAACTTCTTGCTGGTTTACCTGGAAGCTGGGACAAGCCGGTTGGAGGCTGGGGCCGCAATCCATTGAGACTGTTCAAGCACTTCGCGTGTTTGGAGGCGTCTTCAGAACTGAGGCAGTGAGTGCTTTTGCAGCACAGGTTTGGGCGACAAGCAGAGTTTCGAGCAGTCGCATAGTAATGTAGGGGCCTTTACGAAACAAATTACCTACACTATTTGGGGGTTTCCTTATTATATTATATTGGGTACCAAAACCCTATTAACTATTCTAATTAAGGCCCCTATATTATGCGACACAGTTTTCTTTTTTGCACATGCGACATGTTGTAAAGAGATTCGAGCGTCGCACATGCGACAAGTTTTGAAATCGACTCTGGGGAAGCTGACAGGTCTGACACGATACACGCACACAAACACACACACACACACACCCGCACACACACACATGTATACATACACACACGTGCATACATATGCATTGCTTGGGGCCTAGAAGCACCACTAGTTTTGTTCTGAGGTTATCTTTCTGTGATGATGATACGATGTATAGAAGTACTTAGTCCATGTCAGGTCAGAGCTGATAAGCAGTGCTCCTGTTCTGCAGGTTCGAGGCACCGTTGCTGCAACACCTTGGCCAATAATGTCTGACACGAGGGGCCTCGAATGTGCATGGCTGCACATGCTGCTGCAGGTCTGAAGAAAAAGGAGCTGTGGTGGAAGCTTGTGCACATGTCATCAGTGGATCCTCTCGCCTTCATAGCAGCAACAGATTCCAGACCCAAACCCACTNGGAGCTGTGGTGGAAGCTTGTGCACATGTCATCAGTGGATCCTCTCGCCTTCATAGCAGCAACAGATTCCAGACCCAAACCCACTAAGTTTTTTCAACGTGGTCCAAAGAGCCACCTAGTTGTGTTTTGTTTGATTTGGTTCGTTTGTTATTCCGTTTTGTTTGTGTAAGTTGGTGTTGTCTTCACTAGAAGCAGGTCAAATCAGAGTTTGCTGTGCGAACTTGACAAGCGAAGTTTTTGGCACAAGTTGCAACGTGACTCACTCGCTTCTGGCCATGCCGAATTCTGAGGAATGCTCTGCAAAGTTGTGGAGTGGAAACAACAGAGCTCTTTGGTTTTTGATTTGGCTACAGCTCCTGATTGTTCCACGATGCTGCAGCCGCGGTCATGAATGGAAGTTTTCAAACGGAAACGACAAGGAAAATGGTCCTGCTAGTGAGGAGGACGACGAGAAAGCACCAAAGCACAAGCGTTGCAATTACAAGAAGTCGTGGCGAGACCATGGTGACTTGCCTTTCTACATGCCCGCTTCAATGACACCTTCGCAGTACCTTCGGACGTTGTACTGGTTTTCTTCGGATGCACCCCAGAAGCAGGTTCTCAAAGAAACCGGCCTTGCTGAGAAAACATGGGCCAAGATCCGCGACAAGATCCGAGATCTGCTTTGGCTTGTTATTCAACAGCAATTCAATCGTGTGCAACTTGGTGGTCCTCGCCGTGTGGTGGTCATCGATGAAACCTTTTTCACCAAGAAGAAAGTAAATGCAGGAGGTTTTGTTGGAAGGCGCACCATGGGTAACAAGACCATTGTTATGGGCTTCTTGCAACAGGTGCATGTGTCTTGATTACCATTCCGAACAGGAAAATGTCAACTTTGAGGCGGGAGATTGAGACACACGTGGTACCGGGTTCCTTCATCTTCACGGACCGACACAAGTCGTACCACTTCTTGGGACGCAGAGGAAGCCAGCATGTGCACCGATCTGTCAACCGCAAGGCTGGTGAGTTCTCCCGCATGAAACGCATATTTGGTCAGGACGTCAATTAATGTTACGACAAATGCGGTGGAAGGTCTGTTAGCCGCCACAGCTCAGACTCTTTGGAAGTTTCGCGGTGGCTTCCGAACAGGCTCCGGGCTTCAACCTTCGTTTCTAGAGGCCCCGACCAGGCTCCTTTTCCGAACGACTACGGGTTTTCCTTGTCCACTGCCGAGCCATGTGCCACCGAGCGTCGTGAAGACGGCTGAGCAGCCAGGTCCCTATTCCTGGACCCAGTCCCTGTTTAAGACACGGGCCCACTGGGCAGGCGGTAGGGTTTCCACTTTCCGCACAGTGGAAGGAGTCACTTAGCTTGCTTTGTGACGAAATAGTGGATGGCGCTGCTACCAGTGCACTCACAAAGTTATTCTCAGATTAGAAAGAAATCCTTCAAGCATGCTTGCAAGAAGGTCGCTGTCAGTCAGCGCACAGTTTCATATAGGGGTCAGCCTTTGACTCCGACTATGCTGAGGCGGATGGGGAATTGCCCAACGCTGGCCCGCACTAAGGTTGCCTCGCCCCGCGCGCATGCGCAGGTCGGGCCACTCAGGCTTTATGCGTCCTTTCCTGGAATGCCGGCCACCTGGGCCAGCAGCAATGGTCGGAAGTAAAGTCCTGACTCTCGACTGACTGCCTGCCTCAGGCTGGTACTGCGTTTCGTCTGCATCTCCAGACGACACACTCAATGCCAAAAAGACCAAGAAGGGACGCGGGGGCACGGCCCGGCCCGTTAAGGAAGCGGAGGCACGGCCTGAGAGTAGTCAGGATCAGACGCCGTCAGGCCCCTCCGTGGCCAGGGCTGATGGAGCTATGGTTCTCATGTCTCCACGCATAGCAGCCAAGAGCGTCCGGTGGCAAGAACATGCCGTCGGCCGGGCCTTGGAAGTCCGCTTCGACTGGCAAGGCGCTCGGGTCACTGTAGTTGCAGTTTATCAGCATGTTTGGTCGCCGCCCAAGACTGTGCACAACAACAGGCAGGATCGTGCCATCTACTGGAGGCGATGGGCCGCTGCATCAAACGTGTCCCACACCGGCACACCTTGATCCTGGCAGGTGACTACAACAGCTCAGTAACCAAACAGCCCAGGCTGGTTGGACCGGCAGCCACCTTTCCCCGCGGGCCACGACCGGATGAGCCTGAGCTTAGCAACCTCCTAGGTCAACACCGGCTCGTTGCGCTAACCACCTGGCAGCCCCTCTCTCCCCACACTTTCGTACAAGGAGACGCCCGCACCCAGATAGACTTCATTTTAACCAGAGAGATCTCGGCAGGAAGGCAGGCCAAGCAGGCGTCACCTTTGCTTGACTTCCGTCTGGGAAGTTGGAAAAAGGGGCATCAACGCAAAAAAAAGGGGGCCGTTTCCACTTGATTGCGGTTTCCAGCCACAGGCCGTTTCCAGTAGCAGCCTGGTTCCTTCCAGAGGGGGTTTCCGGCTTGAAGAGTCAGGGTTTCGGGTTCAGGGCGTGATTAGAGAAACCCTAAACCCTGAACCCTCAATACCCAAAGCCGCAC
This sequence comes from Symbiodinium sp. clade A Y106, assembly GCA_003297005.1. NCBI lineage: Eukaryota > Dinophyceae > Suessiales > Symbiodiniaceae > Symbiodinium > Symbiodinium sp. clade A. Next base: position 527,148 of record BGNK01000012.1, on the reverse strand, counting down.
TTCGGCGAAGCCGAGCTTCAAACTCCGACCCTGGCAGGCCGCACTACGGCCCAAAAGATTTTGCATGGACTGTGCAGCCACTTTCGCCCTGAGCCTTCCAGGCCGCGTTCTGGCGAGTCTGGCCGGATCGGGGAGAAGGACTTATCCAACCAACGAAACAGCCAGAGACAACCCTGCCAGCTTCATCTTACACGGAAAAACGTGGGGAGGGTGTTGATGTTCCAGCGTTCATAAAATCTTCGCTCCACTGCATCATCTGTGGTCTCACTGTCCCATAAAGGTGGGCCGCCATTTTCGATCCAGTTCAGCCAAGCCTGTGCCGGTCCATGGAGGCGAGCGTGTAAAGCAGCCGCCGCGGTTGTGCACAATGTGGGGAGGCTGCAACACAATCGGTGTTCCATAACATAGCGAACGGCGGCCGGAGTCCGCCTCCATCCCACTGCATTAGCTGGAGCGACGGCTTCTTCCTTTACGGCTTAAACCACAGCCAAATATTCTTGGAGTCCGTATCCAGTGCACAAAAGGTCGAAACTTTCCGACATCGTGTTTCCGCGCCAGCAGCCTTATTAGCAGCAGATTGCAGCTGCAGCTGCAGCTTTTGACCGTCTGTTTCCCAGGTAGGTCTTTCCTTTCCAAGTTCCAGGGTTTCTGCGTTGGAGGAGTCCAAAAATCGAACATGGAAATCGTGGCTTCTAGACATCAAAACGGGATCGAAGACGCAGAGTCCCCAACACGACAACATGGACAGGACGGAAAAAACTTTCCGCTATCTCTGGAAAGGGTGTTCCAGCGTTCCACTCTGTATTAGCCGCGAGCCTTGTTTCGAAACATGCGCGAGAACTTGGCACTTGGAAAGGCTGTCGATGCTGCGGGCTGGAGGCCGTAGGCAATCTTTAGGACTTTTAAAGATAGGGTAGGCTGCAAAAAGCATCGAATGTAGATGCGGAATCTGCTGTAAAGCGCCAGTTAAGCAATGTTTCCTCTAAAGATTGCCGTTTTTGTAAGTTTGATGCGATCGGCGATGACTTGGATCCGTAGTACCGACGGCTGCCCAATTAGTTTCCGCTGGGCACCAAGCACAGCTCCACAAGGATTCGACAGCCCATGGACGACGCCAAACCACTGCTGTTTGAGCCAGTGGCCAGAGTCAAAGCTGCGAAATTTGTGCAGACCGTCAGCAAAAGCAAGCAAAAGGAGTTCTTGCTGCCCTTCGGACAACAATGATCGACCTGACAGCTTGGCAGCGCAGCGTGCGGCACGAACCAACACCACAATGCCGCTGGCGTAGTTCTGGACTTCGCCAATCACCCATGGTCTTTGCGCCTTTGCAGCTTCTCAATTGCAGCGTGGTCGGGCCTCATTGAACTCGGTCCTCAAAGAAACCCGCTGAATCAACACAAACCAACAAAACGGCGGTAAATGTGCAATGCAAGCCGGACAAAAAGGGCAGCTAGGGAAACGTGACTTGAACTTGCGCAATGGGCAATGACTGCAAGAACGTAGTATGCAAGTCCTGCTTGACGGCTTGCATGGCCAGTCAATGGGTGTAGCGACGTGGTCCGCAAGTCAGGTTTTACGACTTGCAGCGCATGAGCGGGCCGGGTAATTGAAGCTTGTGCAGTTGCGAAGTTGAACGACTGTCCGCCTGTCGCAGTTTTTCGCACCGCTTCAGCTTGTTTTAACCTTAGTTGTGCGATTTGTTTGTATTTTTTTGGTCATCATTGGCAGGACCGAGTGCGGCAGCTGCCGTCGACAAGACTTGATCACGCCCAAAAAAAAGGATGAGTGCTTAGCGCACGGGCCAAAGTTCTCGGCTTTGTACAGTTTGCACGCAGTTTTGCTGTAGCCTCAAAGCCGTATGTTTCACGCTTTCAGTTGTGCAATTTATACGCTTCTGCACATTTGCCGACAAGGCCTGAGGCCTGATCACGCAATGGGCTTAGTTTCGATCTCATGCACATAGTTTTTGCCATCGGTCCATGCTTGTACGCTGGTCCATTTCTGCGGTGGAAATCTGCCGGCGCCGCTTCGGATCCGGGCCGGCTTAGTGAAATCCAACCGAAGCAAGAACGGTGCGCACGACTACAGCTTCAACGATGACGACTTTTATTCCACTGGTAAAAGAAGCAGAAGCCCGAGAGCTGTGTTTACCTCCACGAACCACACAGTATGCGTCTTGCCAGGTAAGCCTGCGGCCAAAAACCAAACAGAGTGGCAAAGGTTTCTCGTGTCTAGTTGATGCCATCCATTCTGTCCAACTGCTGCAATTGCAGCCTAGACGTCGTCAAGCAACACTGATACTGTACTCAGTCAAAGTCGCGATGCGCACTGGTCTGCCCTTGGAATCACGGACAAAATCAAGTGTGGCTTGAAGTGTTATGATGTTGCGTTGTTAGTCTCAAAAGCCGAACGGGGGCTTTCGGAAACGATGGTTTCGGTCAGAAAGAGATCAGATCAGGAATTTTGGTTGGAATGTCCTTGTTGAAGAATTTCAGCGCATCGAAAACGTTTTGCGTGACAAAGTTGTGAATCGCGGTTTTTACTGCGCGCAAAAACCAATGGAAGGCCCTGTGTTTGCACAAAGAATGTAACGGGCTTGGCCAGCTTTTATGTTTCATCGTGTTTGGTTTCCGAGAAGTGCAAGCGTGTTCTCCCTCCAGAGTTGAAGTTGTTTGTGGAAGAAGGGTTATCTTACTTGATTTTAGCGCTTTTAACTCATCCGACAACGATGGCATATGTCGACTGCTGATTGTTGTGGGATTGGAGCACTTCGGGGGGTTAAGAGGGACGTCCTGCTGTTGAACCCAACAAGGTAAAGGTCATGAGCAGGTTGGTAGGCTGGCCGATTTTGAATGTCGGACACGAGTGCCGTTTTTTCCAGCACAGCGATCCGTGACAAGCCCGGAAATTTTTGAGCAAAGCTCACGCATGACGAAGCAGCAAGAACACTGTTTGACACAGCTTTGGCTCTAGAGACCGGTTTTTGTCCAGTGAGGTTCCGGCATGGCGTTGAACAAACTAAGGCAGGTCGGTTTCGCGTTTGCTGGTGACAGCCCTCGCAACATATGCAAACGATTGCAGGATTGATTCAGTCGATGTGGCTGGCAAGCGTGTGTTCATCCGCGTCGATTTCAATGTGCCGCAAGATAAGAAGGTGCCGAATGCTTAACATTGTCCTAAATCGATACTTAAGTTTGCAGTCAGGTTTATGAAGTATTGCAGGCAGCAGCTTTGAGCGAAAACATTGCCAAACTGCTGAGTTCAGGACCCAAGCATCATCACCAACACGCAGCGCATTGATGCGGCATTGCCCACCATCAAGTATTGCCTCGACAAGGTTCGGTTTAACACATGCTGTTTGGTCTCGCCGTTGAACAGAGTCTTTTGTAAGATGAGGCAGTGAAACATTTTGCAAGTTCGGTGCCGGATAGAAGTGGGACAGTTGCTAGCCTGCCTTGCCGTGTATGTTCCTTGCATCTTTTCGTCGACAGGGCTGCAAATCCGTCGTGCTCTGTTCACACCTGGGCCGACCGGATGGAAGTGTCGTTGAGAAGTGCGCCGGGGACACATGAATTGAGTGTCAGCAGTTTCGAAGGTACGAAGTATTCGCGAAATACCTACTGCATAAGTCGAATGAGTCCTTTGCAGCAGGTACTCGCTGGCTCCGGTCGCAAAGTGCGTCCAAGAGAAGTTGGGGAAACCAGTCACCTTCCTGAAGGACGACTGCAGCCCCGAGAGGAGAGCGGTGCTGTCGCTGCAGCCTTGGTTTTGGTTGTGCAGGACTGCTGTGGCCCAGAGGTTGAGGCTGTGGCTCTGTGGTTCTGCTCGTCGAAGACTTGCGGTTCTCGCTCTCTCTGGAGGCCGCCTGCGCCAATCCTGCGCCGGGCTCCGTGATCCTGCTGGAGGCTCCGCTCCGGCCTGCAGTGCCTGCAGTGCCTACAGTGCCCGCAGTGCCTGCAGTGTGCATGTGTCGCGCTCCGCGGCTCTCGGTGCAGAACTGCCGCTTCCACGTGGAGGAGGAGGGCAAGGGCCAGGACAAGGCGAGGCGCGCTTGAACAAGCCGCCACCACCGTCTCGCAAAAGCCAGAGTGACTCAGCCTGCAGCAATACCGGATCCGCAAGGATGGAAACAAGATCAAGGCCGACAAAGAGAAGACGAAGGCGCGGCGATCAGAACTGGGCTTCATACCGTATAGGGGAAAGCGACTTGCATGGACAGGAGTTCCGAGCTTCCATCGCCAAATTGGCGGACGTCTACTGCGCGGCTCTTGGCAATACCATAAAACGCAAGGAGATGTGCAGCTGCGGAGCGGCGGAGCTGTAAGATGTTCCAAGCCTCCTGCAGGCAGCGATGCCTTTGGCACGGCTCATCGTGCTCACAGCTCCATGGTGGGTGAGGCATCAGTCCAAGGTTTCAGGAGTGGTCGGCGTGTTGAGATCATTTTACTTGCTGACAGGGCTACTCCGTGAAGTGCTCTGGGTTCCTGGTGGCCAAGGACGTGTCGCAATGAGGTTGTTCAGAGTTCATACCCGAACTCGATATCATCCGCCGCATAGAAGCGAGGACTCCGATAGCCAATCTTCAGCTGGTACCAAGTAGGGCGACTTGATGGAGGTTAGGCGGTTAGGACTGTTTCAGGAACTGGAGGCCTTCGCGAAGGTTTTGGACAGCCCGGTGAAGCCGGTTTGTACAATTCTGGGCGGGGCCAAGGCTCGGGTGGCACGGGGTCTTGTCACCTCTTTGTCCTGCAGCGGGACGGGCGGAGAATCTGTGCAAGGTGACGGACAAGATTCAACTCATCAAGAACATGCTGGACAAGGTGCTGCATAGGTCTTATGCGGGACAAATGATCTAGAATCTAGTCAATAACGGACCACGGAGCTCACCAAAGCAACGAACTCCAGTCTCTGCTTGGATTCGAGTGCGTCTGTCGCTGCGAGCAGGGCCATGTCGCAGCACTTGCCACTCCTGCAGGTGGATGCCATGATCATTGGCGGCGGCATGGCCTTCACCTTCATCAAGGCCGCGGCTAAAGAGTGGAGCAGGCACAATCCCCGAAGAGTCGAGTCGCTCCGCCGCTTTGCGAGGTGCTGCACGGCATGAGCATCGGCAACTCCCTCTTCGACGAGGCGCTTTCACACAGCTCTGCAGTTCTCCGCTCTTCTCTTTGGCCTCTCTCTCCGTCACTGCGAGGAGGGCGCGAAGATCGTGCCGGAGATCATGGAGAAAGCCAAGGCCAAGGGAGTCGAGCCTTGGCGGCATGCGGCAAAGAAAAACAGGTCTCGTCGGGCTTCTGGTAGAGGGGGAGGGGGGGGCCCAAAGCCGAGGAGATCGTGCTGCCCATCGACTTCGTGATCTCCTCCAAGTTCGGGGAGGCTCTCCCGCTTTCATGCACTTTCCCGCGTCTGCTGCATCTGCTCTATGCGCTCCTTCCGTCTTGGGCACGGACAGGACGGGGAGATCAAGACGGCCACGCTCGCCAGCGGCATCCCCGAGGGTCGCGGGCCCAGAGCGCAGAGCGGTCTCGTGCACGGTGCGAGGGCCCGGGCCGAGCGCCTCAAATTGCGCGGGGCCGGCCGGCGTGAGTTTGCGCGTGCGTGCTTACGCCTCCGCCTCCGCTGAGGCTTCATGGGTCTGGGCCTCGAGACGCGGTGCGAGAAGAGTGTGGGAGGATTGCTTCAGTGTTTCGAAGGTTGCAAGGAAAAAGGCCAACAAGGATAAAGGGCAAACCTGGCAAGGAGCAGTTTTCGGTATCAGCAGCATCAGCTTTCGAGTTGCGAAGAGCCTCTGTCTCGCGCGCAACCTGGGGGTTGGCTCTGTGTTTTCCTTTCGCCAAGGCCTCGACTGCGGCCCCGAGAGCAACGCCTTGAACTCGGCGACTATTGCAAGGAGCAGCCCAAGCCGAAAGAAGCCGAAAGAAGCCGAAAGAAGCTGAAGGAAGCTGAGAGGTGTTTGCAGCGTCTTTTTCTCGTCGTTTCTTGAAGCTGAGAGGTTTCTGTGTTTCTCCGTAGAGAAAGTGTAGAGAGAGAGAGAGAGAGAGACAGAGACAGAGACAGAGACAGAGACAGAGACAGAGAGGGAGGCCAGAGTGAATCTTTTAGAGGAGCAAGACCATCGTCTGGAACGGGCCCACTGCTCGGCAGTCGTGGATTCCGATTTGATGTGCTCTTCGTGTTGGAGTGGTGTTGACAACGGGAATGCCTCCGCTGTCAGGCCCATGGGCGTCTTCGAGATGGCCGCCAAGCTCTCAGCGAAGAGCGGCGAAGCCGCGGAGCGGCGAGTGCAAGAGGACGCGCAACGGCAAAGACAGCCGAGGCCTTCGAGACGGGCACCAAAGGCGCGGCCTGCGTGGTGCATCCCGCCCCCCAAACCAGTGCAGAGCCAGGAACCCTCCCTTCCCTCCCATCCCCCGTCTCGCCAGTGATGATGGACAAGATCGTGGAGGTCACTAAGTCCGGCGCGGTCACGGTGTCTCGGCTCGGCCTTGGCGCAAAGAGAGAATCAGACATCAGCTTTGCTGCCCTACCGTAGTGACGCCCGAAAGATGATTCACGAGCAAGACTGCCTGGAGACCATGTTGCTGTGATGTTGCAGCGAGATTCCAGGCAACTGCAGGCCCGATGTTCTAAGCTGGGATTAAGCGCCGTCCAGCCGTCTTACTGCCCGCCACTGTCTTTGTGAGCTCGTGTTGCTCGCGTGCAGATTTCGCCTCAAAGGCAGCTCCAGTAAAGCCCAAAGCCTTTAATGCCTGACCCATGGCCGTGTCAAAGCAAAGGTCATCGGAGGGGGCGACACCGCCACGGTCCGGAGCCTCAGCCGGAGAACGGCACGGCCAAAGCCCCTTCGCAGTTCCGACTGTCCTTACAGGAGTATCGTGCGAGTAGAACAAAGCACATGAGCTCCGCCTCTTAGGCCTGCAAGAAGTATGACACGGAGGACAAGGCACTTGACAACGGAGGGAGATCCCGCGTGGAGCTTCTCCGCTCTCTCGCTGTCTCGCCCCGAGGTCACCCACTGCTCCACCGGAGGTGGTGCTTCCCTGGAGCTCTTGGAGGGCAAGGCGACAAAGCGCCAGCCGCCAGCATGTGAAGACCTCTGTTGGCATTGCTGCAGGTGCTGCCGGGCGTGGCTGCTCTGGACGACGCGCCGGCCGGAGGCCCCTCGTCCGAACCCGAACCCGAGAACCGAGCAAGAGTAGCGAAGGCGGATGCAGTGCCGCTCTGGCTCTGTCGAGAGGTGCCTTCCAAATCCTCCAAGTTCGGGCAAGGGAGATCTTCGATTCCAGAGGCAACCCCACCGTTGAGGCTCGAAGGATCGCAGGATCGCCAGATGCAGAAGGATGAGAACTCTCTGCTCAGGTGGACCTCTGCACTCCGATGGCTCTCTTCCGTGCGGCGGTGCCCAGCGGCGCCTCCACCGGCATCTACGAGGCTTAAGTACGCATCGGCTCCGCCTTGGATCCATGGTCATCTCTTTCAGGCGCTGGAGCTGCGTGACGGTGACAAGGGCCGGCTGCTGGGGAAAGGGGTGCTCAAGGCAGGGGCGGCAGGGGGAGCTGAAGCGGCCGAAGTGGCTGAAAGGCGGTCTGATTTTTCCTCCGGCTCCGGCTCCGGCTCAGGCCGTGGCCAACGTGAACGAGATCATTGGGCCGAAGCTGGTGGGCATGGATGTGCGCGAGCAGAAGCTGATCGACGAGGCCGAATCTCGGAGCTTCGAGGCTTCGAGGCTTCGAGGTGCAGGTAGGCAGGTAGGCAGGCAGGCAGGCAGGCAGTGGCAGGCGCATGCGACTCTCACGCGACTCTGGAGGTCATGGTTCAGCAGCTGAACGGCTCCAAGAACGAGTGGGGCGCAGCTCCGAGAACTTGCGAGCATGGGACGTTTTTGCCGCGTGTTGATTGCACCACCCTGCCGAGGTTGGTCCAAGTCTAAGCTGGGTCCTGGCCTCTGGTTCTCTTGGCTGTCGGATGAAGGGACGGTCAGTTTCTGCCGTGAGGTGCCAATGCAATCCTGGCCGTGTCCATGGCGGTCTGCCGTGCTGGCGCAGCTGCGAGCCAGGGACCCGGCGAGAGCTCACGGCGGCCGCGAAACGTCCCGCACTTGCACTCGCGGTGCTGTCAACACCCAATCCTCCGAGTCCCCAGCTGGAGGCCAGATGCCCCTTTACCAGTACATCGCCAAGATCTCTGGCAAGCCGACAGACAAGCCTGGGGCCTGAGATGCTACAAAGCCGCTAGCCGCTAGCCCAACAGCACAGCTTGGAGTCGTTCAGGCCCTTGTGCATATAGGAATGAGAAATCGGAGGGAGAAGACGAATATGTGCTCGGCTCGGCTCAGGCACCCCTTTCGGCGCGATGTGTGGAAGTGAGAAGCGAGTAGGGGAATACAACCGGCAGATCTCTGCACTGCCTGCGTCTCGAGGATGGCACCAAGCGTTCTCCCTCGTCGAGGACATGGAAACAGGAAGATTGCTGCCGGACCTTGTCACCTTCAACTCGGCGATCGTTTGCTGCCAAAGAGAAGCCATCTGGCAAGCCGCTCTGCAGCTGCGCCAGAGCCAGGGGCTGCAGCGAAAGCGCAAGCAGCCGAATGTGGTGACCTTCGGGGCCGTGTTGGCCTCCCTCCGCGGCGGCCAGTGGCTCCGGGCCCTCTCCGTGCTGTCTGAAGCAGAACAGCTTCCGCTTCGGCTGTCGGATCAGATTCTCAACACCGCTCTCCAGGCAGTTGGGAGGGCAGAAGAGTGGCGGAAGGCTGTCCACATGCTCAGCGGGATCATGATCAGATGCAGGCCCGGCATAAGGCTCTACACCTCGGTCCTCAATGCATGCGCAAAGGGCTCGGCATTTTCTATGGCACTCTCCCTGTTTTCCGAGCTCTTGGAAGCTCAGACTGAGCCGGATGTTATCACCTATTCCTGTGTGCTGGCGGCCTGCGGAAATCTTTGGCAAGATGCGCTTTTTTTGCTGGAGGACATGAACAGAAGGCAAGTCCAAGCAAACGTTGCGCCTCTCAACTCTGCGATCCTTTGCTGTGGGAGAGCTGCAAAGTGGATGCAGGCCCTCAAGCTTCTAGGGGACTTTGAGCTCAATGGATTTCAACCTGATGTGATATCATATACTTCGGCCATTCAGGCTTGCGGAGACATGTGGGAGAAGATTGTTTTGCTCCTGCTGGATGCTTCCAGCAAGGCTGTGCAGTTGAACTTCATCACCTACAGCACCTCCGTCGCCGCGACGGCTCGTGAATGGCGACAGGCGGCTTGCCTGCTCCAAGATGCTTTGGTGCGGTTTGGGCGCCCGGCCACGTCGGTGGCGGGCTTGGTTTCCACGTACAACTCGGCCTTTGCCGCGCTGTCGGGCCAGTCTGAGTGGCAGCAGGCAGTGATGCTGCGCAGCTTCGTGGACAAAGCTCTGCAGGATCCGAACAGGCTTTAAGCAGCGTATTTCGAAGGTCTATAACCGGTAGCTCAATCCCTGCGCTCGCTGAGTGTTGTGACATGTTGTGATCTAGTGGAGATAATGGTTGATCGAGAGGTAGTGTTAAGCATTGTGCCTTGTCGTAGCAGGACGACGCTTACACTTGCACGGCCATGATGCCGCTGCACGTGAAGCTCTCGGCACCATGCGAGGGTTCGTGGCAGTTGGCTTTGGCGCTGTTGCAGGAATCTCCGCAGCGGCGGTCGAACGAGAAGTTGAGAAGCTACACTGCGGCAATGAGCGTGGGCGAGAAGTCCTGTGTCTGGCAGATATCCTTGGATCTTTTTCAGGAGCTTTGGACGAAGACGGTTGAGGTGTCTTTGGTCACGTACAACGCAGCCATCAGCTCCTGCGAGAAGGGCCAAGATTGGAGGGCGGCATTGGGGTTTCTTAGTGAGCTCCAATCAATGCCGCGGGCGCTGAAGGCCAACGCCATCAGCTTTGCCGCAGCTGCGTCTGCTTGTGCCAATGCCAGCCAGATCTCGCAAGCCATGCGCTTGCTTTTTGAGTTTGAGGCAAGGAGTCTGCCAGCAACGGATGTGTTCTGCAGCACAGCGCTCATGGCATGTCAGAGCCTCTGGCCGCACAGTTCAGGCATCAGTCCACACCTCAAGCTCGTAATTTAGCAGTCAGTGAGGTAGCGGTATGCTAGCGCAAGGTGCATAGGTTGGGAGAGTCATGCGTCTTGGGGTATGTTTGGGTCGGGCGGTGTCTTGATTCCTGTGCTCATGTCAGGAAGGCAGGAAATTGGCAATTTGCCCTGCGACTATTGAATTTGGTGCATGCCTTCCGCTTCGAGGCCACATGGGACGGGTGACAGGATTTGATAGGTTAGCCGGATAGCTTCACGATGGATGTATGAGTCTATTAGTGGTTACGGTTTGCCTCTAGCCGCCGCAACCGCCAGCTGGACCGGGCCGCGCGGGGCGCGGCTGTCGCCACCCTCGAGGGCTGCTCTCTGACGGTACCTCAAGTGTTTCAAGGCATCTGCTTTTGATCACTTCATCCCAGAAAAACAGTGCATGCGGGTAAAAAAAAGAGTCAGGAATCACGACGAGAGCAGTGCGGGGCATTTCGAGATGTTTGGATGATCTTTGACAACGCTTGTGATGCTTCTTCGCCCAGGTTCGTCATGCCGGTCCCTTCCTTCAACGTGATCAACGGAGGAAGCCACGCTGGAAACCGCTTGGCTTGCCAGGCAAGCTGTGCACGGCCAATGCTGTGGCTGCGTTGATGTGGGGTGGGAAATCGTGACTGGCAGGGCTGAAACATGGCATTTCTACATGGCAATGTTAGAACATGCGCCTCGGACTTGGTGTCACACTCATTTGTCTGTCTGCTGTCTGCTGTCTGCTGTCAGTCCTTCTCTCTCCCTCTGTTTTCTTTCCTCACCTTCCCCGCCCTCTCTCTCTCTCTCCGCAGAGAAGAAGAATGCTTTGGTCTTGTTAGAAGTTGCTACTTGTATCGCTATATCGTTGTTGCAAGTCTCGAAGAAGAGGAGTTCATGATCCTGCCCGTGGGTGCCGCTTCCTTCAAGGAGGCGATGATTATCGGCGCAGACGCTTGGCAGAGAAGACACGGGAGGGCGCATTCATGGAAGCCAGAGCCGTTCCCTCCGAGGAGGTGTATCACAACCTGAAGGCCGTGATCAAGAAGAAGTACGGCCAGGCGTTGGGTGGGGAGAGCCCAGGCCGCTGCCTCGCCTCGCCTCGCCTCGCCGATGCTCTAAGGACGCGTGCAACGTGGGCGATGAAGGCTCTCGGCCTCTGCGCGGCAGCGCTCTTTTCAGCTCTTCTTTAGCTTGCGCATCTCGAGGCGGCTTTGCCCCCAACGTGCAAGACAACAACGAGGCCCGGAGAGGATGGGATCGGGATCGACCGAGCCGCAGGGGCGACGAGCTGAGCAGGCGCTGGATGTGCTGATGGAGGCCATCAAGAAGTCTGGCCACGAAGGCCACTGATACAGCGTGGCCGTGGCTGGCTGGGCTTAGCCGTGGGGCCTGAAGCCGTGTCTGAGGCAAGGTGAAGATTGGCACCGATGTGGCAGCTTCAGAGTTCTACAAATCCGATGAGAAGGCCAGCGGACCGAACCCCCGAACCCCCGAACCGCGGCTGAGCCGAAGAGCCTCCAAATGCGCAGATCTACGACTTGGACTTCAAGAACGAGGCCGGCGGTGCCGCCGAGATGAAGAAGTCCGTGCCGCAGCTGATCGAGTACTACAAGTCCTGGCTTTCCAAGTACCCTTTCGTCTCCATCGAGGCTGCCGGAAGCGCCGTTTAAGGGGCTCCCTGCTGCCCGTAGCTTTTCTGCCGCTGTTGCTCAGGACCCCTTCGATCAAGACGACTGGGATGCCTACAAGGCCTTCATGGCAGATGTCGGCAAGGATACGCAGATCGTCGGAGACGACCTGCCCCGGACTCAAAAAGGTTTCGACGCAGCTGGACCCCCGCGACGTCTCTGCAAAGGTTGGTTACGAACCCGACGCGTGTGAAGAAGGCCCTGGAGGTGGGCGCCTGCAATGCGCTCCTGCTGAAGGTGAACCAGCCACTCGGCGCGGCACATAAGAACGGAGAGGGCAGCAGTTCTTCTTCCCCGCGTCGCGTCGAGGATCGGGTCCATCACGGAGGCTATCGAGGCGGCCAACATGTCCATGGACGCCGGCTGGGGCGTCATGGCCATGGCCTTAAAGGACGCTCCAAAGAAGCGCGGCTGAGAGAGCCAGAGATGGGGCCGAAAAACGAGTGCCGAGGTCTCCCACCGCTCGGGCGAAACGGAGGAGCCATCGCGGATCCGAGTTTGCTGCTCCGTTTCGCCGCCAAACCTCTGTTGCAGGACTCCTTCATCGCCGACTTGGTGGTGGGCTTGCGTATCTGAGCAGCATCTCTCCTCGTTTGCGGAGCCTTACCTTTGCGACAAGCAGCCGGCCAGGCACCGGGCAGATCAAGACGGGGGCGCCTTGCCGCTCGGAACGCCTCGCCAAGTACAACCAGCTGACGCTCGTCTTGGAGGGCGTCCGCGGCAGAGGGAGGGCCTGCTTTTCGGTGGGGGTGGAGGTGCTCTGAAGCAGAGTGGCTCTGCTGAAGTTACAAAATGTGGGGCCGAGGATTCGAATCGAGGAGGAGCTTGGCCCTTTGTGCAGCCCCTTGGCCAGGGCAGAAAAGGAGTGCAGAGCGACGAGCAGAGAGCAGAGAGCACCGAAAAAAACCCTCTGCCTCCTCTGCCTCCTCTGCCTCTCTCCGACCTTTCGAGGCTTCGCTGGCGTGAACTTCCGAAAGCCCTGAGCCAAGAGCGCCCCGAGTTCCGACTGCCCCCTTTTGCCCCTGGGCCCGTCGTGTCCTGAGCTGAAAAGCGTCTGAAAGTCTCACCTTCTGCACCGTGGCCTGTGTCCAAGCACATGCCCGAGACGGCCTAAAGTCCGGAGAATTCGACCTGTCGTAGCCACTGTAGCCACCCCTTTTGGCCCTGACTATGGCCTATATGATCTGTGTCATGAAAGGACGTGCATTCGGCGAAAGGGGCGGATCTAGTTTGGCCGCCTCCCAGAATTGCTTTAAGAGGGATGCTGTCAAACGCAGCTTCTTTCTGAGACTCGGGCAGATTCCGGCCACAAAACGGAGGGCTTCTCAGCTTCTCATTCTGGGTGTAGATCGAAATCTTCTGAGAATCGTGAGTGTCGTCGCGATCCTCGGCCTGACAACGAAGTCACCCACTACATGCCAGAATGGGGTTTTGAAGCACTGGTTTTGGAACGCGTGCACAGACATCAGAGGATACTCCTGTTGGTAAAACGACATCATCAGCGACGGAGAGAAGCATGTCGCGAAGCTGCGATTGTCGCGGGCCCCTTGATCTGTCGCTTCTTTCATGCGACCTTCGCTCAACGTGAGTGCACCCCTTCGGAGCTCTTGTGCCTGTCTGGTGTTTGGCTCACGGCAGCTCCACCATGTCTGGTGAATTTAGGCATGCATACACCAGGGCTTGGATCTCAGTTCAGAAGTTGGGAGTGCATGAGTGGGAGATCTATATGCACCTTGCAGCTTTCTGTTTGTGAGACTTAGCCAGCATGTTCGAGGTCTTGGCGGCGCATCTTCGTGGTTCTCTTCGCCTTCCTCGCTGTAGGGTTCTCCCTGCGACCCGTGAACTCGGACCGAATCCCCGGGGGGGGATGCAGCTTGTTTGCACTCCAGGTTCCCTTCGATGAGCAAATTTAGCGCATTTCGGCAGGATCCCGATGATGCGCTAGCCGCGAACGCGAACGTGCCGGAGCCGGAGGAGGCGGGCGGAGCCGCTGCGGCGCTAGAGAGGGCACAGATCCCCGCCGCGTACTCCAAGTTTTGCATGGCGCTCTCCGAAACACTCAGACACTCCCCTCCTCTCCTCTCTTCTTCCACCCCCCGGCCAGCCGGGGCGGCCGCATGGCGGGGGCTCCGAGGCCGGCGGTGTTGGCGGCGTCTTCGGGCCCTTGGCCAAGCTGAACCTCACCGAGGAAAAGGCGAAGAGAGACGGGACGGGACGGGATGCGGGATGATGCGGGAGCGGGATGGTGCGGGATGGTGCGGGGACGTGCTGCGGAGTTACGGGATAGGGATCCGCCTTTCGCCGGAGCTTTCCCTGCCTCCTTGCACTGCACACCTCGCACGCTTTTCGGCACGAGAGGCCGAGGCTGTGAATCTGCACGCTGCGGCGGCCCGGGCCCTTCCATTGCAGTCCGCAGAGCAGATGAAAGGGCAAGGGGGCTCGCTTTCTTCTTGTTGAGAGCTGCTACCGTAGGGGTGCGTCTGCTCCTCAAGCCTTTTTTCGACAAAATACTCTTTTTGGCCGAAGCCCTGTAAATCCCGCCGCTGCCACCCTCCTGTACTTCAGGCGAATGGGAGCAGCCTGGGCTTGGGAAGGCGTACAGCGCTGCAGGAGACCGGCGGTACTGGTAGCGGGGGGGCGAACTAGGTCAGCGAACTTTTTCTGCGGTCCAGACTAAGCCTGTTCCGAACTTCAACATTGTCGCCATCCAACAAAGGCGAGTGCATCCGTCGTCCTTGCTTCTGCCTTTCTTTTGTCAGTTGGCTTTCTGGGCCTAGGACCTTAGGAACTTTTGAAACAAACAGAAGGGACTGTCATGGGCCCCGATAGGGAGGGAAGCTTCCTCAGGAGCGTGGTCGACCAACGCCTTTGGTGGTAGAGGACCTTCTGGAGCAGGCTCAACCTGCACCTTTGGTGGTGGACGAGGAGTGCCTGCAGTTCTCCCCAGTCCCTGCACATTGTTCCTCCTCAGACGTCTCTCAGGACCTTCGGGAGGCCCTGTACTTGTCCGACAACCCGAGTGTTGTTGCTGCAAAGCGCTGTGAAGCGATCTCTTTGAGCCTCGGAGCTCTGACCCGGTCCCCATGCTGTGGTCTGTGACAGATGGAGCCCGGTCCTTCGGCGCCGAAGGCCACGAGGGACTCCGCTTCGCTCCGCTCGCTGTCTCTCGCACTCTCTCCCTCCGCCCTACTCATGTAGCCGCTGCTGCAGAGCTGTGCTGCAGTGCTGTGTTGCATGCTCTTGAGGCCGGCACTCCCAGCGACTGAAACTCAGCACACTCCGAGCTCGAGCCGTTGCGCGTTCTGCGAGACGCCCATCGCCTTTCCTCGCTGCTGTCAGGACGATCTGATGTTGGCGCTGAGGGCGCCCGGTCCCGGGGCGCCCGACAAGCGACGGAACTCCGCCGCCCACCCAAAGCATGGGCAGTTGGGCAGTACTGCTGTTTGCGGCCTTCTGGAGGTCCCCTTGGCCCCGGACTTTGGGAAGATCGTGAAGAAGATGCCCCTGGTCCAAAACCACCCTCAGTGGAGGCCTGGCCGGCTCTGGCTCTGGAGCCGTCAGTGGAGGCGCATGCAGCTCTGCTCGTGCCAGGAAGCGAGTGACGCACTCGCAGACACCCGTCTCGGACTCGGTCAAAAGACATTTCCCGGAGCTCCTCCCGGCTGTTTTTCTTGCCGATCTTCAGGACTGGTCCAAATGCCTCAACTTCGAGTTTGAATACAGGTACGGCCCAGGCGCAGCGTTCAGGCCCAGGCCCGGGCCCGGGCGTCGCAGTTGCGCAGTCCAAGCAGAGGAGACCTCGTCCGCTTCAACGACACAGCCCTCTCCACGGCCTCAGCACCCGGTGAAGCGGTGGGGCAAATCCAGAGCTGCGAGAGGACGCGCTGCAGGCGAAGATGAGCGAAGGGAGCGAAGGGAAGGGAGCGAAGCTCCCGCTTTCCGCTTTCCCTCTCCCTGCAGGGTGTCTCGGCTGCGCTTCGCCGGGCCGGGCCCCCCAGACGCCAGCCGCGGCGGTTTTCGGAAGCTGCTCTGCTGAGGTCGAGCGAGAAGGATCAGGTTCCAGTGCCGGAAGTGCAGAACACCCTGCTGGTCGCGGCCCAGCTCAGCGTGAGCAGGTTTGGGTTGGCTCTCTCGGCTCACCTTCAACCGAGCTGCATGATGCTTCCATGAGCTTGTGACGGTGCTCAACTGAGGATTATCAGAACCTCTCCCTTTACGACAGCTTCGCTGTGCAGGAGAAGGCTCCCGCTCCAGGCGAGATGGGCCAAAGACTCCGAGCGACATCAGGTTCTCTACCGCACGGGCGACCGAGAATGGCACCTGGGGAAGGTCTCGCAGCGAGACGGCCCTGACACCCGAAAGAGATGGAGAGAACCAAAGAGAGGATGATAGAAGTATCCGCTGCTGTAGTGAGGGGTTGTTTTGGAGCCGGGGGCAGCTCTCGGAGGGCAGTGCGGGGTGGCGGCGTTAGTTTTGCTGAGGCGATACTTACATGCTGCTCCCGAAGAGGCGCCGAGGCACGCCGACCGTCTCACAGCTGTGCAGTGTCCGTGTCGGGAGCGCAAGAGCACCAATAACACCAATACGTGACGAGTCCGCAAACATGTTTCGTGTGTGCGGATGGTTTGCTCAGCGCCGGTTGCTTGCAGGGCAGCTCCTCCGCTCTCTTGCCGACTGGAATTCGCGGGGGCCTCAACTAGCCAGCTCCTGTGTGCAAGCAGACTGGTGCAGCTAGCGCAAGCGCGTTGCTTTGGAAGGTCCGAAAGTGTAGCATCCAGGCGACGATACTTGCTGAGTTGACTGTGAAGGGAGGGG
Source organism: Symbiodinium sp. clade A Y106 (assembly GCA_003297005.1). Taxonomy (NCBI): domain Eukaryota; class Dinophyceae; order Suessiales; family Symbiodiniaceae; genus Symbiodinium; species Symbiodinium sp. clade A. The sequence goes on along the minus strand of BGNK01000012.1, from coordinate 510,561 downwards.
GCATGGTTCACACGGATACAGGGGCTTTGAGACTTGGACTACAAAATCAAAGCACAGCCTCGTAGCCCTCGGGTAAGAGCTACGTGCTCTTGTGCTGGCAACTCTGCACGGCTGGGAGTGCCAGGATGGTTTATGTCCGTGCCCAAGAGTAATGCTCAGTCTTCGCTGAGCGGCAGTGAGCAGTGAGCACCAGAGTCACTAAAAAGAGTCCGTCCGCTGTCAGCATGCAGAGCAGCCTTCTGCCCTCTCTCCGCGCTCTCACTGCATGGCATAGACATAGTTCGGATGCTCTGAGGACCTGCGGCTTTTTCAGATGTACCACATGGGGGATCCTGTGATAGCCTTCAGCAGCGCGCGCGGGCCCCGGCCGTTTCTCTGCCCTTGCTACACGCTGCAGCGCCGTTTCTTTCAGCATCTTCTTCTAACAACGCTTCGTTTGAGTTTGGTCTCGCTCTCGTGCTCAGGAGGGGCTCCTGGAAGCCTGGGCGCGTCGTTGGGGAAGTGTCCGACGAAGAGCACGTGAACTGCCCTGTCTTCCTCGTGCAGGACAGAAACAGCCGTAGCCGCCGAAGCGGGCTTCTCTGGACCTGACAACTTCGTTCAGAAATCCTCCCTTCCAGACTTCCCATCCGTCAGCGCATGTGCAGGACAGCCAGACGAACGAAACTGAGGAGGTGCAGCACGCCGCATGAGCAGGGCCGCGTCTGAGTCGGGTCGGGGTTGCACAGGTGTCGAGCTTCATGCTGCGCCCGCGGTACCGGATGTTCCCCAAGGCCGTAGAGAGCCGTGAAGTGTAGCCGTGTAGCCGCTATCTTCTCGGTGAGAGCGTGGAGCAATGGAGGACTACGCGCAAGTCCGGCCTTTCGGTGCCGTGGTGCAGGCAACGAAACGCAGCAATGCAGCAACGTCCGCGTCCCCGTCGCGCATCATTTAGACATATCTCCCGCCTTCTGCCTTTCGGTGCCGTGGCGCTGCGGCGCTGCTCTTTCCGATCTCCGGAAGGTCGAGTATCCGACGTACCAGGGCGACTTTAAGGTCGATGTGACTCGATCAGCAAGCAGCAATGCTTTGCTACCCACTTCGCTCCACACTTCCAAGTGCCGCCGCGTGCCCTTCGCTCACCCTCCGAGGTGCCTGGCCATGCTGGTCATGAACAAACCTACTACCTCAACCAGTTACATGTCTGCCTTTCGTACCGCCGGATTGTCGGATGCAGCTGTCGCAACGGGGCACTCGCATCACAGGCTTCAGAAGTTGGGCTCCACTCCTACGAAGAATCATGGCGATCAGGTGGGGATGGTCAGAGTTAGAGCTTTCCCCGAGTATTCTCTCTCTCTCTCTCTCACTCTCACTTCTTTTTTGGGAAAGTGATGTGTGCAGGTCATGGCCAGGGATTCGGAGAATAGCTGCTCGGCTATGGAAATGCCGGAAGTCACAAGGCCCTTGGGGCAGCTGCGGCATCTCCACGTCAGAGCCCAGGCTTTTGGTACCCGGCGGTCGTGACCAGGGACTCGGAGGAGGACCGGTGACCGGAGTTTGTTTTGTTGTTTTTTCGCTTTCGTGACCTGCCGGTGGAAACATGTACTCACACAAGGTCCTTTGTCTCTGTCCAGCTTTTGGATGTGTGCTGGCATGATCAATCATGTGGTTTTTGTTCATGTACACACACACACACATGGCGGTAACCAGTCCCAAAAGTAATCTTCATGTGCACGATATGAAGGCCGCATGTCACCCAACACACACACACACACTAATCTTGGTGGCAGGGCGACATCGTCTCTGGCCAGCATTTCACACATCCTGTGGATAGCTTGGATTAGCAGCGCCTCGCAGCTATGTTTCTTTCCGTTGCAGGATCCCTACATCCGCGACGAGACGGGCCGTTGGACCGGCCAGTACAGCAGCACGTTTGCATCTATGACTACCTGTGACACGATGTTAATCTACGTCGGTACGTCACGACGTCTAGTACTACTGCAACTGCTGCTGCTGCTGCTTTCAGGGTTATGTTGTAGAGCACAGCAAAACTCTAGGTAGCTATGGTCAACTGAGAGCTGTATGTTTCAGACGCGGTAGGGTACATGTCAGGTCCGATTTCATACCCGCAATTGAGGCTTGGGGTGAGTACAAATTCAGCGCGATGCAAAGACAAATTCTGCCGCAAGTCTGGTGCATTTCAGACGTATCGGTGAAATTTCGGGTTTGAGGTTGCGGGTTAAAGGCTTTGGGTTTAGGGCTTTTGGGGTTTGGGGTTGAGCCTTTAGGGTTTGTTTTTTGTGGGATCAGGTTTGGGGTTGAGGGTTTTGGGGCATTAGCGATCTTAGGGTTTAGGGCTGGGTTAGGGCTTTAAGGTTTGCGGTTTAGGATTTGTGCTTTTGGGCTTGGGGTTTAGGGTTTCGGTTTGGGGCTCAGGTTTTGGGGTTTAGGGTTGAGGGTTGTTGGGGATTACGGCTTTGTGGTTCAAGTGGGGGTTTGGGGTTTAGGCTTTAGGGTTAACGTTTTAGGGTTTAGGGTTGGATTAGGGCTTTAGGGTTTGAGGTTTTGGATTTAGGGTTTAGGTTTGGGGTTTAGGGTTTAGGTTGGGGCTCAGGGCTTAGGGTTTTTGGGGCTCAGGATTTAGGGTTTTGGGGTTTAGGGTTGAGGGTTTTTGGGCATCAGCGATGTCAAGGGTGTAGGGTTGGGGATGGAGGGGTTAGTGTTGGGATTAGGGCTGAGGGTTTAAGGTTTAGGCTGTGGTGACGTCATGAGTGTTCGCTGGTGTGTGCACACCCAGGCCGCTCGCACTTGTGCGTAGCAGGGAGCCCATCCCAAGACCACCCTGAGTTCAAGCAATTTAGAGTTTAGTTTTAAAGTCTTCTGGGCATCCTAGCGGGCGGGGGCTTCGACATAACCGACGGGGCCGTAACTTTCAACGGCGCCCGGGCAAGATTGAAAACAGCGATCTAGGGTTTTGGGGTTGAGGGTTTAGTTTAGGGTCGGGATTGTTTGGATTAGGGCTGAGGGTTTAGGGCTTAGGTTGTAGGGTTAGCGTTTTAGGGTTTAGGGTTGGATTGCGGCTTTAGGGTTTGGTTTTGGGTTTGAGGTTGGGGTTTTGGGTTTGGGGTTTTTAGGTTCGGGGCTCAGGATTTCGGGTTCCTGGGCAGTGGGATCTCAGGGTTGTGGGTATGCATGGGGTTTAGGTTTCACGGGCGGTTCAGAGTTTAGGATTTAGGGGTTGAGGCTTTAGGGAACTTTAGGGTTTTGTTTTTTTGTGGCATTGGGGTTTAGGGCCTGGTGCTGGCTGTGCATGCCAGCATGCGTTGATGTGTAAACTTAGGGCGGGCCTTTGTTCAGCCTTGAGTTCGCAGGAAGCTCCGACTTTTTGCTTCAAGCACCGGAAGTTGCCTTCATGATGCCATCACAAAGAAAACCGATACAAATACTCTACCAAGGCAGGGTTGACTTTAATCTCGCCGTCAGGGGCCGAAACTCGCAATGTGGCCTGTAGGTATGGCTTCTTGCATCTGTTTTCACGTGTTGTCGACCGTGCCACTGTGCAGCAGTTGCAAGGCATCTCCTGTTGAAGGATATAGTGCGTGCATATGTATCAAACAAACGGTCGCCTAGACAACAGGCACGAAAGCACTTGTTGCAATGAGTCTACGGCTGTCTAGGTGGGCGTCCACATCGGCTGCAAAACGTAAACATGTTTGCTATCATCCCTCCCCCACCCCCCCTCCCAAAGTTGAAGCTGTGGATGTGATTTGGGCGGGGGCATAAAGGCGTACTTGGGTAGGTCAACTGTGGCCGCGTCTAGGTTTAGGGTTGGGGTTTTGGGCTATATTAGGGTTTAGGGTTGGATTAAGGCTTAAGGTTTGGGGTTTTCGGCTGATGGCCTAGGGTTTGGGTTTGATCAAGGTTTAGGGTTTTGGGGTTTAGGGTTGAGGGTTTTCGGGCATCAGCGATCTCAGGGTTTAGGGTTTGAGGTTGAGCCTTTAGGGTTGGGTTTGTTTTGGGATTAGGGCCGATTACCAGGGCATCCATGCCCGAACCGTAGTTATGTCCATTCCGACCCAATCTGATTACCAGAGCATCCATGCCGGAACTGGACCTGTTGCGCACCCGGGCGTGTCCGAAACGTTCCCTCAAAGAGGCTGAAACGCATCCGGGCGTTTCCGAACGGCGGACCTGAAACGCAACCCCGCGGACCCGAATCGGCGGACCTGAAACGCGCTTCGGCCGATGTTGTTGATGATTGTGACGATGGCAATAATACCATGGTATGGATGGTGGGGATGATGAGAACCATGATCGCGATGAGAGTCACAGTGATGTTCTGGTTCTGGCGGAGATATTCCGATATTGCTAGCCAGGTCGAACATGACAGCAATGGCAGCCATCATGTGAACGAACCATACCGTAGAATGCACATGAAAACCCCACAAACATGATGACCACGACCTTGTGTCACCATCATAGCGGCCTTGTCATGCGAAACCGTGTTGCAGAATAGGACGGCGGTCAGTGGAACAAGAATCGGCTCGACATGTGTCGATAGGTAGACAGATAGACAGATAGGCAGTAGAAGGGTGTCAATGGAAGAGCCACAACCAATGATGACCGGGCTGGTCGCTGGTGTTCAGTTCATAAGAACAATGTGGGTAGCTGCAGCGTCTGTGGTAAAAGGACACGCTGAAGACGATGCGGGAAGGAACAGTGAGAATAACGGCAATAAGAACCTCCATGAGTCGTGAAAAGGCAGGCGGTAATCGCAATGACAGAGATGCTTATATGTTGTCCAACGGCTAGCATTGATAGGGATGATGAAATTTCAAAAGCGATAAGTGAAGCTCAAAACGTGCCGCCAATGACGTGTCTCACAAAATTTGCCTGCGAATAACAGCACTGCAAGCGTGATGGGGTGCTAGCAGTGCAGCTTTCCTGATGATGGGACGGTTGAGCCATGAAACGAAAGAGAATCCAGACACCGTCGAAAGCACGGAGTGTTATGAACAACATTACATCTTCAAAGTTATAGTCGGGATGCTATGCTGACGACAGCGTCACAGACGCTGCAACCAAGTCTTTGTCAAGAACTTGTGTATGGTGTGTCGCCATTTTCCAAGCCGGATTCCGCGAATGTTACAGTCAAGCTTGTGAGTACCTTTCAGATCGTGCCGGGCTACCCGAGAATTCCTGAGTACGGAGCCATCCGGGAAGCCCATCACGATCAAATTGAAGCAAACTTTCGGTTCGGCAGGCATCAAGTGGCTCGACGCGAAGCCGCGGGACATCCGCAAGACAGACCTCGAGCTGGCGAAGCGGCATGGACCCATGGCTCGTGTAATCGACTGCTTGAATTTGGAATGCTCTGCACGGAACAAAAGGCTGTCGACGTCCCCACCTGAAGTCCCACACCCTCAAATCAAGCCAGCCGAGAAACCTCGAAAGCCGAACTAAACCCCTAAAGAGCCACAACTTCACAACCACACGAAGAAGAGCCGAAGTGGTTTTTTCGAAGGCAATGAGGTGACCAATCTGCTGACAGAGATCCGGCCGGAGGATTGCTTGGACCTTGGACGCCCAGGGTTCTAGGGTCTCTGGTATTCGTATGCGTTTTGCATGCAGGCCATGTTGTTTAGTCGGAGCCGCAATCTGGTCGAGGTGAGAAAAAACTTTTCGCTGCCCGCATCTCCAAGGACGGGAAGCGTCCTGCTGAGAGCTGCGGAGAGTTAGAACGGCTCTCTTCAGGGTTCAGGGTTCCACTTCGCGAGATTCCTGAGTGGGCATCGTTTGCAGTGCCGTCTGGTCTTTGGGCTTCGGATATGTGCTGCGTAGGAGGCGAAGTGCCCAAGTGTTTGCTCCTATTGGTCGGAGATCAGCGACGCTTACTGCGCTTCGGCTGAAGGGGTCCCAGGGTGGGCCATGGGCTGAGGAGCCCCTGGCAGCAGGCAATCCACTGAAGCTCAGGTAGCTTCCGATGCGTCCCCGGCTGTCCGTCCTTCGAAGAGTCCCCTGCCTATGCCCGGTCCTCGACATCGCAGAAGTCCCCTGCCTCCGAGACCAACACCCCCAGTCAGGTGACCATCGAGCAGGATCGCAGCTGCGCGCGCTGTGGTGTCCGAAACTGCAGGAGCTTCGAGCTTCGGAGCACGCATCTTGAAGGTTGCGCGAGCAAGCTGCGGTTTGTGGCAGGCGGTGCTCCCCGACGCAGAAGAGCTACTGTGAAGACTGCATTGATGGATACCGGATGTCACGTGGTTCCTGAGCGGCCCTCAGTTCTGGATCCGGCGACCTGAGTTTTCAGAGATCTGCTTCTTCGGAGGCCTGGAGAAGCCTGACAGCTTCTTATCATGGGTCCGCATCACCGTCGAGAATGCTTCTCGGACCAAAACGCGGTGTTTGGTTTTGGGGTAAGCACTCGGTCTTGGACCGGCAGTGTTTGGTTTTGGTCTCGGCCGAGGCCGTGGACAATGGGACGGTGGTTTTCGGATCCGCTCCTCGGCTGCGGGGGGCTGCGGGGTGGGCTCCTGCTTGTATCTGACGACCTGGCCAGGTTAGCTGCCTGCTGCTCATCATCGCGTGGGACCTACTGCGAGGGCAAAGATGCGGTGCGTAGACTCGGGAAGGAAGTGCGAGGACTGAGCCCCCTGCTCTCGCTGCCCCGAGGCAACGTGGTACGTTGACATGCGCTGTCTCCGAGCAGCCTGCCCAGTTGTTGTTGCCGTTACTTCGAAGCCGAGCCAAGCGGAAGCCGAAGTTTCTGGCAAGTCGCGTCTGAGGAGCGGGGGGCCGAGACGGCGGTGGCGGTGGACGCCTTCGCCACGAGCCGCCGCCTGCTCTCCGAGGCCGGGTAG
>BGNK01000012.1:472219-503704 GCA_003297005.1 Symbiodinium sp. clade A Y106 | reverse complement strand
GGGGAACGGGGTCCGTTTGCCAGTAGCCGCCGTTGGGATTTGGAACTCTCTTCGGAGAGGGCCTGCTGGGCTTCCTTTTGTCTGCTCTCTGCGAGGAGACGGACGGAGCCGAAGCGGAGGGCCCGAAAAGCGGAGGGCTCTATCCGCTCTCCACGAACCTGCAAAGGAAGCCCGTGGCCGGCCTCGGCATGATGTTCTTGATGATTCCTGGCACGAGAGTCTTCGAGGGCGTATACAGCAAAGGGAACAACCGGAACGATGCATCAACATCACCATCAGGAGCGTCATCACCATGCTTCTTCATCAGACTCACAACCATGATGGAGCACGTCAGCCGTGTCCTGTCCTGTTCACAGTTCTTGTCATTTGTGTGTCTATTGCTGTTCCAATTCTTATCTTGCCGGACAGTAATTGGTCGATGATTCATCACCATCACCACCGCGAGTATCAGCGTCAGTTTCATGCACCCGCCTACTCCTACCCTCATCGTCCTCACCACCACCACGACTGTACCACCATCATCACCACTCTCCGCAACATGCGCTATCTCCAAGATGTCTAGCGAAACTAGTGGTGGATTCAGCCCCTCCTTGTTGGTGCTTCTCTCAGGAACTTCCAATGTGCAACTCGGCCTGCTTTTCAACCCGGTGACGCACTGCATCGCTGGGAAGAGGATCCGCTTTTGCCTCTTGTTGTGAGGTGATCATCCTCATGACGTTGCTGATCTTCGTGGGCTGGATGGGCGTGCTGGCCTTCTGGCCGGAGCTTCGGTTGCAAGAGCAAGAGGCCCACAGCCCCGTCCCCCCCTCCCTTGTTAACGTTACCGTGGCCGTGTGGTGGCGACCCATGAAACCTGCAATCACGTTTCAGGGGAGCAGCGACACAGAGTGGCGACGTCTGTGAAGATCTCTGAAGAGAGAGAGGAGTCTCTAAGAGACGTTTCCCCGAGCACTGCTCCACTGACCGTGTCCTTTCCCTCCGCCCGTCGACGGCTGGGCTGGGCGCTTCTGCAACAAAAAGAAGAGGACCAAATTCATGGAACCCAAAACAGGAAGAACAAACGGGCGGTGCGGAGCGCCGGTATTTCTTGACGGATTTGGTGTTTAACACTGTGTGCTTTTTGTCTTTTTTTGGGGGAGGGAGCGGAGCGCTGGTTTTTCTTCACGGATTCAATGTTTGGAAGGGGGAAGCTGTGTCCTTTTTTCCGGAAGGGGGGAGGTCCAACAGCCTTTCGCCTCGCCTCGCAATCGCAGGGAGCCTCCGGAGCCTTGGAAGTTGCTCATGTCGTCAAAAAAACGAGTGGTAGGTGGGTTTCGTGAGCAGGTTGCTAGTGCACATCTCGTTTTTTGCAGACTGTTTGCCGCGTTGCGCAGTCTGCAGAGGATCTGAACAGCGTGGGCATCAACGAGGTGGGCCGCTAGACTCGGAGCTCAGCTCATCGCCTGCATCCTCCTCTCGCCGTGGCAGGTGGAGGACGCGCGCCAGCAGTGCTCCATCGCCCACTGGGGCGCGGAAGTCCAGAACCTCGCCGCCTTGCCGCAGAAGCACATGGGCCGGACTCGATAGCTGCAAGGGGCCGCAAGGCCGCAGAGCAGGAATGGGCAGGAGCTGTTTTGCTGAGGCCCTGATCCCCGAGCCTCTCAGCTGCAAAGTCGCTGAAGCAATGCCGAGCCGCCGCCGCTTTCCGCCCCTCCGAGGCTCCTGTTTGCCGTCTTCACCTACCTTGCAGTGTGCTCAGAAGCCCGAGCGCGAGCGTGGACACAGAGCTCGCGCCGGGCGACACTCGACACTCGAGTCAAGGGCAGATCTTTCAGTCAGGTGATCTTCTTCCTTTCGATCGCAGCAGTGGTCTGCCAGCCCACGCCTGAAGAGTTCAGGAAAATGGCAATGTTTTGTGTGTGCGTGTCTATGGTTTTTCTTCCAAGGCGCCTGCGCTTTCTTCGCCACGATGCGGAGAACGCCACCATGAAGGAGACGCGGGCTCTGGGCGCTGGAGCCCTGAGATGACCAGCGGTCTTCTCGGGAAAATGAACGAAATCTTTCCCACAGTGAGCATACTGCATGCTGGTACTGTACTTTGAAGAAAATCAGGTATTGAAGATGCAAGTAATGTTGATAATGCTGTTCGGGTTAGAACTCACGACAATGATCAAGGCAACCATCAATATGATCATCAACACCATCCTCCTCACTGTTGATCATGATGACTTTGCAACATCAACATTGTCATCATCTTAATCTTGTCCTCTTTGCTGTAATCATCGCCGCGAACAACACTGTGCAACAAGGCTACCACAAGCGACTGGCAAAACAAACCTGCGACAAGCAGACCGAACAGAGCAATGGCAACACAAGCAGCTTCAGCAACAACAGCAGCAATAACCGCAGCAACGGGACCAACAACAAAGCTATCCGTCTTCCAGTTTGTCGACAATGACACTATCGAGATGGCAAGGTGAATGCAACAACAGCGGCAGAAATGTATCACAAGGCGCCAACGATGCCAAGTCCAAGGATAAAAGGAGGGACCATTAATAAGGACCCCTAGGTATATAACCTTAATATAGCTACTATATGCCCATTATTTAGCCCGTTATAGGGTAGGGATCCACATTAAGGGTCCCTCCTTTTGCCCTTTGACCAAGAGACGACTTACGATCTCGGCCCTTGTTCCCATTGCACGGAAGCGAAAGCCAAAGCAATCATGACAGCGCCCCCGCAGTGTCCCCCCCCTCCCCAGCAGTTTTCTGAAGCTTTCGACGCCCCTTTGCGGAGGACTTCGCGGCCATTTGCCTAGGCACAGCCGACCTGCGAGTCTTGAAAAAAACCTCCGCCAAGTCGGTTTGGCCTTTGCAAAGTTGCCCTGCGGCACAGGCCTCCCGGAGCTCTCGGGCCTGGAGGACGCGGAGGAGCGCGTGAAGGCGGCCATCGAGAGCCACTCCGAGGAGACCTTCGGCCGCACGGGGTTGTCCCCCCCGAGCTGATCCAAGAGGGAGTTAAGCCATGGCCGAGCTACGGATACTCTCAAAGGATTGCCCCTTTTGCCGTCTGTTGTCATAACCGTGAATCTCGGCACAACCATTACAATGAGCCTATTCGTTGTGTTAAGGACGATCATAGCAATTACGCTGGCATTTTGTAGCCGTGGTGGCGGTGGTGGCGGTGGTAGTGATGGTGGTAGCGGTAGTAGTCAAAGTCCTACTGCTAGGAGGTGCATTTGCAGTCGTACTCACAATCGCATTCCTAGTCGTAGTGCTACTGTGCGGGGGGCTCTTCGGCGCATCTCTGCTTCGCGAGTCCTAGCGTGTTTTGGCTGCCTCTGCTTAGTACTCGCGGAGCAGCTTTCAGTGCTTTGCAAATGCAAGGGTTCTCGCACTTACACGCGCTCACTCAATGGATCAATCCTAGTCGTAGTCGTGGTCGAGGTCGTGTTCGCTCGTGGTGGTGGTGGTGGCGGTAGCAGTGGCAGCAGCAGGAGGAGGAGGAGTAGTAGTAGTAGGAGCAGGGGTAGCTGAGTAACTAGTCACTAGTAGCAGCAGCAGTAGCAGTATAGCAGTAGCCCCTTCCAACGGTTAAGAATGGAGGCCGATATAGTAGCCTCAAGATGCAAAGTGGAGTCAGAGAGTGAAGACGATCATGCTCATCGTCATCTTCTTCTTCGGTTTCATCATCATCACCATCATCATCACCATCATCACCATCAGTATGAGTATCACTATGGGTATCAGTACGAGTCAGTCTGAGTACCAGTTTCAGCATCATCATCAGCTCGCGGATGGTGATGATGATGATCATCATCACCCTGTTCTTCTTCATTTGACTGGCCGAGGCCCGTCTTGGGCGTGTCTATTTGCTGGGACTACCGGAAGGACGTGGACACCGTGTGGCTTTGCCTGAACGTCCCCGGGTCCCAGCCCCAACTCTGAAGGGTCTTCGCACGGGCAATACAAACGGCGGCAACCTTTCCTCTTTTTCATCGAGCTTCTGATGTGAATTGCTACGGCAGCTTCGGGGATTTCGGAGCTCGACGATGCAAGGAAGGCCTGTGTGGATGCGTCGCTGAAACAGAGCCTGGATCCGGAGCCGAAGGCTGGAGTGCGCTACAGGGAGGGAGAGAATTGGTGTTGCTAAATCCTACGGACCTCTCCGAGGGCCGTAGTTGAGACCGCTGGAAATCATTTCCGTGACACCATCCTTCTCACCACTCCCTTTAGCCATTGTCACCGTCCTACTCATCATCGTCAAGCAAAGACTCAGAGCGACTGTGTTTGAGGGAGAGATGTTGGCCAGGTCCCGGCTACACCTTCACGGTGGATATTGCAGCGCTTTTTCATGATGGTGGAGCGCAAAGGTCCATGCTTTGACGGGCTCTTTTCCATCTTTTCGGAGAATTTCGGGCTGCTGCTGAGATTATTGTAGTACGCACCGTGCGACTCCAAGCACTATTCGGCCGCAGATTGGGGCGACACGTAGTGCACCATTGCAGCGCCTGCAGCTAGGAGCTTCAACAGTGGCGAGGCATGGCAAATGCGCGTACACGGCTGACAGGCACAACAGCACAAGAAGCAGCAGTCGCAGAAGAGCATGACGTAATTAACAATTACTAGTAACTAGTAGTGTGCGATGATCCCCACCCCACGTCACCCGCTGTCTCGTTGCCAGCTTTGGGCGAGCGGGATGACGACAAGAAGCCAGAGCAGGCTCGAAGTGCATTGTACCGACTGTACCTTACATGCCTGTCTGGCTGTGCAAGTGATTGTGCAGCCTGACTGCCTGCTCCTCCTTCCAGCTGCTTGCTCCTTGGGTGCCTTGCGGCTGTTGGGGCTGGTGGGCGACGTTTCCAGCTCCCACTGGCGGGAGGGATTGCGGATTGCCCTCTGGCTGAAGCTTTGGAAGGGCAGCCAGGGCAGTTAGAGCAGCCTCGGACTGGCGGAAGCTCTCGGAAGCTCTGCCGAAGCTCTGCTCTCCTCCGCGAGGTGCGGGAGCTGCTCTTGGAGCTGAGATGCTCGGGTGCGGCGCCGGCTCAAGCTCTGTCTCGTCTCGTCTCGGGCCGAGCTTCTCTCCTGGTGGCAGGTGCCTGTTTCGTCGTCTTCCCGTCCGAGCTTGCAAGGGACAAAGCCGTGGCCAGTTCCGGCGCCTGCCTCATTCAGATCCTATCCTGTCTGTGTTCGGGCAGATGCTATTTCTCATGCTGTTTCCATCACCTCCTCCACCTCCTCCTCTTCCCCCTTGTGCGACCGTTTACAGCTGCTGCAGCTGCTGCTCACTGCTACTGCGATTGTGACCACGACTGCTGCTACTGCTACTACGGCTGCTACTACTTGGGTTGCGCGCCTCCTGGCGCCTGGTAGTTTTCACTGGTTCGAGGGTGTAAAATGCTGGGGTTTCTCAGAGCTTTTAGAAAGTGTAGTTAAGCCAAGTTCAAAAGAACTAATTACTTGGGTTTATGGTGATGATGAATAGGATGATGATTATGAGGATGATGATGAAGATGGTCAGGTTAACGATGATGTTGACGATGGCGAGGATGATGGTTACGAAGATGATGATGAAGATGGTCAGGCTAACGTTCATGTCACTGCCTTTGGCGATCATGCCCAAAACACTGGTATTTACAGCATTTATTGCACTTTGTACAACATGCTGCGCAAGACACGTTGTCACAAGCATCCTAGTACTGCTACTGCTACCGGCGCTACTGCATTACTGCTTGCGGTCAACCATGTCGTTATTAGCCCCCCCCCCGGCACCCTAGCAAAACGCCCAAAAACGCAGAAAAACAGAGGTTAACACCAGGCGCCTGCAGGCGCGCATAGCTACTACTTCTACTTCTACTACTTCTTCTACATCTACTACTACTTCTACTACTACTACTACTACTGCTGCTACTACTACTACTACAACTACCACTACAACTTCTACAACAACAACTACTGCCACTGCTGCTGCTTCGGTTTTGTGCCACCACCACCACCACCACCACCACCTGGCTACTACGCCACTGCAGCTACCACGGCTTCTACTGCCGCCACCACCTGTATCATCATCTCGCTGTAAATGTTAGAGTGCACGGACGCGTGCACTACTCTCCCCGGTCTTTCTCTTCGCCGGCAATACCAGCACTATCATCATCATTATCATCATCATCACCATCATCATCGCCATCGCCATCGCCAGCATCATCAGGATCATCTCATCTTCATCGTCCGTATCTGTGCATGCGCAAGAGCTTCCAGAGTGGCACTTCGCGAGATTTTGCCCTAGCTCGGCACAGGACCGGGTAGCAACATTCCGATCTGTATAGTATCTACTTCAACTAGGTACAGCAGCGGTTTTCTACCCGACTTATTGCTTCAGCACTCTGGACCGGGGTCTGGGACGAAGTGTTTTAAGCCATCCGGCCATGCAGCATTCACTACGAGATCTGAAAATTCCGGACACGCCGCCGCTTGCCGAGCAGCTTCAAAAGGCGGGGTAGCACGGACGGGCTCTGCAGTGACGCCAAGCCATATTCTGTCGACCCATGACCCCTGCGCATTCCGACGAAATGTTGCAAGACAATACCGAAAGCTAGACCTCCAGCTCCCATAGTCCCTGCCTGAAAGCAGCTGATCATGCAGCTTGGACGCTGCACTCTCTGCTGGTTTTGCCTCTTGTCTTCCATCCGCTCCCCCCCCCCCNCCCCCCCCCCCCCCCCCGCGCCTGTGTGATGAGAAGATGTCCGTTCTGTTCTGATTTTCAGTGTTTTTGTTCTCAATCTCGACCGCATGTGGTGGCACAGCGTCCAGTGGAGGCACACCAAGAGCTTCTGGACCGGCTGGAGATTTGGTTCGACAGGATCGAGGACTGGGCCATCTCAAAACACACTGCACAATGATCATGAAGTTTTGTGCGTCGCTCGCTCCTTTACTCGTTCTTCTGCGCTAAGCTACGGGTCTTTGCATTGAGACGTATCGCTTCTGTGACGAAAACGATGGCTCCCAGATTCGTCGCCGGTTGTCGCGTCGCTGTCGTCCTTCTCCCAGTTTAGAGATGAGAGCGCCAGGATGTCCTCGAGCGGCGGCCAGGGCCACAGGAGGCCCAGGGCTTGGGGCCTGTGGCCATGTGGCCATGTGGCCATCTGTGGAAGCCTGCTCTATTCTCGGCGCTTTGTTTCGTTTCGCACTGTGTCGGGAGGGGAGGCTTTTCATTCTGAGAGGTCCATCGCGTCGAGCTCTCCTCGGTTTCGGAAAGGAACTCACGGAATGCAACTTCGGACTATGTTGATGCTTGGACCACTCCGGGCAGTTTTTTTTCAGGCTGGATTTTGTTGCGTGTCTCACGCAGGAAGACCGGAAGAGCGTCTAAGGAGGAGATCGCAAAGCAAGGATCCGTGCTTTCGGTGAACCATTCCATGCACACGTTGACGTCTGGGCTGACTGGGAACCCGGCTGCAACGACCAAAAGCTCTCCCCAGGACGAGTATGCACAGGCCAAGGAGCAAGGGTCTCGAATGGAGTCCTTCAAGCAGTACGTGTCCTCCAATCAGGTAGCATCGAAGCCGCAAGGCAGAGTAGGCCAGGGCCTTCAGTGCATTCAAGAATCAGCTGCCTATTTGGCAGACAGCTTGGCTTTTAATGTCTTTTTCGCCGTTGTGATCTTTTCCAACTCCGTGTTCCTTGGTATGCAGCTTGAGTGGAGCGCTCTGAAAGTTGACAAGTTCGTAGAGCCGGCGTTTCTGGTGGCCCACCTGGTCTACGCCGTGTTGTTTACTTTGGAGATGAGCGTCCGCGTGGCCGCGGTGGGCGCTCGCAGCTACTTCTTTGGCCAGAGCTGGGCCTGGAATTGGCTGGATGTTGTCGTGGTCGTCCCGGCCTGGGTGGAGTTGGCCATGGACTTCGCCATGCGGGGAGGCACCGAAGGGACCGGGACCAGCAACTTTCGCATCATCCGGGTCTTCAAGATCACCAGGCTCCTACAAGTGGTGCGCTCCCTGCGAATTGTGCGCTTCATCGGGGCACTTCGGGCACTGGTGATGTCGGTGGTGGACACCACTCGGCAACTGGTTTGGGCATTGATATTGTTGGCGCTTGTAATATATAGCTTTGCCATACTTTTCACGGACGCCTGCCAAGACCACATGTTCCGTAATGGACATGTGGACAGCATGGATGAGCACTTCGGCAGTGTCTATGCGTCAAGCACAACGCTCTTCCAATCGATCTTAGCTGGTATGGACTGGAAAGTCGCCGCAGATTCGCTGCTTCCGCTGGGCATTTTCTGGGTCCAGCTCTTCAACCTCTACATCGCTTTCTGTTCCTTTCGGAAGAACATTAAGCAGTAGCCTTTCTAACTTTGTTCCCTTTCTTCTTTGATCTTTTCGTCTGGTCTTCTGACACCTCCATGCTGAGCTCTTGGTCGGTTCTCTTTGCGAAGTCAGGTGGATTTGCTGTACTGAACGTGATGACGGGTGTCTTCGATCCTTGGTGTTGATTGGCCCTGATGGTGCTTTGTGTTGCGTTTCGCCACGAGCCGAGGTAAACAGTGCCATAAAGACGCGGGAGAAGGACCACGAAACCATGATGCACCTCGGAGTTTCTGCTCTCTGAAGAACTGAAGCCTTGGTTTCTGCGGTGCCAAGGCAGAACGTGCAGCGCTTCAAAGATCTGGTGGCCAAGGCACAGATCCCCAGACGAAAGCCGAAAGCAGCTTCCTCCCCTCGCCCGTGCCGCCCGTGGTTTGAGTTTTCAGGTGTGGAAAAAGATCGACGTCTCTGGCCTCGGGCAGCTGACGATTTCGGAGTTCGAGCAGATCTTCAAGGATGAGGAGCCCAGGGGGCTCTTGGGTGTCGCGACCATGACTCATGATGTGACGATGATGATGGCGATGATGATGGTTTCGATGGTTTCGATGGGTTTTCGATGATGCGAAGGAGCGGCTAGTGGCTAGTTTGTCAACTGTGCCTTGCATGGGCCTGCCGCCTCCGCAACTGCGCTTCGAAGTGACCGTGAGATGCCTTGGGAAGCGGTCTGAGCTTCAAGAGAGGACATGATGGCATTTTTTGATGCCATCGAAATTAATGCCGTGGATGTCGCCTGGTTGCAAACCGGTCCGGTGCGTGCTGCTCTGCTGCTTCTTGCAAAGTTTGGTGAGGGCGCCAGAGAGTCGGAGCCGGCAACTCGTTGAGGCCTGGACGCTCTTCGACAGCCTCGATGCCGACCGAGATCACTTGGCGCCATGGCGCAAGCGAGATTTCAACGGTGTTTTGAGGCTGATATCTGTGGATCGTGGCAACCGGCCAAGGTGAGCTACGAAGAGTTCTCGACGACGCCCGATCGGAATACGACAGCTTGTGGAGAGCGGCAGTGGTAGAGGAGGTCAACGGCATGCCTCCTTCCAAAGTCGGCTTGTTCTAGAGATTCTGAGTGGTTGGATCTGAGTTTTAGAGACTTGCTGGCTCAGACGGCAGGTAAGCTCGCAGAGTCACACCCTCAGCTCCTAAGGAGATGCATGCAGTTGCATGGTCCGGCCCGATCTGTGGACCTCTTTGCGCTCAAATCGCAGCCACTGGGACTGGGATCTCTTTAAATCGACTGTTGTGAGATTCAAGGTCGGGTGGACATCTATCGTAGCTTCTGTGTGGAGCCAGATAATTCCGTTTAAGTGGTGCCATGTACTGAGGCAGGACAAGATGTGGAATCAGACTCTTGGCAGACATCTGCGGAAAGCGAACAGCACGCAGACACTCATGCCAGTGAGTGCAAAGCACACATCTAGTAAAAGAGAGAGAGAGAGAGAGGGTGTGTGTGTGTGTGCGTGTGTGAGAGTATGAGAGTGAGCCCATTGGTTTTTCCGAAGGCTCAAGAGCCTCGAAACGATCAACGAAGCGAGTGCGGTGCAGATCGGAATGCTTTTGCGAGTGGTGGCGGCGGACCGGACCGGGCCCCTTGGGCCCCTCGGCTGCCTCGGCTCCGATCCGATCCGGTCGCCTTAAAGCTTGGCTTCAGGGCCCATGAGGGCCTCTGACACCCTCCAGGCTGAGGATGGATCCCGGCTCTTCCACCTGGGGCGTCTGAGAATGCGATACGCTGCTCAGCTGCGGACGGATGCTCTACCGCTCTCCCCATCCCCCATCCGCCGTGTTTGTAGCTGACCGGTCACGGAGCTGCCTTCGAAACCCGAGACCCGAAACCAACTCCCAAAGACTACTTAAACTCAGCCAGGCCCCAGGCCCTGAAACCGCCTGTTTGCGTTAAAGACTTCGAAGTGGGCCCCGGCTCCTTCAAAGATGGCCCCGGGGTTCCAGAAAGCTTTGAGCTGTGCTTTGTGATAGGATGTTTGCGTACCGCTCCTGCTACTACTGCTACTAGCACTGCTACTGCTACTACAGGTCGTCCTCTTCTAACCTCTAGCTGCAGTCCTACTTCTGTTCTTCTGCTTTCTGGTTTATAGTGAAGAGCTTTGACCCTGCCCCTGTGGGGACTGTGGGGAGAAGGAATGGTCTCAGCACAGCTTTTCCGTTTCACCACATTGACCACGTGCTGGCGGATGCCTGCTACTCAGCTACTCCCTGTCTGAAGATCTATCTCATTCTGGCTAAGGGTTTTAAAGGAACTTGAACATTGCTTTTTGAGGCCTAAGATTTGGAATTCTTGATCTTGTGAAAATCTTCACGATGGAGGAAGGCGCGAAGGTGCCAGAGAGACATCTGGCGTTACTCCACCGGATGCTCGACAAACGCGTTTTAATCCAAAACAGTGTGGATCTGCATGCGAGCTTGCTTGCATCTATGGGTCGCTGTTTAGGTCTAGGTGGTCTCCCTCAATCAATTGGAGTGTTGCTTTGCACACCTGCCAATATGTA
Source organism: Symbiodinium sp. clade A Y106 (assembly GCA_003297005.1). Classification (NCBI taxonomy): domain Eukaryota; class Dinophyceae; order Suessiales; family Symbiodiniaceae; genus Symbiodinium; species Symbiodinium sp. clade A. The sequence continues at coordinate 492,862 of BGNK01000012.1, read as the reverse complement.
AACTTAACTAACTAACTAACTTTGTTCCGGTGCCGGCAGCCCCCAAATGGACAGGACACCTCATAAACCCTCGTTTCAAAAGGAGGGGTAACCATCTGACATGAGTGCAGAAGCGAAGCCCATAGCACGAAGCTTGAGGCAACACTTGACAACTCATGTGCTCAACCATCAAGGAAAGCAGCCAAGCCAAGGGACACCCAGCAAAAGGTCTCTACTCGCACACACCTGGCTCTTCCAAGCTGCCAGAAACCAAGGTGGAGTTTTGAGAGAGTTTGCCAGTACCATTGCTTCAGAGCAACGCAGGAATCTCTGAACGTTTGTTGAGGTGAGCACATTGACACGGCACAAGGACATTAAGACTTTTAGGGTTAGGAGACGAGTGAAAATCTGCACGATGGATGGCGAGCCGCCGCCGAAGCAAACCGAGCAGCTGGAGGAGGCACCTGGTTTTTTGGTGCCTTCGAAGGATCCTGAAAAGCAAACAGGGCGGCAGGGGCCTAGCTTACGCCTGAGCAGAGCGTGAGGTCTGCTTAGGATGCGATCAAACAGTGGCAGCCAAAGCCATGCGTCGCCATGCGTGGAGCTGCGAGTCTCTGCACTTGTCAGGTCCTGCAGAGCTTCTCGGCCTGAGACCTTGGAATCTGAGCAGAGCAGCCGCACCACGCGCCCTGATCCATGGGTTCAACATGATGTGTAGACTTCGCGGGCTCGGCTGAGGACAGCATGAGGAGCTGATTCGCCATTTGGAGCCTTGCCTGCGAACTGCACAGTGTGACCCCTCCGTCCCTCCTCTTGGTGTCTCTGAGGACCAGTGGCTTCAGAAGCTGGAGCGCTCCATGGAGAGGTCCCTTCGGCCTAAACCTCCTCCGGCTCTCCTCCGATCCTCAAAACTGGGCTCGTCTTCACCAGCTCCTACAGCGCAAAGCGAAGCGTCCGCAGGCAGCTGCTCTCCGCAGATGCAGCACGCTTCACAGAGGCATTCGCTGGAAGCTCGGAGCGTGCTGCTCTGCTGCTCTTTGCTGCCTTTAGGCTGTGGACAGGTTGAAGGATCTGTGTTCTGTGTGGAGCGGAAAGATGAAGGCAGGCCTCCTAGAGCCTCCTGAAACTCGCACTCCCTCAGACCTGAAAGCATCTCGTCAGCAACCAGAAGCAAAGGACGGTAGGAGCAGAACAGGAAGCGACAACGTCACAAAACCTGACCGGAGCGACTTTACTCCTCCTCGCTTGGCCAAGCCATTCCAAGCATGTCCTTTAAGCGCAGGCAGACCCCCAAAAGCCGCGGCGACGTCTCTCCGTTCGTCTTCGTGATGGAGTCAAGGCAAAGGTTAAAACGGTTAAAAAGATGTAGTCTTGTCATGTCTTGTCTCCATCTTGCCGAAGTGATCAGTGTGTAGGGTGTTTGACACATCGAGCAACCAGCGATCCGAGGCTGAGAGTTGAGCCAGGACACTTGTGATCCTAGTGAGGATGGGGAACAAGATGATAGCAGATGCAGATGGGCTAAGGATGGTGATGGTGATGGTGCTTGTGATGATCCTTATGATCATGAGATGCTGCTGCCTGCACTGGTCACCGCGGCCATGTAATGAAGACGAGGCCGTGCCAAGCAATCCAACGACGTTGCTGAGTATGATGTTGTTGATGAGGATGATCAGGGGGATGACGTTGCGAATCGCTTCGGCTGAAGAATGAACCTTTGTGGCCAAGCCAGGCGCTCAGTGACGAGATCGCCTCGCCGACTTCTGCCGCTGCTGCTGCTGCTGCTGCCCGTCTTAGCCAGCCTTCGCTCAAGAGGACCTGGAGCTACGAAGTGGCCAAGGAGCCTCGCCCAGTTTTTTGAAAGACTTTGAGGGTTTTTTGCGGAGTTTCCCAGAGAGCTCACCGCCCGGCCCGGCGGCCGGCGGCCAGCTTACGGAAAGCGGAAAGTGGTCTTACGGCCCAGGCCCGCGGCACCGACGTGGAGACCTTCAAGCAGATGATGTCCACAACCGACCGCATCCAGGAACCAAGCGCGCTCCGATCCTCTGTTGCAGTTGTCTCTCAATCCATTCGTCTGAGGGCTGTGGGCAGCTTGGATTTGTGGCACGCAAGCCCTTGATGCCTTTCTCGCTTGCTGCGTTCCGAGGTTCCAGAGGTGGTTTGCCTTTTGACAGCCGAGGAGTTTTTTACACGGACGTGCAGCAGAAAGCAAGGCTTGTGGCCGAGAACCTTTGGTTCAATGTCTTCTTTGCCGTTGTCATCATGTCGAACTCCGTCTTTCTGGGCATGCAGCTGGAGTGGAGCGCTTTGCGCGTCGACAGGCCAGGCGGGGAAGAAGGATCTGTCTTGGCCATGGGCGGCATCGAAGCTACATGGGAGGAGACCGCCCTAATCCTGAAAATCGATGTTCATCGAAAGAAGAATTGGGCATGGGCAATTGCGCGCGTGGAGGGGGTGCGCCTAGGGTCCGGCTCTGCTTGTGCCGCGTTGATGATCCAACCTGCTCGGACAAGTGCAATGTTCTTGTGGCTTTTCGAGGCAGGTGGTGCCCTGAGCTCCCTGCACCACAAAATAGTCCTGAAGGAAGGTCGCTCTTCAAGGCTTAAGAGTGATTGTCGAGATACACTCGAGCAGCCGAGCCGGGAATTCAATCAGGGTTTTCTTCCTGAGCCTGGTGATCCATGGATCTGAGTGGCCCTGGAATCCAGGACGAAAGATCCGATTTTTGGGATCCGATTTTAGGGCCTCTCTGAAGCGGGCGGGTGCGACTTTGGCAGAGCTTCTACCGCCTGCTAAACGACGGTTCCTCCATAGGAGACCGCAAGGAGAGTCCTCTCCTTGGAGGGTCGGGGTCTGTGCTCGCACGGCTCGGCTTCCCTCCTCAAGGTTAGATATAAGAACGGGCAGAAGGGGGAGGGGTAGGGTCCCTGTCGGAGCTACAAATCTCGCAGCGGTGGGTCCCATCCCAGTCCCGCTCCTCACAACCAGGTTGGATTTGTTTTTCTTTCTGCATGTCGATCCGGAGTGGGGACGTGTGTCTTGCAACTTACCGGGCGATCTGCGCCTGTGCACCTCACCAGCTCCGGAATGTCTTTGAGAGAGGTAGTGAGGCACCTGAAATCCCAGGAAAAGATAATGCATCTCATCCCACTCCCTTTCTATTGAAAGGTTTGTGGAGCCGGGGTTCATCGTGGCACACCTGATGTATGCAGTTCTCTTCACTGTGGAGCCTCGGCGGGTCTGCTGTCAGTATCGCAGGATGAGCTTCGCTGTTCTCTTGGATGGGGCAGCTTTTCTGGCATCCTTTTTGGCGATGATGCTGAAAAGATGGAGAGTAGTCGAGTCACAAGCAACAACATGTAGTGGTCAAATGCATCAAGACCAAGAGCGATAGCGACCGTCAAGTGGTGGTTGATATCTTCTTCTCCATCCCAGGAGATGTTCATCCGCATCACGGCCGCGGGGCCGAAAACCTACTTCGTGGGGCATGGCTGGGCCTGGAATTGGCTCGACGTCCTCGCCGGAGCCCCAACATGACATGGAAGCCTGTGTGCAGAACCTTCCTTCTCAGGTGGTGGTCCCGGCCTGGGTGGAGTTGGCGCTGGACTTGAGCGAGAGAAACGACGGCGCAGAAGGCGGGGCTGCGAGCAACTTCCGCATCATCCGTGTCTTCAAGGCGCGGGCGGGACACTCGGGAGCCGATGAGCCGATTTTCTAGCTGCACCCATGCAAGGCAGGTGCATTTTCAGATGTTCAAGGAACTTCCTGTTCACCGGTGCGACTTCTCTAGAGGTTATATAGTCCCTTCGCACTCTTTCGACAGTGGGTGGGTTTTAAGCTGGAGCCACGGGCCGTCGCAGGGAACTCCTTTTCCAAAGGCTGAAGTAGAAGTGAAGATGAAGACTCGCATGGCGACGTAACCCGATCTGCTTATCGTTCAAGCGAGTGCTTCTTCATGGACGTGCGAGGGCGTGCAAGGACAAGCGCACATAGGTTTTTGGAATCAAGTTCAAGCAGGTTTCGACAGCTTGCCTGCACGAAGGGCCTCCCTGCTTTACCAGGTTACCCGCCTGCTCCAGGCCGCCTTGCTGCATGGAGAAGTGAGAAGGGCATGAGTTGCCTACATCTTAGATGCAAGAGTCAAGAGCCTACGTATGACCAGGATTGTTTGCAGCAATGCTTCTTGGCATTCTGGCTCAGGTCGTTCGCTCACTGCGGATTGTTCGCTTCGTAGCAGCACTGCGCGCTTTGGTCCTATCCGTGGTGGACACAACGCGGCAACTGATCTGGGCGTTGATCCTGCTGCTGCTCGTTATCTACAGCTTTGGCATCCTCTTCACCGATGCTGTGTTGGAATACTTGTTCGCCGGTGTCAGCGAAGGCGAGGACACCAGTGATCTGATGAAATACTTTGGCACCGTGTTTTCGTCGTGCTCCACGCTTTTTCGGTCGATCTTGGGCGGCACGGACTGGGACTCTGCTGTCGATGCTTTGGTGCCCGTTGGCCCGTTCTGGGTGCTGCTCTTCCATGTCTACATTGCCTTCTGCGGCTTCTGGGACCAAGAAGTGGAAGCAGACTATTGATATTTGTTCTAGGAAATATCAAAACCGTATAAATCTCCAGCAGACCCTTCGAACCTACACTGGACACCACATCTGCAGCTGGTACCCGTATTCACCCCTTTCAAACCCTGTGGGAGTTAGGCTTGCTGAGGATTCATTGCGTCGGTTTCCACGTTTTGTAGATTCGGGTTGTGCCGTTTCGACCTTCTTTTCTGCTTGGAGGTGGAGGGGTCGGGGTGGGTGTGGCTTCCATGTTGTAAGTATGTGCGAACACTATGCCTATGCCGATCAATTTGCTACCGTGTGCGCACACAATGAATGGTATACTGGCACTGGCCTCATTTGTGTTCGCAGACCTTTTGACTTGAGAGCGCAGGGAGTTCTTCTGCTGCCTATCTTCCGAAGTTTTGCTACTGTGTTACGATTATCACCATTTCTTGCTTTGCTGTGCTGCATGTGCGAGAATTGGGGATTTTCGGAAGCTACCCAGGAGCGACAGCTTCAGTGTCGCGTTTGATTCATGTCATGAGGAGCCAATGGCAGCAGTTTTGCCGGAAAGATCACTGTTTGAACCGCACGTGACTCCCTGTCGCGGCGGCGAGATGTGTCGCCTCCCCTTGTCATTGTTGCTACTGTTGATGTTGCTCTTGCCGATCCAACTCGTAGACATGTTTGGGTTTCTTGTTTTTTCTTTGAGAAGCGGCATGCGCGTTTTCAGGATTTGCGGTGCTGAACGTCATGACGGGGGTGTTCGTGAATTCTGCGATCAAGACAAGGGAGAAAGATCATGAAACATTGATGCAGAATGGTGTCCGCTTGAAGGATCTGGTCACGAAGCTGTGGAGCAGAATCGACGCGACAGGGCTTGGGCAGATCACGATCTCCGAGTTCGAGACCATGTTCGAGGACGAGGCAATGCAGGCCTTCTTCGAAGCGATTGAGATCAAGGCCGTAGATGCGACTCGGTGATGATTTCGTTGATTTTGGTGGCCCTGTTGCATCAAAACTCGTTTCTCCAAAGCGAAGGCTTGGACGCTCTTTGACAGCTTGGATGTGGACGGCGACCACACCATCAGCATGGACGAGTTCACTGAGAGACTGGGCGGGTTGATTTGACTCTGCCATGAAGATTGCACGCAAACCACGACAGAAATGCCGAAAAGGCGGCAGGGGCCTTGCGCGTCTTTGCGTTTTCTTCCGAGTCTGGCCGAGGAGATGCCTCCAATTGCACGGCGCAGCCCGCTCCGTGGATTTGTCCCGCGGCCAACGAGACACAAACTGATTGTTTTTCTTGAATTTCTTTCCGTTTGAGGGTTTGTCCGTGGAAATGAGTATCCGCAGTCTGACTTTCCGATGACAGAGCAGCGGGCGGGCTTCTTGAAGGTTTGTCTTGCATGGGCAGGACTTATGTTTCGAGGTGCAGGGAAAAAGGATCAGGCATGTAAGCTCGGGGTTTATGTGGGTTTTGGAAGGACGGCGGCAGAGTTCCCTACAGCATTTGTGTGCGGAGGAGAACCGGTGCTGCGACATTGTCACAATTGCGAGCATTGAAAGCTTCAGTCACATCTAAAAAGCGGCTGCTTTGGACGAAGGTATGCGTTGAAAAAGCAGATGAAGAATCTCCAAGGCTCGTTGCCGCAGCTGTTACGAAAAGAAGGCTATTGCTGTTCATTTTTGTTCGTCCCTTTCATGCGTGGTATTCGCAGCACCACAAAGGCGTGCGGCAGAAATAATTCGTCGCCTTGCAGTTCCGCTGCCGCTATCAGTGCTAGATCCTGGATTTGCAGTGTTATCATGACCCCTTTCCTTGCCTTCGGTTTCACCTATGCTGCAGGCGCTCAGCAGCAGCTTGCAGAGCAATCTGCGAGGATTCTGCCGCTCGGACATGCATGAAAGTCCAGGCTTGGCAATCGTAATCGTGATGCTCTGCTGTGCTTCTGGCAGCAGTTGCTATGACCGCAGAGTCGCAAGCTGCTTTGAAAGCTGAGGAGAGCCTTGGCCCTACGTCTGCACATCGATGACCATTTTTCCTGCTGAGGGCCGGAAGCACATGCAGGCTGAGGCTCGTGATTTGGGAGCCTGTGTGGCCCGGCGTCTCTGCTTCGATGTTGAAATTCTCGAGCCGGTTTAATCCGGCCGAGTGGGAGAGTGGCCTCTGTGTGTTTCTAGCCTTTCCTATGCCAGATGCAGCGGAGCTTTCTATGGTTCAGATCAAGCCCGTCCAACTGTGCTGTTTTGTCTTGCCAATTGCTCCTGCCTATGTCGTCGGGCGGCGAGTTTCACCGAACCTTTTCAATAGCATGCCTTCGGGCAAGCCAGCTCGAAGTGAGGTCCGGAAATCAGTTTTCAACGGGCGGTCGGGGTTCGCCGCCAAGCAGGCACAACCGCTCGCGTAAGCGTAGTTATTCTGGCCGGAGGCCGAAAAGAAGGAGTCTGCCCTTGCTGGCGCCTTTGCAATGGTAGGGCTGAAGGGGCTAGGGGCTGCCAGCTCAGGACTCTCTTTGTGGCTTCAGTTCCAGGGACGTCCTGCAGAGCAGTGTTCGTAGATGCATCGTGATAGGTATACGCTGTTGTCTCCGCAGTCCGCCCCCAAAGAGCGAAAGCTAGAAGAAGCTCGAAGATGCTCCAGCTCTCCAGCTCCAGAGCCGAAGTCGTTCGGAACCTGTCACACCCGCACGGCCTTTACGCAGCTATGGAGCAGATGGCGGCGCTCGAGGAGGCAGACCTGGTGCAAAGCTTGCACTACTCCTGCTGCTACTACAACTTCCCCGACGACGACTAGTACCGCAGCCACCGCCACCGCCACCGCCACCGCCACCGCCACCGCCACAGCACCAGCACCATCACCATCACTATCATCGCCATCATTATCATCATCGTGATTTCGATTGTAAGCATCATAACCATCCTAATTACATCACCATCGCCATCACCATCAACGTCATATTTGATCGCACGGCGTCGTTCTCCGTCACATATAGCAGAGGGTCGTGAATCGTCGCCATGTGTGTCTTCAGTAGCGATTTGGTTGCCATCTGCGTCACCTCTACTAAGCAGCACCAGCACCAGCGTCCGAAGCAACAGCCGATCATCGTCGTCCGGACATGCTGCAGAAAAAGCCGCCGGAAATGCCGGGTCACCATCTCGGCTTCGTCTCGTCGTGACGTATACTCGGCAGGTACTCCACGCGCAGCACAGTGAGCTCCTCCTCCGGTTAGACAAGCTGGAGGCCGCCCTCTCAAGGCGGCAACCAGAGAGAGAGAGAGAGAGAGAAGCATCTAGGAAAAAGGACCAACCCAATGTTGTCAGTTTTAGGAGAGACTTTCGGCAGCATGTCCAGTATAACCTGGCAGAATGGGAGCCTGGCTTGCCGAGATACTAAAGACAACTCTGGCCCGGAGTGTTCATGTTTCCCCGGTGGTGGCGACCCAGAGTCGCTTAAATGGGAAACCGCATGTTTGCAGTGGAGTGTGTTTGTTCCCCATCAAGCATGCTGGTTTCTCGCCCAAACACAAACTCCACGAGCCAGCACTCTTTCTTTACGGCTGAAACAAACTCGCCTACCCATACTTTGTTTATCGTGGCCCTCCTGGTCAGAGTCTGTTTTGGCTAAAAGGCGTTGCGACCGGAGATTTGTATTTTCCAACATCAAGAGTCTTCTTTTCCGAGCTTTTGCGTTGGAAGCTTGTTCTTTTTGACGAAAGCTGCTGGTAGATCACTTGCATCGGTCCTTACCGGTTGAGCTGGCAAAACGAATTTGTGGTATCGAGCATGATGCCTGGTGTCGCCAAAGTACATGTGTAGATTCTGACCGTTCATTTGATTGAACTTGGGCAGCTTTGCGGTTTTGAGGAGCCGGCGGGGCGAGAGCCGAAGAGAGCTCAGGGCTCTCAGTACCTCCTCCATGGATCTCTTTGAGATCCCTGAGAGTCCGAGCGAGAAGAAGCCGCCGGAGGTCAGAGGCTCAGTCGGCTCAGTCTGCTCTGCTCTGAGGCTCATGACGCAGACCTCGTCTATTCGTGGCTGAGGCTCAGACGGTGCCGATTGCCCCCAGGCCCCAGATTGAGTCCAATGCCAAAGCGAAGCGAAGTGCTACGAGTCGGTACGAGCTTGCGAAGGACACATCCGCGCTTGACATCACCCTTCGAATAAGCAAGGGCGCCGCACCAGTAGGTTCTTGTTCACGAATTCCGTCATATCTTGTGTGGTTCTTAGGAACCTGACCTTGCATCTCACCTTCGTGACACAGAGTCCACGGGGAAAGCTGCCCTGCAAGTTTGAGAGACCCAAGACAGTTGTCGAGATTTGAAGTCTTGTAGATGTGGTGCGGCGGCAGCACAACTGAAAGCCTGACAGCGTGACTTGGTACCGGCACAGGAGCAGGGCAACCGCGTCGAGGAGATGAAGCAGATGCAAATGGACAGCGAAGGTGATGACACGGACAACGGCTGCTTCCAGGATCGCATCCGTCCCCTTCGAAGGTCTGCGCAGAAACTGGCGGCATCATTGCCTTTCAACATCTTCTTTGCCTTGGTCATCGTCTCGAACTCACTCGTCCTCGGGTTTCAGCTGGAATGGAATGCCCGCCGAGTGATGGACTCGCACCATGTCTCAGAATGGAATAACTTTCATAGAGCCAAACCAAGCAGATGTGTGTAGAAGGGTAAGCTTTCACGAGGCATTCCTCAGTTTTCTACGAACTGAGGCAAGACCAGACTGTATGGATCATAGTGCATGTAGCCTATGCCATACTCTTTACGATCGAGATGATGATTCGAATCACAGCTGCTGGACCTCTCGTGTACCTTTGTGGTCCTGGCTGGGCATGGAATTGGCTGGACGTCTTTGTCGTCCTTCCTGCTTGGGTGGAGCTAGCTCTGGACCTAAGTGCCCCAAGTGAGGGGGGAGACGGAGGAGCTTCAAGCAATCTCCGGATCGTGCGAGTCTTCAAGGTGACGAGGCTACTGCAGGCGGGCTTGAAGCATCCCAGAAGAGCCATTCTCTGATCCGAGCCAGCCTCCTTGTTGGACTTGACGCTTACGGAACCCTAGACCACTCGAAGCTTGTAGGTCGGTTAGTTGTCAGCCGATCGCATTGCAATTGACTACGTTTGCCTGATGGCTCATGTAACTCATGTATGTACGACTTACCGCTGTCATGAATGCCATTTTGTGTAATACTCTTCTGGACGGTATTCGGTATTCTTCATCACTTCGGGAGCATCCATCGCATCAGGATGTACAGACAGGGAATCTGCTTAGAAGCCGAGAGCTGAAGGTGGTCCGATCCGTCCGTCTGATCAAGTTCCTCGGAGCCTTGCGTGCCCTTGCCGCTTGGTGAAAGAGAATTCTCGGAACTCCCTTGGTGCTTTATGTTGAGTACAGCCTCTAAGGTCATGTCGGTTGTTGATACGACCCGGCAGCTCGCATGGGCTTTGCTGCTGCTAGGGTTGGTGATCTACAGTTTCGGCATTCTTTTCGCAGATGCTGCGCTGGACTATGGGATCCGACACGACCTTAGTGATGATTCGACGCTTTTGGAGTACTTCGGCGGGGTGTACCTGTCTTGCCAGACGCTCTTCCGTGCGATTTTGGGTGGTTTGGACTGGGAGGTCGCCGTGAACTCACTGGTTCAAGTTGGCTGGTTCTGGGTCCAACTCTTTCACAGCTACATCGCTTTTTGTGGCTTCGCCGTGTTAAATGTAATGACTGGAGTTTTCGTAAACTCGGCGATCAAGACTCGTGAGCGCGATCACGAGACCTTGCTTCAGAACAAGCAGCGCTTCAAGGAGCTGGTGTCCAAGATATGGTCGAGGATGGATGCTTCGGGACAAGGGCAGATTACCATCATCGAGTTCGAGCAGATGTTCGAGGATGAAGAGATGAAGGCTTTCTTCCAAACCATCGAAATCAATGCCGTGGATGCCCTCTGTCTAGTCTTTAGACCCATATAGGCCGGTAGGGGACACCTTTCCTGTTGTTCGGGGTCTGCAAAGTCCGGCAGACGTTGCCCTCGCTTCGCAGCTCGAGTCACCATGTGGGGGGGGGGGGCACACGAAGCGTGAACTAGCGTGGTGTCGCGCCCTGGTGCCTGTGGCGCTTCAAGGCCTGGACCCTCTTCGATAGCTTGGACGTGGATGGAGATCATACCATCAGCTTGGAAGAATTCTCGGAGCTGCTCTGCTGTGCTGCTGTGGAGCTGTTCTGTGAGCCTAGTCGCCGCCCGGCTAGGCGTGTCTTCGCTCGCGTGCTGAGGCGGTGCATGCAACTCCACGGCCCGGCCAGGTCGGTAGACTTGCACCCAGGATGCACCGAGATGCAAGGCACGAGTTCTCGGACAGCCTGCGGCCTATACTCTATACTGTCTATACTTACTCTGACTCTGACTTACTCGCAGCTTCCGGCAGAGGGGCATGTTCTTCTGAGGTATGCTTTGGTGAAGCAAATTCACGCTTTGGGAGAGCAGCATTCTCAAATGAAGCTCGGCCTTGAGCTCCCGGAAGCGCGGCCCGCGGCCCGACCATCAGTTAACGGAGCCGAGGAGCGATTGCCTGGCGACTTTAATTGAAAGGACGCATGCTTCCTGGCCGGAAGTTTTGCAAATGACTGCGACTGCGCGGGCACGAGCGTGTTCACCTTCACCTCTCGCTCTCCTTGCTCCTTCTGCTGAGGTCGTGGAGGACAGTTTCTCGTTGCTCGGCCTGCAGAGCGGCCTGTGTCATGCAGCAGCCGATGGCCTTCTGTCCCCTATTCTGCGGCAGCCCAGGCTTGCAACTTTGTCACGCGAGCCTGACCGCTTCTCTGCGTGAGGGCCGCTTGCTGCAAGCGCAGGATTCGAGTTTTCGCGGCCAATTGCGTGGTCAGACTCGTCAGAGGACAGGCCATGCCGGCAGGAATGGCTCCTTGGCCCTGTGCCTGTCGGATTCGTCAGTCCTCTGATCGTTTATGTCACGAGGGCTGCTTCTTGTCTGTTGTTGGTCGCCTGAAGAGAGGGATCTGCGGACTGTTGAGCGTTCAAGTTTCACCGAGACAATCTTCTCCACTCACCTGTATTCTGCAAGCTGCGGATGCGGGTTGAGCCGTTGAGCCACAGAGAGGCTTCTCCAAGACCCTGAGCAAACCCCTCGTCTTGTAGCTTGAGTCCCCTTAGCTCCCTGTGTCGACCCGAAGTGGTCCGTGGCCGGTTCAGACTGCACTGGAAGCGACACCAAAGGGCCTCCGAGTGCGCCGTGTGCAAGAGCTTCGCGAGCCAAAATAGAAAGCAGCTGAGCGGCTTCGCCCGTGCGGCAGGGCTATCGGTCTTGCGATGCGCTCTCAGAAGCCGAGTCCGCCTAGGCGGTCTTCGCCTGGGAGAGCGGAAGCTGTCCTTGAAGCCGCTCGGATTGCAATCCGCCCAAGCTCGAGCTCCCTGGCTCCCTCCCCTCCGGACCTCCGGAGCCGAGGCCGTCGGAAGCCGAGCCGGACTCCGTGCGCTGGGCCTCCTTCGGAGGCGCCGGCGGATGCCGTCCGAGGGCCGCCGCGACCCCGCGGGATTAGAGAAGAGGAGGGCTCTCGGGCTCTCCGCTCTGCTCGTCGTTTTGCGTTTGTCGGAAGGCGGGAGCCGGGACTTCGCGTACCGCTGCCTCCGCGCGATCCTCGAGCTGACGGCTCCGGCCTCGGAGTTTCGGCGCCCGAAGCCCGAAAGCTGCTCTCTTTGCTTGCCTCGCTTGCCTCTGCTCTGATGGGACTTTTTTGAGACTCTTTCAAAAAGACTTCTCGCCGCCCGAGGCCGTGATCCTCCTGATCATGTACGTCCTGAAGTACCCCTACGCGCGCTACGCGCGGCCCTCACAGCGCCCTTTGCCGCCGAGGCAAGTTAGCCAAGTCTCGCCCTTCCCTCTCGCTCCTGATCTCTCAGGTCCTGTCTTTCTCCTACGCCGAGACCGGGAAGCCCAACAGTTTGAACGGACCCGGGTCTTGGGCCCAAAGCCTCTCGAATTTGCAGCAACTTCAAGACCTGAGCTTTCCCGTCTCATGCTTTTCAAAGCCTTCTCTTTTCTTGGTTTCGTGTGTCCAGAGCTACCACTATGACAAGCAGCCTGCGGAACCATGGTTTAGAAGGGTCTTTTCCAGAGGGGCGGAAGCGCGAGGGTCATTCAGGCAAGTCTCCGGGATCTGTATCCAACAAGCTGCCGCGTCTCCGCAGGAAGGTTTCTGATGCTCATCTCCATCATTGCCGGGGTCTTTGCTGAAATGTAGCGTCAGTTCCGAAGAAGTTTGTGTAGCAGGGGCACCTGAATGTCAATGCCTACCCGTACCTCTCGCCCAGGCCAACCAGATCATCTACCTTTTCAGCGACAAAGTCGCCGAGGATTTGCATCTCTGGCTCCTTGGCTTCTCCCCCCTGCACCACTGGGCCAAGCCGCAGAGTTGCCTGTTCTTGCGATGTTCCTGGGCAGCGATCTAAACAAGCCCGGTCTGAGGTACACCGAGCACAAGCAGAAGGCATACTTGGGCTTCTACCTCGTGGCCATGATCCTGGAGCTGTGCTTCGGCGATCTGGGAGGGTCCAGGGTCGTTCATGCAAGGTAGATTCAAGTGTGCGCGCTGTTTGCCATCTGTCTGCGATGCGCGCTGCTCACTACGACGCCGCACGGCCCATGGCCCATGGCTCAGGATGATGGACCTCTTCTTCACTGCAAGGACGACTTTCAACCAGCTTGTGGCAGACACTTGGCATGGAAGAGGTATGTCGGAGCGATGCGAGACCGGAAACCATGCATCTAGTTTGACAGTACGTCGTACGACGGCACTGAGCGCGGTTAGCGACAGGTCCACACCGCCGTCTCTTTTTCTTTTCTTTTTTCTCTCTCTCCCTCTCTCTCTCTCTCGCTCTTGACGCTTGACGTTCTCAGCGCTTGCAGAGGGCTGCAGACTAAGGCCGGTCGGCGGAGCTACGGTGGCGAGAAGCTCTCGGACCTCACGAGCTGGCCCGGGGCCCACGCTCGCTTCTGTGTGGGAGCGGAAGATATTTGCTTTCACCCGTTGCCCGGCTGTGAGGCACGAGGTGGTGCAGACCTACGTGATGCAAAACGCCCTGGGCAACCAGCTCTTGGAGCTCCCCGTCTCAAGACGACATGGAGAGACCAAAGTAAGGGGAAGGGACAGAAGGGGCATGAGGCTCATGAGGGTACCCTCCCATCCATCACCCCAAGTGCAGCTTTGACCGAGTTACGCCATGCCCTCCACGTTCCTGGCGCCCTTCATCTTTGAGCCCATTCTCGGCTTCGTGGCCTACCACTTGGGAAAGCTGGTCGTTCGCTCCCATGCGGAGGTGAGCAAGTACGATGCGCAGTGTCCTGGATGCATGGGGCCTCTGATGCTGTCGGAATGTTTGAAACAGCCACCTGTAGCGGGTCGTTCGGAGTCTGCGATATCGAAACTGGACTGACCCCTGCCAGGGAGACAGTGAGCTGGTTCTGGGTCAACGACCTCTCCCGCTATGACGACGCCATTCTGAACCTGACCATCGCGGCCGCGGCCCTGCGCCTCAGAAGCCAAAAGCTCTCACAGCTCATGGGCGTTTCAGGTGATCTTCCTGGCCATCCATGGGGGCTTCACCTCGCGGGCATTTGGCTACCTCCTGGTGGCCCTGGAAGCACCTAACAGGGGGGGAGGGATGCGTGTTTGGTCGAAGATAAGTCACTGAGGGGTGTCACGTCTACATCTACCTCTTCGATCACTGGATGCTGCTCCGCGCGATGCCTCGAGTGAAGACCTTTGGACCCAGCTTACTGTGCGTTTCAGGGCTGTGTCCGTATATTGCAGAAAGAGTACTCTCTGAGAGGTCCGAACCGTAGTACCCATTCAATCAAAACATTCGATACTGAACTTGCATCAGTCGAGAGCAGTGGGCACTTGATTGAAGTCCTTTGTGAGTTCTCAGGTACAACCTGATGTCAGTTGACATTCTGGCGCCGCCTGTCTCATGGCCGTGGGCAACAGCATGATTGAGGGAAAGCCATGCATGTTGCGGAAAGTTTTGTGAATTCTGTTGTCCCGCATGAGTCTGTTCACACGACGCTACCACCGACCTTCGTATCTCAGGCACATGATGATGGCCATCCCAACCGGCATCGTCCTGGTCTGCGTCGCCTCCTCCTCAGCCTGCTCAAGGCCTGGTCAAAGTAATGCAACACCACACAAAAAACTCGACGGAAGCGACGCCAAGGTCTTCAAGGCCAACTGCAAAGACATGCACATCGGCAGCAGAGGGGCCTAGAGCAGCAGGCGGATGCAGGTGCAACCTTCTGGGAAGTTACAGCTAGTTTAGTAGTGAATTAGCGAAGCTCCATTCAGGGCTTTGGGTGAAACGAGCGAATCTACAGTCAGTAGTCCATCCAAGGCAAGAGCATCCGCTTGGCAAGCTCATGCCCTTCGAAACGTACTGCTTCGTGAGCATGGACCTCATGCGAGCCTCGGCTTTTGTCGTTTGCGCGGGGCTATGAGGCGGCCTCACTGTATCTTCGCTGAGGTTTGCTCATAATGGTCTTCGTTCTGCATGCCAGTCTTCACGTGTTCATCGTGCGCCTTGGTGTGCACAGGAGATAGGGTCACGGCCACGCCTCGCAGTTGTGGTATACCATGATGAGATAAATGACCGTGAATTGGCAGATCGGAAGGAGGACCCCTTCATGAAAGTAAAAGTGACGCCTCGGCCAAAAAGGCACTTGCTCCTGAAATACATCCGGGTGGACCACTCGCAGCAGGAGACCACGTACGCGGAGCTTGCGCCTCGTCTTCAGCTTTGGCACTCCGACCCGGGCTGCCGGGCTTGTCCGCTGTCAGCACGCGTAGTGTGCCAAAACGGGCGCAATGCAGTGTTGGACGAGGAACGAATTAGCTCAAGTTGAGGCGTTGTCAAAAGGATCATACAGTACACAGCATAGCTCTCTGTAAAGAATGCATTTCTGTCATGCTGCTGTGACGACTAGGAGTGCGATGACGTTCTTGAACCAGTGCAGCAGTATGCTGTTTTTTCTCTTGCTTCCTCTATGGGTCATCCCTTGAACCCCTCGCTAAACTCCACCTGAATTCTCTTAGCCAGGCTCCAAATGCCAAACCTCTAAACTCCACAACCTGAGCCGCACGTCTGCTCGAAATTCCTGAATCAAAGGGCATCCAAACTCTTTCCTCAGAAGCTGTGCGCGAATCATTGCGCCACATGCTCCAGGCGAGGACGACACCGTGCACTTGGTTTACCGCAAACCCCGTCCATTGCTTGCGCTCCGAGTATTTGCAGCTTGGCGGAGCCGGCGGAAAGAATAAAATGGGCTTGACATGTCTCACAGGTTGACGCTTCGAGAAAGCTTCAAAGAGTTTGGGGTCTCTGGCGGTTTGCCCCGCTTCGAGCATTTCTGTGGGGAACACCCTGTTACAGAGCGTGTCTCAGGAAGAGGCACGATCCTCCTTGCCGCCCGGGCCCTACGCGAGTTGGTTACCTCGTTTTTGAGCTCAGATGCACAGTCTGATCCCTCATCTGAGGGTTCTATGTGCCTGGCCGGGAGCATCTCCTCAGGCAGGACGTGGACGTTCCCTCATTGGCACGCGCAGAGCCCTCTCTCCCTGCCTGCGGCTGAGCACGGACTCCCCGCTGACGGCTGACAGGGCCAATCCGGAAGCGAACTGCCACTTCGAGGATACCAACTACTACGGGGCCCGGAGCGGAGGGATGAGAGAAACGGGAGAGGGACGGGCTAAGACTTTCCGGCACGTGCACGCACGTGCGCACGCACACACACACACACACTCGTGCAATCCTCCCTCTGGACAAACTCGGATCACATGATGTTCAGTCTTTCCAACACAGAGGAGTAGGACGTTGAGAGGATTATGGCTTAGCCTCTTGCCATCTTCCGNGATCACATGATGTTCAGTCTTTCCAACACAGAGGAGTAGGACGTTGAGAGGATTATGGCTTAGCCTCTTGCCATCTTCCGAAAGAAATAAATATGGATGCGGCAACAGTACACAGCTTGTCACAAGCTGCAGGTACACAGTGGAGCGTCCCCCACTGCTTCACAGGCAACTGATGAGCGTCTTTGTTAGTGCCGGTTTCATCAGTGCCCCCGGCACCCCCTGCAACAATTAAACTGAGCAAGACCTTAGCAAACAGGTGTTCCACACACACACACACACCCCGCTATGCGGGGTAGCCACTTGGCTGCTTTTCGAAACTACAGCGAAGGTCACTGTCCGACTACAAAAGAAGACGTGTAGAAGCAGGTTGCTGCAGTTGCTGACCATTGAAACGAAAGTTCGGCATCAGGCTCAATGCTCTTGAGCAGTGTGAAATAAGGTTGGTGAATGTCTCGGAGCTTGAGAAAGAAAGCTCGACGAGGTAAATACAATTTTGAATTGGTGACCGCGTCACTTATGGCCTGCTTCAGGTCATCTATGATGCCATCTGCAGGTACTTCAAATCGAACTGAGGTGATACCGTCATCACGTCCTTCAGGTGGAAGATTGTGGACCAAAATAAATCTGGTCCTCTCAGACTGTGGAATGGCTTTGTTCGGACGAGGATCCACAGGTAATTGGTCTCCCGTTGGGGGTAGAGAGGCGTCATCAGCTTTTCGCCGCATGGCGGCGACAGCTCTACGATGTAAAGAGCAGATAAGCTTGAGAGCCAATTGACGACTCTACAAAGGAAAAGGTCCACTGAAAAGCAGCAGGAGCGAACACTGAAGTATCTCTTTTGTACAGTGCTGCATGCAATCTGATGCATGCTCATTTGCTGCTCAAAATTCGGTCAACAATCTGGTGAAACTTCTTCTTGTTGCTCCGGGTAGAACCTGGGAGCACCTTGATAACATCCAACATCAACTCTGCCCGGTTGGTTCTTTTATGATCAAGGCAGAGATTACAAGTGGTTTTCAGACAGCAGTAGGGCTGATTCCACTTTGTGGACATAGCTTTAAAAGCCTGCTGTTTTCTGAAAGATGTAGCATCCGTGGTACTGTAAACGATTGCCCCATCCTTGGGGTCAAACTGAGGCTTCTGAAGGAGGACCCGGGTTTTGTCCTTAAGTCGAAAAGCCGAAAGGTCGGTAGTCTTGGACTTCCTGACTTGAGATTTGCGGGCAGCCTCATAAGAGCTGGTGTGAGAACTCGAAGTTGAGGAAGAGGAAAAAAACGAGCCGAGGAACACGACGAGCTACTTGTAAAAGAGCTCGAGGTTCGCTTGCGTTTTGAACGCCGGCAATGTTTGGCCATGGCTTACGGTGTGTATCGTCCCCCCGTAAAAAGAGAGATGTTGAAAGTCCTTTAGACAAGGGTGCGAGAGAAAGTGCTCACCGCACAACACCAACCTATTGTCCACATACCTGCAGACAAATAGCTCAGANGTGCGAGAGAAAGTGCTCACCGCACAACACCAACCTATTGTCCACATACCTGCAGACAAATAGCTCAGAAGTTTTGGTGCTAAAAAACTGTGCTGAGCTAAGAAACTGATTCCATTCTCGTTGCCAGCATGATTCTCTTTGAATCACTGGCAAACTGCTGAGAACCGGGCTGATTTGACTGCCGATGCAAGTGCCCCGGTGTTGTCGAAACAATAACCCCAGCGTGGTGAACACGCCTGCCTTAAAAGACATCGACACTATAGCTGGGAGGTCTGACACGTGCAAGAATCTGATGTTCTTGGCTCCTTTGGCTACTGGTTTGCCAGGCCAAGCCGATTCACAGTTGGGTTGCTTCTTCAAGCATACCGAAATGTGTGACGGATAGTGTCTATCCGAGTACATCTGTACGAGGATGGACAGAGAATCCAAAATTTGCTGTCTTGGAACCGAATGAAAGAATCCCACCAGATCATCGTTCACTTCAGCTAAGTGAACATCTGAAGGAGATCGGCGCAGAAATTCATGCAGACTTCTCCAAAGTTGCGGGGTGGTGGCCAGCCCCATGGCCTCAGGCCAGACGAGTCTGACCATCAAAAGAATGGCTTGAGCTGCTGCAATCAACAACTTCTTGATGCAGCTGTTGGAGTACGATATTATCGTCCTCCCCTTAAAACTCTTTCTTGCGCTTCAAAAAGACGAAGCCCACAGGCAGTGTGCCGGATGGGTTAATCCCCCATCGGTACCGTCTTTTCAATGTTCCAGGAATCTGTGCAAACACTTGTTGATTCNCTTTCTTGCGCTTCAAAAAGACGAAGCCCACAGGCAGTGTGCCGGATGGGTTAATCCCCCATCGGTACCGTCTTTTCAATGTTCCAGGAATCTGTGCAAACACTTGTTGATTCCATTGCGCGCTGGAGCCTTCCACTGGCTCAAACACATCTGGATCTTGCCACGTTTTCATGGCTGCCTGAAGATAAAACTGAGGACAGTAGACCATGAGGTGATTAGACTCATGGTCCTCGCAGTGNTGTTTGTGTAAAAGATCTCGAGCTAGCGACACATCCTTCCATGTGAGCCGCTTTTCTTGGCTCAGATATTGGATGTGCTGCTGCCATTGGTGCTCGAGCACAGCACGAAATTCAAGCTCCAAACCTAGAGGAAGACAATGTTTGCGCCGGCAAGACGCGAACATGCTTGAAAAACTCGTGCTTGGCAGGAAAAAAGGCTGACGAGGCACTTCCATCTCCCAGTTTCTCGAAGGATCGGTGCCAAGGACCTAGCTGTTCAATGCCGGCAACAACATGGCCTCGAGTGAGGCACTGCTCTGGCAGGGTATGGGTAAAATGGTGACAGGGACAAGGCGCTTCATCTACCGAATGATGTTGCAACCATTTGTCCCAACCCTTAAAATTGTGCAAGAAATCTTTCAGCGATTGATGTGGTTGCTCCCTTACTTTGCAGGAGGGGAGGTGAAAAGGAACCAGAATATCTTTAAAGCGGAGAACTTGGTTCCTGGTCCATTGGGAAATGTCACGGCCAAAATTGGGATGAGCAGTGAATTTCAGCTGCAATCCTTGAAATGTTGTCGGCCAGGACATGTTTCGGTACTGACATACAGACTTGAGCACCTTCCTGGCTTTGCTTTTGCCAGGTTCTTCTAAAGAATTGCTCAAACGAATAAGGGAATAAATTTCATCCGGCGCATATCGGTCGCTGCGCAGTCTCTTGGCCTCTTCAAATGGGGCTCGACTGAAGCATGTGAGATTGAACAATATCTCCCATGCCGACCGACGTTTAAGCTGAAATGATTCTGGCTGGAGCNCTGGAGCTGGCGGTGTAGCTTCTTCCGAAGCTTCCTCCACAATCTTAGCCCGAATCTGGATGCAACAGTTTGTCTGACCCGCTTATTGGGCCGAAATCCCAAAGCACTACGGCGTAAAAGAGACGTGATATACGGATGGTTAAGCTTTGGCTGCCACATTCCGATCAAGCAATGTTCGGTAACCCATGCTTGTCGATAGGACGAACATGGGGTAACCAGAAACAACGTGAAATCCTGCAAGCAGTCGTTTGAAACCCAGTATCGGATGGCTAGCTCTGCCTGAGCTTCGCCACCAGCAGCAGCAGTTTCTTGGCTACTGAGAGTCTGTTAGACTCCCTTCGAAACACCGATTGGCTGGTGGAACCAATGTACATAAATGTGGAAGGCTGCCGATAATGCTCAACACTTGAAAAATGGCGCCAATCCACAGCAACTTTCATGTACACTGCGTTCTGGGATCGAAATCTCTGCCAGGTGTACATCGACGGGTGAATCCGAAAACACCTGAGCTTCTCTCGGATACTTTCGGCATAGGACGCCTGCGAGCCCTCTTGAAAATAGAAGAGAAGCAACAAATGCAACAAGCCTTGGGCCCAGTTACGACTAAGAAACATAAAGCCAGGACAATGATGCAAAAAGAACGTCACGGCCTCTCCGAGCAGGCATATCTCTGCTTTGATTCCAAGTCTAGCAGAGGCCGCCATGCTCTGACATTTGCATGGCTAGTCAGGCAGCTTTGAACTGAGCTACAGCGATAGCTGTGGACAGGTTCTTCACGCGGGATGCAAGTTTGGCATCCAATCCGAAATTGATTGCTGCCGAAACCAGTTCGTCTTTAGCAACTCCTGTTTTGAGGAGTTCCTGAACAACCTGTACATGCTTGACAAGCTTCTGAT
>BGNK01000012.1:435696-464694 GCA_003297005.1 Symbiodinium sp. clade A Y106 | reverse complement strand
GGAAGGGCCGAAAGGTCTCCTCAAGCGGAAGCGGAAGCTCCAGCGAGAGGGGAAGGTTTCTTGGGGTCAGTACCGACACCGGACAGACCCGCCGCATCAACACCCAGCGAAATGACACACGAGAGCAGCTCTGATGATGGATCTGTAGAGACAGTGCTTCGGGCTATGGAAGGTCTTCGAGGGGATGCATTTCAGAAGGCGAAGGACATTGGTATTGCGGCATTGTCAGCGCCCGGTGGTTTGAGAACACTGATTGCCGAGATTAGGGCCATGGTGTTTCCCCCTGGCACCCTCGAGGCACAAGCTTTGTTCAGGAGTGGACAAGCTCTCCGTGGCCCGCTGAGTCGACAGGAGGGCGAATCCATAGTGTCTTACATTGGGAGACGACGAAGGTGGTGGACCCTTATGACGCAGCTAGACCCGAGGATTTCGCTTTCGGACAGGTTGAGGGCAGAGCTGTTGCTGGAATTGAGTGGTTTGACGCGCGATCAACAACTCATGATTAAGGCTTGCGCAGCAGGCAGCCATGACTTTGATACGTATGCTAAGATCATGACTGAGCATCAAGGATTGATTCACTTGCGCGGCAACACGGTTGCTTGATTCTGCACCTCATCGTCCTGGAACAGAGAGAGACAATCGCAAGTGGCAACCCAAGGGAGCCGGAAAGTACGGATATCATGCATTGGAGCCGTCTACAACCGCGTATCTGGGTATGAGTGAAAGTGCGGAAACGGCCTATGTATCGTTCGAACATAGGACCGATGGTCATGATGTCAGTGGAACATGGGATACATGGGGAGATGACGGAGATGGTGATGATGAAAATGGTGAGGGCTGGAACGCCTGGACTGATTTGCCAGGACAGCCCGCAGGTATAACATCCCATGGAGAAGNCATGGAGAAGATCTCATCGTGTCTGACGAGGAGACTGCCATCGCTCTGAATGCGATGGAAGAATGCGACTTCGAGAACTTCCCTGATGCCACTGCTGAGGCGATTCAGCTTCAATGTGCCGCTCACATGGTGATGGGCAAGGCCGGTAGAGGCAAGGGTAAGCAAGGTGGTAAAGGGAAGGGAGGATTTCCGGTGGTGAGAAGTGGCTTGTCTGTTGAAGACAGGAAGAAGCGCCTTCAGGAAATCAAGTCTCGTTCCAAGTGTCTACGATGTGGTCAGACAGGGCATTGGAGTGGTGACCCACAATGCCCTAAAGGCCGTGGCGCACAACAGCCATCAGGCAAAGGGCAGCTTCAGGCTAGCAAGGGAGGAAAGCAAGACTCGAAGCCTAGCGCGAAGCCGGGACCCAAGCAGGCTTTCCTAGCGACAGCTGTTCCGAACTCTACAAGCAGCGATGATGACATCGACTGTGTGTACATTGATAGTGGCCCCTCTGACGCTAATCCCCAAGCGTACATGGCTTACCGCAGGGAAGGTGCCAGGATTCCGAGAGCAGCCAGGAACGCGGCCAGGGATGCCTTGCCACCCGGAGGAGATCGGATCTTCGGAGTGGGACAACACAAGGGGCTCAGCTTCGAAGAAGTGCTTCATCGTTTTCCGGGTTACGTGATTTGGGGGCGATCTTTGAAATCTGTGGGATCACGGGATCTAGCGGACTTCTTAGACTGGGTTCAGAACCATTACGTCATCCATGAGCAGACAATGGAGGTGGAGAGACGAGAGACACCACTCAGTGAGATTTCGTGTGCTTCTGGTTCCGATGGTTTGCCTATTGCTATCCCAGCTTCTTCATCCCACAAGACCGCGAAAGGTAAGCCTCCGAACCCACCTTTGCCGATCAGTTGCGCCGTATGTACCAATTTCTCCTATCTTGGAACCAACGCTTATGCGACAGTGAAGACGTGTAAGGTATGTGGGAAGGTGAGCAAAGAGAAGAAGGTATTCGAGAAGAAAGATCCCTCTAGATGCCCACATATCAACACCAGCAGATTGGGATCCAACAGAGCGACGGCTAAGACATTCTGCAAGGATTGTGGACACGTCATAGATGAGACGC
The DNA here is from genome assembly GCA_003297005.1 of Symbiodinium sp. clade A Y106. Classification (NCBI taxonomy): domain Eukaryota; class Dinophyceae; order Suessiales; family Symbiodiniaceae; genus Symbiodinium; species Symbiodinium sp. clade A. Next base: position 462,680 of record BGNK01000012.1, on the reverse strand, counting down.
CCCGAGAGGAGGCCCAAAGAAGGCGCAAGGCAGCCCAGGAGATAGAAACCGCAACGTCAGCATCATTCGACCTGATATCTAGCATCGCGCAGAATATGACTGATGATGTGAAGCTGGATGCGATGCAAACGATGACGTTGGTTGAAGAGTTCAAATTGCAAGTTGAGGATTACATTGTATCTCAGAATGCAGAAGGAAACTCGGAACCGACGGTAACACCGAAAGAACTCCATGAGATCCTCAATGACCTTCTGGAAGATGTGATGGTGCAGCAGGAAGACGTGCCTTCGGTGCGATCGATGCCGGGAGAACTCTCGATAGCTGCGCCGCCCCGGGCAGCAGATTCCGGATCGCAAGACCGGAGGTCGAGGACAGGTAGGGATAGAACACGAAGCCTGAACCCCTGCCCTCAACAGTACCGTTGGTCCTCGAGGAGGTTGACATCTTTCAGCATGATGACGTATTCGGAGTTCTGGATGATGGAGCAAACAGTTCAGTTTGCGGGCGTAAGTGGTGTGAGAATGCAGAGGCAAAGTTACAGAAACTGGGGTTCGAGTTTCCCTGGCTCAGCGAGGATGGTGTGTCATTCAAGGGACTTGGTGGATCAACGAAGACCTTGGGAGATAAGAGGATGGTTTTCTGTGTGAGCTGTGACAACAAGAACGCAAACAGCGAGAACCAGAAGCCCCTTCTTCCCGGGATATGGGATTGCCATGTCGCAACTGGGGATGACACCCCGCTTCTCCTTTCCTTGTTCGCTCAGAGCACGCTTGGACTTCTTAAGGATCTTAAGAACTTCGTCTGCTACATTCAGAGGAACAACGGAGAGATGTGGAAGCTGCCCCTGTACCGAACCAAAGGAAGCAACCTCTTGGCAGTGAACCTGACCGGTGGCTTTCGCGGCTTGATGCGCATTCCACGTCCCCTTAGGCCGTATCGAACCCCGCTACGGAGGCCTAACCAATCGGATATCAAACATCGGGATCAGGTTGAGGCTGAGCGCCTGAGCATCAAGGACGAACCCACATGTGAGGGAGACCTGAGGGAAGCCAACACCGCAGACGCCCATTCTTCTAGTGTGGATGAGAGTGCAGGGGTGATGGCTAAGAAGATCTCGATCTTCACGACCGGTGTGAACTGGGATGCACCGACGAAGCGCTTTGCGCTGGAGCCGACTGAGCAGAGAGCTCTCGAGTTGGCGTCCCATCTGGTGGGGCGCAATGCATCAGGAAGCGCGATCATGATCATTGACTGCCGCGGCTACAAGGACCCGGAGGCTCAGAAGAACTCCTGGTTGAAGGGTCATGTGGGTACCTATCCTTTGATGGCCCGGTCGCNCATGATCATTGACTGCCGCGGCTACAAGGACCCGGAGGCTCAGAAGAACTCCTGGTTGAAGGGTCATGTGGGTACCTATCCTTTGATGGCCCGGTCGCAATGGCAGTCGAGCGAGTTTTCGCGACATGTTGTGTTATGTGGTGGGCGAGACGCATCGAGCAGCCGCGACTGATTGCATTGTCATCTTTTTCTGTAATCAATCTCGGCATCGATCTGTGGCTGGTGGTTTTATTGCTCACCAAGTTTTGGCTGGTACGCACGGCGACACGTCTATTGTTCATTGCGGTGCGACGTCAGGAAGCTGGAGGGCGATGAATGGATCGTGTCGCGGACGATGTGAGATTTGCAGCCACTCAACAGACCGAGCTCAGTTGGATACAGTGTCTCTTATCGAAGAGATAGAAGAGTACTGCCAATGGTCCGGCCGCGTTGAGAGACCTGATAACGTGTACGCTTTCAGGTACAGCGCTGTGATTGCTAAGGCACGTCCCGTTCCGAAAGCGAAGACTCTGCCAGCGGCGCCAGTGTCCATTCCGAAGCCGAAGCCGAGCTCGCGCTCGATGGATCCGTCGATGTTTATCTCAGACTCAATGGACTCGTCGATGCCCAGCTCAGGCTCAATGGACCCGCCGCCGCCAGTGCCCAGCTCAGGCTCAATGGACCCGCCGATGACGCCTCCGCCGCAGATGGATTCGTCGGCGTTGGCAGATCAGAAGTCGCTGTTGACTCGCGAGGTGGAGCGCCTTAGATCTGAGATGGCCCGGGAACGCACGAGGAGCAGGAGGCGCAGGCGGTCAAGTACTCCGAGAAGGCGCAGAAGATCGAGCACACCGCGGAGGCGCAGGAGGTCATCATCCAGGTCGAGGGGCAGAGGCCGCGGACGCTCAAGGAGCCGTGAGAGGCGTGACTCTGTGAGGTCGGATGACCCTGGGAGGTCAGATGGGCAGCCCGAATGGCACGGTGCAGCTGAGCAGCTCCAATGGCACGGTATGGATTACAGAGCCCTTTTGGAAGGCGTCCGACCGTTACCAGGCGGAGACTGGCGAAGTGTTGTGCCGTATGATTCTTAAAGCCCAGGCCTTTTAAGCAATATTCGCCAAGCAGCGATGAGCGCTATGGCCCCGCAAGGCAATCGCACAGTCCAGCGACAGCGGACGACAACATGGACCGGGCCGATAAGCGGTGGTGCGTCGAGCAGCTCTGTGGACAGCAACTTCGAGCACAACATCAAATTATTGGCTTACACGGAGGCTGGACGCTCACGATGCATTGCGAAAGACCCGNACTTTTCTGGGCTATGCTTATGCTGGCCAAACGGAGATCGACCGAGGGCGTGCGGGAGAGTGCGAGTTCATTTTGGCAGCACAGTTCCCGTATGATGCCGGTGCAGATTCTCAGCCCTATCGGGGCACCCAGAAAAGAGCTTATTTAGCTTCCAAGGTCATGACTAAGGGTCAGAGCAATGCCTTCTCAAGGGAGTTGCGAACGCTGGGGGATATGGATTTGTTCACGGCAATGGTTGCTGGAGTGCCAACCCAGCATGAAGACCCGAAATCCTCAGTCCGAACGCCCGACAGCACGATCATGATTCACGACAACTTCCCCGTGAACATCCCTGGCATGTCCGAGCATTCTTCGAAGGATTTCAAGTGGAACCGGTTTACCCATGAAGTGACTGAGTTCAGACCGGGGATTGTGCTGTACAAGACCTCAGATCCTGACCCGAACATGTGCATCAANATTCTTCGAAGGATTTCAAGTGGAACCGGTTTACCCATGAAGTGACTGAGTTCAGACCGGGGATTGTGCTGTACAAGACCTCAGATCCTGACCCGAACATGTGCATCAATCTGTTCTGTGAAGCAGACGCCTCGGATGTGAACGTATGTGTGCTTGCACCGTCGGGCAAGCTAGATGCTGATGCAATTGGGGTTGAGGTAACAGAAGCAACTGGGGATGCGTGTATAGCATGCGTTGGACCGTTGGCCAACCGCATCACGGGAAGTGTAGCTTCTTGGTTTGAGGGCTCCGGCTTTACGCCGAAAGCCTTCTGCGACACCAACATGAAGAGCTTCTACGACTTCGTCATCGCGATCGGTGAAGAGGCTTATTTGGACGGGATGAGCGCAGCCTATGTTGTGAGAGAGGGTTTGGACGTAGATGAGGAGTTGGACTTATCCGATTGGGGTGCAGTAGATGCAGACGGTGACGCAGTAATCCCCGAACCGGTACCCGAGGACCTCACCGACAAGCCCGAAGAACCCAGCCATCAGAGCATCGGAGACCGTGAACGCGAATGGTTGGAATCCCTTCCGCTGCCAGGAGTACCGAAGACAGAGGCATTGCGGCGGGCCGCATGGCGGAAACTTCCGCAACGGGTTCGCGTAGCTATCCGTAGACTACACCGCCAGTTTAACCATCCTGCCCCGAGAACACTCCAAGCCATCTTGAGAGCAGGTGCGGCAGCAAAAGAATTTATAGAGGCCTCGAAACTCGTCAAATGCGATAGCTGCGAGAAGACCAGCCCCAAGCCGAGATCACACCCAGTTGGCATTGGACATGGAAACTATATCTTCGGTGATGTGATAGGAGTTGATGTATTGGAGACCGCAGATTCCAACAGACGGAAGTATCAGTGCTTCAACATTGTGGACCTAGCCACGGGTTTCCAGCAACTTGAGCTCCTANATCTTCGGTGATGTGATAGGAGTTGATGTATTGGAGACCGCAGATTCCAACAGACGGAAGTATCAGTGCTTCAACATTGTGGACCTAGCCACGGGTTTCCAGCAACTTGAGCTCCTAAGAGAAGTCACCAGAGAGAACCATGGACCCCCGTCAGCGGAGATGTGCCTAGAGGCGTTTCAGAGATGGATCGCATGGGCAGGTTTGCCGAGGTGTGTGATGGCAGATCGTGGAACCCACAACCGAGGAACCTTCATGAGCTACTTGACGGAGAAGGGAGTCGATGTAAGGTTCGCGGCCACGGAAGCTCCGTGGATGTTGGGCAAGGTCGAGAGGCACGGTGGCCTTGCGAAGGCAGTGATAAGGAAGACGGTAGCCGGTGTTCCAACCGTAGGAGCGGACGCCCTGCGGAGTGTGATTCAGGAAGTCATTTCTGTCNGAGAGGCACGGTGGCCTTGCGAAGGCAGTGATAAGGAAGACGGTAGCCGGTGTTCCAACCGTAGGAGCGGACGCCCTGCGGAGTGTGATTCAGGAAGTCATTTCTGTCAAAAACATGACCATGAATGTGTCGGGATTCTCTCCGAGTCAGTGGGTGTTGGGTAGAAACCCGAGGGAACCCGGAACATTGACAGATGAGGACACGTGGAACGACATCGGCGCTATGGAAGGGAAGTTCAATGGAGCAGATGCATTTGCACTCAGACAGAAGAGTAGGATTGAGGCGAAGAAGGCCATGGTCAAGCTAGACACCAGCAGAAGGATACAGAAAGCATTGACAAAGAATGCATCGCCCATTAAAGAACAGTATCGAACTGGAGATTACGTGGTTTATCGCAGGGATGCACAAGCGGGTGGCACCAAGTGGAGCACTATCTCGAGAGTGACAGGGCAGGAGAGCGCAGAAGCAATATGGGTTGTGAATGGCGGTATTCCTGTGTTGTGTTCGGTGCACTCTTTGAGGCCAGCATCAGAGGAAGAGGTCATGTCCCATTGCTTGTTGAATGGTATTCCCATCCTACCAGAGTCGCTTACCGAGGGACCGAAGGGCAAGCGAGGGTTCGTGGATGCCAGAGACAAAACCGAGGAGCCAGAACCGAAGACAAGGAAGCCAACCACAGCAGCCAGAAAGCGCAAACAAGATGAGGTTGCACAAACCACAGTGCCGAGCAGTGGCTCAAGCTCTAGTTCGAGTACAGACAGTTCATCAGAAAATGAAGGACATCATCAGCAGGCATCATCCCAGGGTAACGTCGCGATCGAAGAGGAGATCGATCAGAACACCGCCAACATCGCCGAGAACTACCTCTATGATTCGGAGGAAGCAGCATCGGCAGCAATCGAGGCGTTTGACTTTCGNGGTAACGTCGCGATCGAAGAGGAGATCGATCAGAACACCGCCAACATCGCCGAGAACTACCTCTATGATTCGGAGGAAGCAGCATCGGCAGCAATCGAGGCGTTTGACTTTCGCCCAGCTACATGCCTGAAGCTACTAAGGATGATACCGTTCACCAGAAGAGGGAAGCGAGGGGTAGTCAGCAGTGGTCATGCCTACACCTTTGGTGCGTACGCCCACGGCAACTTCAGAGGATTAACCGAGTCTTCTGATAGGCGCCCCATGCTCATCAGCTATTTAAACGAATACCTCAGATCGAGGGGCGCGGCAGGTGGGTGGTCATCAATCCAAGTAAGCAAGGATCTCGAAAGCCCTCCTCACAAGGATTGCCTTAATCTGAAGAACAGCATGAATCAGATTACGACAGTTGGTCGACATGATGGTGGGCAACTATGGCTGAAAGACGAGAATGGAGACCAACTGTTCAAAGATGAGAGAGGTCGCGTCTTGGAATGCCGAAACAAGATCGCAAGTTTCAGCCCGGACCAAGTCCATGCAACCATGAACCATGCCTTTTGGAGGAGAGCGATGGTCCATCAGTGCGTTTACCAGTAGGAGTCTTCCCATGTTGAGCGATTCAGAGAAGAATAAGCTAAGGGAACTGGGTTTCGATTTGGTTGGAATGGATGCGGCTACTCAGAATTTCGCTGGTGAAGCACATCAAGAACCCATGCTAAACGAAGAAAAGACAACATCGGAACCCCGAATGCATCTCGACGACATGTTGAAGGCGTGTACAGACAAGGACCGCTGGAAGGTCGGACAAGACATGATCTTTCGAGTGCATGTGATTCCACGTCGTCACATGTATGAGCCAGTTCCTCATGAATTTCCCGGTGATCCGAAAGAGATTGGTTACACGAGAGAGACGCATCGATTCTTTGAGGATGGGTTACATGATGTGGTGCATGATGCATGGGGAATGGTTCCGGAAGCAGGCGAGATGACAAACCTAGCATGGACAGGTTTCAGCTTGTTTCGCAAGCGGAGCGACAGCCCGCTAGATCTATCAGAAATGCCGAAGCCACCACAAGATACCCCAGAGTACAGGGCCTTCGTCGCGGAGAGGTTCGGCCCGGGGATGGAGCAACAGGCTGGAAAGAAACCGCGTAAGACGAACTACCACAAATGCGAAGACCACGTCAAAGAGGGGATCAACGGAGCGCGCAAGGATGAATGGGAGAAGTACAAAAGGTACAACGCAGCCATACCGATCCAAGGAGAGATGTTGCAGAAGCTGCTGAACGAAGGGCACAAGCCAATCCCGAGCCAATGGATTGACGTTGACAAACATGAACACCAAAAGGGGAGCGAAGGGTATGAGCCTAAGTATCGCAGCAGACTTGTGGCATGCGGTCACCTAGAACACGTGGACAAAAATGAACTACGCTGCGACAGCCCAACGGCTGATGCAGAGATCCATTGCCTTATCGCAAGCTACGCAGCATCGAGGAGATTGAAGTTGATGTGCGCTGACATTTCTAGTGCATATTTTCAGGCATCACCATTGGAGAGGGTGCTGCTAATGAGGCAACCATCGGGAGGCCTACCGGGTGTGCCCGAGGTCGCGATGTTGCTGTGCAGGCTCCCCATCTATGGAACCATGGATGCAGGTCGCGCATTCTACCATCGATTGTGTACCGAAGCGAAAACCGAAGGATTGGAAGTGAGCAATGAGCAAGATCGCACCAGGCTTGTACTACCTGGTCGGGTCGGACGGTTTGCCGGCCATTATCCTAGCCACTCATGTGGATGACTTGCTATGGTGTGCAACACCAGAAGGATCCGACACCATGGAGCGAATCCTTGCGAAGTTTGACGTTGGCAAAATCGAACACACAGATTTCCGCTTTTGCGGACGGCGCTTCAGACAGGCCGAGGATTTCAGTGTGCGCATCGATGCGGAGGACAACAGAAGGCAGATCCGCAAGATCATCATCCCAGGGAATCGCAAGACCACGGATCGCGCCACGGAGACAGAAGTAACGAGCCTCAGGAGCGTGGTTGGGTCCTTAGCTTGGGTCGCGCGGTTCGCAAGGCCGGATCTATGCTACCGCGTCAACAGCCTGCAGAGAGCATGTGCAACTGCAACGGTTGCTGACTTGAAGGAAGCTAATCGGGTTGTGGATTTGGCACAAGTGGATCAGGAAAGGGCCTTGTATTTCCCGGCCGGAGTGTTGGACTGGCATGACATCTGCATCGTGACATTCTCGGATGCTTCCTTTGCTCAGGAGTCGGGTTTCAGGAGCCAACAAGGGAGGCTACACTACTTGACCACGGAGAGCAAGGCAGACGAGAATAAACACATCGCTCACGTCATCAGCTATGGCTCGACAACAATCAAACGTGTGTGTAGGAGCACATTGGCATCGGAAACATATGCCATGCAGGCGGCCGTTGAAAGTGGAGACAGACTCCGAGCCATCATCTGTGAGCTCCGAGGGCAGCTCCCGAACCTAAAGGGTTGGCACGAGGAAACTCAGAAGAAGATGCGCCATCCATGGGTGGCGGATTGCAGGAGCCTGAGTGATCATCTCAACAGTCGGCAGATCAACAAGGTCGCCGACAAAAGATTAATGATAGAGCTAATGGCCATGCGACAACAATTGTGGGAGAATGACATCGAGTCGTTCCGGCTTTACAGTCCTCACGGAGATAAACTCCGTTGGACAGACACGGCGACTCAAGTGGCCGACGCTTTGACTAAAAGTATGAAGCCGTTTCAGCTCTTCAAGCTCATGGAAGAGGCTTGCGTCCAACTTTCGAGTCCATCAGTGAAGCTCACCAAAGGTGAAGCGTTGGAGATGCAGTGAGAGCGAGGTTTGAACAGGCATCTTTTGATCAGGTTTTGTATAGCGCAACCTGTGGAATAGTGATTTAGTAGTTACCGGAAATCGCGATCTGGTAGAGTGCCTTGTACAGATTTTCTCGTTATCGCACTATCTAGAAGATATGTGATCGATGAGCCCCCGGCACGCATCAACAAGTAAGACGGGTGTGAATATCACCTCAGTTTTACATGTATAGCTTGAGTGCGTGCCTTTTCATGTTGTGACTTTAGCAGCAGCCTCATGAAGCCTGTACATGTTTGAGTTGCTGTTGCTGTTACGTCTCAAAGGGCCCTTGAGTCAGAGGCGAAAAAGTAGCATCCGCAGCGCCATTGAACGCTAACCCTGTAATGTCAAAACCAAGGGGTGGAACTGCGGGTTGCCTTGTCTTTTCGTTTTCCACCGGACAACAGCAACTTGCCAACTTGCCTGTGTCAGGTGAAAATTCTGGAGGCATCGCTGGCTTCGAAACTCTGGCTGCACTTCACTTCGCACGCTACATCAGCCACTTTTGTGATTCCATTCTGTTCTGCTTGCAAATCCCACTAGATCTTGTTCGAACCTCAAACCATGGCGGAATCTCTTCGGGGCATCGACATCGCAGAACCGGTAGCTCTCTGCGTTTAGATGGGTCGTAACACTGCTCCAGTTCGTGCCTGGTCGTCGAGCTGCGAGTGAAGCACGTCCGACCGATTTGCTGCTTCGCGCCAGGGTGCCGATATTTCAGGGATGCGAGGACCGAGCCACGGGGAAGGTCGCATGCAAGGTTGCAGAAGGACTCCGTCACCTGTGTGGGAGGAATTCTTGATCAAGCAGATCGCAAAGAAGGCGCGCCGAATTTCTGAGCCAGAACATTCTTTGATGCCAAAACGCGAAGACGAGGCTCAGTGCCGGCGCTACGACGGCCACGAGGAGATCGTCTTCTCGGACCAGGTGCGTGCAAGCGAGCGTGGTATGCGCCTCTCCTTTCGCTCTCTTCGCTCTGCAGGTCCCTTTGCTGGTGGTCCTGTCGGGGGCGGTTCGCATCTGCATCGGCTGCGCTCCAGCGCCGCACCCAGCGAAAAAGGCTCCTGCAGCTCGCGGATGCGCTTGCTGCAGCCTGTTGAGGACACCGATGCCGGGCCGGGGAGCGTGCTGAATGTCCCCGGCATGCTGGGCTTGCACGAGCTGGCGGAGCCCTACAAGCCAAAGGCACCACGGCTGCTGGCTGTCCCTTGTAGACGGAACCGTCTGCAATGTCTGTGAATGCTGTAGGCAGGAAAGCCGGCAAGTGATCCCAACGACGACCTTGATGACTGCGTCTCCATGGATCCAAAGACGGCCCAAGGCCCTCTCAAGGACCCGCCGAGAACTGAGAAGACCTGTCCCACGTGGCGATTGAATTGACAGGACGAGGTCCAGAACATCTACAACCTTTGTCCAATCAGCTGCTACAGCAGTCAGAAGCAGACCAACCTCTCCGGCTGGCTCCGCATGGATCCTCTGCAACAACTTCCCTGACTGGTTTCAGAGACTACAGCCTTCAAGTCCACGTGCTGGGACGCAGGCTTCATAGGGAAGAGAAGCTTCGAAACGTAAAGATTTCAGAAAGGAACTCGAACAGTGGGTTTAAGAGTTCTGCTTTCCTCCCCAAGGACATCAAACCCGCAGACAGTGCGGGCGCGAAGGTTGCGATGGCAGCTGGGCGGCAACGCTCACGCCGGCCCAAAGCACGACACAGCAACCCACAGCAACCGCTGCACTCTGCCGTCTAGGTCTCGCTGGACTTGGTTGAGAAGGTATTGGCCAAAGGTGGGGCTGTTTCTTTAGTGCAGTTGCGTCGTGTCGGAGCTCCTTCGCAGGCGATGCCTTGCGACCGTTTCATGCAAACTTGTCCAGATTGACGGAGCCTGTCCCTGCAGACAGGGAGTGCTCTGCCAAAGGTGCGCACCCCTCTCTATCCGTTTTGGTTTATACTAAGGACCAGTTTATTTGCATCCTGCGGCACGGCATGTTTCCCGGCGTTCCGCCGGAGGTTCGCAAATGCCGATGCTGTCGGTGGACAGGGAGCAGATGGGGCACCATCTCTGCCATGCAATCGCTCGTAGCTTTGGGCTCTAGTGCTTCCTGGTGCCAGGTTATCTGGCTGATTGCCTGCGGAACACAGCGGCGACACTATGCCCCAAAGGAGACTCTTGCGACCCGGGCTCAACAGAGAAATCGCTTGCAGCAGTCCGACCATTGTGTAGTCTGCTTGAGCCCTCCAAGCACGAGAAGTGCCAGGTAGAGGAGGACGACTTGGGAGAGCTGGCAGATTGGCTGATTGCCATCAACAGTGGCAAGGCCGTTTTCATTTTCACAAAGGGCCTCTGACTCTTGTTTGGGACGGGCGGGGGGGTGCTGCACGCGTGCAGGCAGATGTGGAGAAGCTCAGCTACAATGGCGAGGAGGCATTCGGAGTCCGGTTTTCGGACATGCCATCACCTAATGACCTGATGCCGGCAGGCAGTACCGCAGACGATCGGCTCCCTCAGTGAGGGCGCTGTCATGGGGGACGCCCTTCGGCTAAACGCAGCAGGGCGAGCCGCATTTCCAGGATTTCTGCAGCGACACCGACAGGTCTGCTTCTTGCACGGCGGGGTGCCGCGAGGCGCCACTGTTCGTGCGCAGACGGAGGCCGGCGGCGAGACTCGTGCGCGTAAACCTGAGAGGGATGTCCACCGGGAAGCGCATGGGCGCAGGTGGACGCCATTGCCATCCCACCGAGTGCCTCCCGGCACAGCAACGAGTGAAGAGAGCATGATCTGAGAACACCTGACTGCTTGACATGTTTTCCCTCTTTGTGGGAAACAGTAGAGGTGTGGTTGGTACCGGAATGTTTGGCACAGCTGCCCGCGAGGTGATTCTGGACGCGCTAGCCATGTTTCCTGGGATCACCAGCAGTGCCTCGTGCTGGAAAGGGGCAGCAGACGCTTCCTAAGCCACCTTGTTATGGCGGTCGTGTTGCACACAGGATTCCGGGACAACGAACTATTTAGAACAAGGCAAACCGAGCTTCCGAGATTGGTGCTTAGGGTATCTGCCTTTATGAAGGGAGTTGTCCTGGGCGCCACGGTGCGCTGGCCAACGCTAAACCCTAAACCCTACCATAAACCTTAGCCCAATACCCTTAACCCTAAATCCTACAGTCTTTGCCGAGGTCCGCCTGCGGCAAAGAACGCATATGCGGAACCTAGGTGAAACTGGGCGACTGGCACCATACCTGCCGGCGCGGAGCTGCCACGAACTGGTACCCAAGGTATAGACCCTAAACTTTCATATTTTCCATTCCGATTTTGCCTGGGGACCCGGTGGAAGTACCGACCATCCTCGGTGCTGCCGAAGCCCCTGCTGGGATGCCTAGAAGACAGACGACTTCAGAACTGTTGGAACTTGGGGTGGCAGCTGCCTGCACTGCTGCACACAGGTGCGCGAGAGATCCTGGGTGTGCACGACACCCAATAGACCCTAGACCCTAGACCTTCGACTCTAAACCCTAAGCCGAACCTCAAAGCCCTAAACGCTTTGGGCTGAGTGGCATGTTGCTGCCCTACTGTTTTCTCGGTTTTGATTGTCTTGGCTTGGCATTCTCGTTGTTGACTTTGGAGATTATTTCCTCTCTGCCTCCTCCCCCTGTGCTTCACTTCCTTGCTCTCTCAACACTAGAGGTGAACCGAGGTGACCGAAATTTTCAGCCCTTTTCAGCCTGGTGTTTTGAGGCTTCATGGGCCGGCTCCGGGAGATCGTGATGCAGCTGCAGGGCAGCCTCCCTCGCCCTGCTCAAGCCCTCAAGGCCGAGAGGGAGGACTGATAGAGGTGCTAGTATGCACATTCCTTACGCATGTCTTGTACTTCCACTCTCTGGCATGGAAGCGCTGCAAGCGAGCTGCGCTGTTCGCAGGGGATGCAGATCTTCTCCAGCTGCGACCTGGCCTTCCTCCGAGCCGTGGCCTCCGTCTCCGAGCGCAAGGCGCAAGTCATTTCACGGCAAAACTTTGGAGATGAGAGCACGTTTTGGAGTCGCCGGCCTACCACCGCTGACATTGGCAAAGAGACAGCGAGAGTTGGAGAGAGCAAGAGTCAACATCGACGCGCCGGGGTCCGTCATCCATCCATCCATCCATCCTTCCATCCATCCAACCAACCTGTGATTTATCCATCTGTCCATCTACCATATCCATCTGATTCTATCGGTCTGTCTATCCGTCTAAATTCCTATCTATCTGGCTACCTGCTTACCTCCTGACCTACCTCTGTCTCCATATCTTTCTGTCTATCTAGAATCTAGCACACAGATACAAGCATCATAAGAGCGCCGCTTCGTTCGGTGCAGGTCTTCTTCGCAGGCGACCAGGTGCGGGAGGACTTTCGCATCGTTTTGGAAGACAGCGCTTGAGATGTCTCGTGTCTCGTCACTGAACTTGGAGACTTGGAGATGACCAGTGACCAGGAGGGGATCATAGATGATACCCTGCGAGTGATCGAGTTTGGGCGATGCCGCGTCGAACGGCGACGGGAGGGTCTCCCGGGCAGCAGTTGAGACCTTATGACGACCTGTGTGTGAAGCACGATGACTCAAGGCTTCTCCGCGCCCCGAAGTTTGCAGTCGAAATCTAAGGAAGCCAAGCCTAGAAGCGGTTAGCAGAGTTTGAAACAGCAACCCTTCCGTAACAGTAGTACTGCATGTGCCGTGCATCAGAGGCGGTTGTGGCGTCGAGTATTGCGGCTCCTGCGAAGTGGGCACCGTGCTGGGGGAACGAAGGCTCTGGGGTTGAGGGTTGTAGCCGTTTTGAAAGTGAGAAGCCACGATGTCCAGACTCCGGTTCCCACATCAGTCTGTCGCTTCGTGCAGGTTCTTCAACATGCCGTCCATGTGGCCAGACGCCACCTTCAGGATTGCCACGCCCTTGGCCCTGCTCCTCTTCATCCCGAGGCACCTCTGCTCAGCTTTGCGTTGCTGCCCCCAGCCGCAGTGACGCAGTGCTGCAGGCAGTCTTTCAACGGCGTCCTGGACAATTATCCCTCCGAGCAGCAGAGATTTCGCCTCGTGAAGGCACCCGCAGCGGAAGCCGCACGGTCGGGTGCATCTCGCTATACTGTATCCAGAATCTAGTCAACGCTGCTTTTCCCTGCTGTAACCTCGGACCCCGCGCATGTCTCCTGGAACGTTCAAAAGTTCAAGATGGACCATCGCCTGAAGCCGCAGGAGAACACCAAGACAGACGGAGGTAATGCGAAGCGGGAGCACGATGCGGCCAGCACCCTGCCTGCAGTTGCCGAGCCTCCCGCGAAGACAGCAAGCTTGTTCATCTCCTCAGCCCTGAAGTCCTACAGCGCCCTCATGCCTGCACCGAGGCCTGACCATTCTGCAAGGATGTGGGTCAGGCTTCCTCCAGGCAATTGCAGGCGCCTTGCGGGGTTCAAGCTGCGGTCGGGGGCGTTCTCCAAACTCGAGTCCTCGTCCAGCCGGTTTCTGGGACTCGCGCAGGCTGCATCCGTACCGTGACCTACAAGATTGGTCAGACGATCACTGTGCAGGGGGCTGTAGATTCGGGCTCCATGCATCTTGGCCTTTCTAGGACCGCACCGCACCGAACCCTCGAAAGAAACTCGAAGCTTCCAAAGACCGAGGTACATCATCAAAGGAGGGTCAGCCGAAGTCTTCGTGAATCACCGCTACGTCAAAGACGTGCCTTGCTGAACGGTTCAAGCGATCCTTTCTTTTTTGTTGGCGAGACTGCAGCTTCTTCATGCGGAATTGAGTGTTCAGAGAGCCCGAGCTCTTTTTCTTGGCCGTTCTGGCATTCGATGCATTCGATTTGCCAGCTTTTGCCAGCACAGCGCTGTGCTTCTTCCAGATCTTCCCTCCTTGCCCCGGCTGTTTTTTCACACTCTCCGGGGGGGTTTTTGTGCTTGCTCCCTCTGCCACGTTACTTTCCATGACCCTAAGTTCAGGTGTTCGTGCTCTAGTCCTGCTGCTGCTCCTGCTACAGCCAGCCCAAAGTATAAAGAGACACCCTGTGTGGGGGCATCTGTGCCGCTTGCCTCCTTCTTCTTCTTCGTGCCGTCGCAGTTGTGTCGTTGTTTCACAATACCCTGCCTCAGCTGAAAATCCCAGGTCCATGCGGGGGACAGCTTTGGGGAGCTGACCATTCTGGGCTTCGTGAAGCGACGAAGTGCTGTGGTTCGCGCAAAGGCGGGGAGTCTCTGCTACTTGTAGTGCTTTGCTCTGCGACTACTGCTGCTGTGAACTGCGTCGTTTACTCTAGTCTAGGAAGCAGCGCCATGACGATGCTGACGATGAGGATGCAGATGCCGATGATGATGCTGATGATGATGACAGTGATTTTTGCCTTTATCAGCAGTTACGTGCGTAGCCCTCATCTTCGTCTTCAGATGGCTTGGAATCAACTGCGGTCTTCGAGCGTGCTGCTGCCGCGACGAGCCCTTGTCCAGCGAGAAAGGCTTTTTTGTCTGCCCGTGAGGAGATCTGCATCGTCCTGGAGATGCCCAGGGCGGCCTTTATTGCAGCTTTGGAGGACCACCCGGAGGCACGCCGAGTGGAAGGGGCCAGGTTTTTGCGGTCGGGCCCTGGGTAGCTGATGTTCGCTTTGCTGCGAAACCTGGCGAGACAGGAACAAGAGCACTTCCAGAAGATCGGACGTCAACATGGCGTCGTGGTCTCAAGCCCCTCGATCGGTTGTGGTGCGAGTTCCAAGGAAGTGCATCAGCCAGTCACCGTTTCTTTTCACCGCTGGAAACATCAGGCACACAGTGGCCTTTATTCGTCGGCGCTTCGCCCAAACTGCTGTCGTTGATCAACCTCTATGCGAGGCCACTTCGTGGGGGATACGGCTGTTCGTTGTCAAATTCGGTGCATGGTGTGTTCTTGCCAGTGTTCCTTCCTATCGTTGCAGTAGCATCGCTGATCCAGCGGCCTCTCAAGTTCTTTTGCACATTTCGCTAACTTCTTTCCTGAAAGGAAGCACATCACCGCCAAGGGTCTCTGGTCCACCTTCAATGGTGAGCAGCTGCCGGAGCAAGCAGCCATCCTGGTCCTCAGAGGAGAGCTCCTCGGGCAAAACCGCAGACGCGAGTTTAGCGCTCAGGGGTTTCTTACACCCCGGAACCTACTTGACGATCAGCAATACTCTAAGTCTGAAGACACCCACAGCCGCCGTGCCCACGACGATCATATTCTCCGTAGTAGCAGCGCAAGCAAAAAAGAGAAGCATCAGATTTAGCTGAAGCAACACCAATCACATCCAGGCAGCTTTCTGGCAGCACTCACAGCAATGCCTGCAACAACCTTCATGATGGGGTCAGAAACGATGCTAGCTGCTGCGAGTAAGCTAGAGCAGGATGTGGTCAGTCATGATGGCAACGGGGACATGGGGTCGTCGTCGACAGGGCCTCTAATGGTGACAGTTCATGCCACTGATGTGTGCCTGTTTGGAAAGGGGATTCGTATTTGTGGCTCCTCCTCCTCTTCTTCGTCCTGCTCTCCGCGAGCTGTGTGTGGGGCCACTGCTGTGGTAGGCTCAGGGGTGCTGTCACACGAGTTGGCCACGTGTGATTGCTGGAGCGCCAGAAGCAGACCAACCCACATGGGCCCTGCTGGGTCTCGCGCGCCCCATGCTGCTGCTGCCTGCCGCAGCTGCACCCTGCTGTGCTCCACGAGCAGCGATCGCTGCCTGGTACCCTGCTGGGCTCCGCACTTCACGATCGTTGGTAGTCTGAACGCCCTGCTGGGCTAGTGGCTACACTGCCGTAATGGCATTCAAACATTTGCCATCTGATCCGAAGCCGAGAAGCTTCCTGCCTTGGGTGCGACTTTCTCTTGTAAATCTGTGTATCTCTTTCATGAGATGAACATGAAACTTGTGACCACTGTCTGTGGCTAGAGGCCTTTGGGGTGTCTTGGCCGGGTGCACCCGGGGCGCTCTGCCAGCTTGAACTCCAAGCGGAGGGGCAATGACGTTTACGGAGCCCCTGAAATGCGAGGAGGGATGACGCCTTAGGCATGGCCCCGTCTGTAACGGGTGCCGCTTCTCACTCACTCACTCACTCACTCTTCGTCCTGCTCTTTGAATCTGTTGGTCAGTCACGCAGTCTCGATTGTTTTATTGTTGTGTTCAACGGCCTCGATGTACACTGATCACTGATTTCTGCCTTGGCGACGATCGAAATTCGAAGTCCTCTCCAACGTTACACCGCTTCTGGTTCTGTTCAAACCTGCTTCCGTTCCAGAGAGTGGGAGCGCCAAGGATTCGGATGATCACTCCGGACAAGGGCGAGCTGGTCTTCGTGGAAGGTTGCAAGACAGCAGAACAGTGCCCGGCGGCGGGTCCTCTGAATTCTTGTTGCGATTGCAGAGCCCACACGGGTCCTCTGAACTCGTCGCGATTGCAGAAGCTCGGCCAGTCTCGGCGCGAGGCACCTGCTTCAACGAGCAGCTCCTTTTCGGGCTTCCGCCCCTGGAGGGCAAACTGCAGCCACAGGGGAACTGCGAGGTCCAGATCATGCCACCTGGCTGCCCTGGCGCAAGCACGTCGTCAGATCAGGTTAGCCTCACACTTGTGAACGGGAGGGCAACGCTCAGGACCGCGGAGATCTTCGACAGGGTCGTGTCAGCTCCTCGCCTCTGAGGTAAAGCCACCGCCCCGAAGCCAACCTTCATCCTCGCCAGAGCCGCTATCTTGCTATCTTCAGAGTCTAATCCCGAAGCTGCGCTCAGGAGTGCCCAAGCGAGAGGGACTTCATCATGCAGCGCATCGTCAACGAGATCGCGCGGAAAGCTGAACAAACGATGGGCTTCCAGCGAGGCGATCGGAACGCACGGATCGGTGTCGGCGCCCTGCATCCCTGCAGCTCAAGTTGATCTGCTGTAAGACAGATCGATGGTCTAGTCCATTGAGAGAAAAACGCTTCCAGCGATTGCTGGGAGGCGACTTGGGGGGAGCCTTGGTCCTCTCCACGGTGATCCAGGCAGGCGGACTGTGCGGAACGGTCGCAAGGTCACACGCTGCATGATTCCTTTCGGAGGATTTTTTTCTTCGGTTCTGTCTTTTCCCGCTTAAGAGGTCGCCGCGGACGAGTTTGCGGACCAGCTGCGGAAGCGCATCGACGCGCGGATCTACGAGCCGGGGATGATGCTCACGGTGCGGGCCCCGGGGCGCCCGGGAGACGAAGATCTGATGACCGGGAAGAGCTCAGACCTCTTTTTGTAGTTTTGGTGCTTTGGTGCTCCAAGGACGTGGGACAAGAAGGGGAAACCATGCATCTCGGACAGACTCGAGCCGTTAGTGGTTGACTGAGACTGTTCACTGGACCGTGGATGACGCATCAGCTGCTTTGGCGATACCAGGCCTGTTTCAGTGGTTCTGATGATTCCCCTGTTACTCAGCCGAGCCTAGGTCCAAGGTGTTCCCCGGCCAAGGCTCTGACTCTAACCTCAACCCGAGATGCCGGCAAACTTTGGGAGGAGCCTTTGAAAAGCCCATCTATATACCTTGCCTACACGCCTTCTTGGTTTCTTCTGAGGTTCGTGCTCGTGGAGGGCGAGGCCGAGAACGAGGGCGATGGCACCTGCCGCGGTCGGGCGCTTCGGCCGGGTCCTCGGAGAGCCCAGCGATCCCTTCCAGCTATTGCTGCAATGATGTGCGCGGCGCTTGCAATGTAGGATGTAGGAGCTTCTGGCATTCCGCATTCCCATTGTTCCAGTATGCCTGATGCCGGCTATGGTGACGATGACGAGGACGAAGACATCTGTGCATGTTTCAACGTCGCATCGTCCATCCAAATAGAGAGGACAGCGACCAGGAAGACGATAACGACGGTCGGGGACGATGATGGTTATTAGAGATGATGGTTATGAGGATGATTATGCTGGTGCTGCCGATGATGATGTTCTGAATGGCCACAACAGATATCTCTTGTGGTTGTTTCAGTAAAGATCTTTCTTGGACACGCTGGTTATCCCGAGGCTGAAATCAGGCAGTGTTATCGGAGAGCCCTGGCGCAAGAATGTGGAAGGATGCAAGGCTCCCTCGCTTTTGAATGCTTCATGAGACAGGGCGAAGCAGGCTACCCTTGAGATGACGGCCATGTGAAGCGCTGCTCAATTCGTCGACCTTGCCTCTGGCCACTGAGGAATCCGTGCTGCTGGGCGTGGCACGCTGCTTTGCCAGCAGATCCCGTAAGAGTAGTGTAAGTGTAATGCGTCGAGCTGTTGCATCTATCCCAGCTATCTGTGGGCTCTGCTGATCAGGCACGTACCCCAACCGGATCCGCGCAGTGACGCGATGCATCGCGCTCGCCCTTACTCGAGCGGTCTTCCGGCAGGCCTGGCAGCGCGGTGCAAACACGAAGCCTGCTCTTGCCTAGAAAAGCTGTAGGTGCTGGAGGAATTCCCTTCACATGTGGAGCTGTGCCCTCTGCCGGAGTGTCGTCCATGTACCTGGAATATCTTGGGATGCTTTCAGCAGTTTCTTTCTGATGAACTGCGGAGGTACAGCCACATGTCTTCCGCGAACCCGGAACAGAGCGAGCCCAGCAAGAGCGCACTGGATCTACAGGAGTGACACATGTGAACGGCTGGAAGCCACAGGTCGTTAGTGCCTGCAAGGAGCACCTGCACAAGAGCCGTGCCTTCTCCAATGCCGGATGCTAAGACCAGCCATTCCAAATTTGGCTTCTTGAGCCAGCCATGTTTAAATCCGGAGCTGTGCCCTCAACTCGTGGCCACTAAATGCCCCGCGAAATCAGCACGCTTAACCACACGACTCGCCTTGAGCCCTGCTCGGCAGCCCTCAGCCCTTCTGGCGCTGCAGCTGTTTTTTCAGGTCAGCAAGGACTTCCTTTCCGTGGTTTGTGAGCGAGCCGACGAGGTGTTTTGGTTGGCATTCGCTGCGCTACACTCCCTGCTGTTACTATGTCAAACTGTTCTGGTTTTTACTGTCGGTGTCATCACAGTAGCTGCTGACTCATACCAGCGACAGTGCTGTACAAGTTGCACACATTAGTGCCGTTTAGTTTCCATTGCTTGTCCCAGGTAAAGTGTAGCAGTTGAAGATTTCTGAGACAAGATAAAAAGAACCACATGAATATGTAACATGTAAGTGAAGCAATAGGCCATAACTCAAAAGACATTCTAAGACCATGTATGTGCCTTAAGACAGACCCCCCGATGCGGGTTACAAGGTTGAAGTGGTTCCGGTAGCTCCTATATCACTAAAACAAGACATGAGTAAGTCTTCGAAGGGTTCAGGAGGACAAGAGTAGCAAGCTTTGAATTACTGCTGTCTAGTTATCGTCTTCATGAGCACCAATCTTCTTCATCACCCCTACATCATCATAATCATCATCATCATCATTATCACCGTTATTGCCATCATCACCATCACGACCATCACCACCGTCACTCCCCACCATCAGCGAAACCATCGCCGACGTGGTCACCGTCATGCCACAGTTCATTGTCAGGGCGATTAAAGTTACGCGTACGGCCGGTTCAGAGAGGTTTACTTCGGGCCGGGCGACGACATCTTCCGGCGGGGCGAGGCACTGACCTCTGATGAGAAGTTGAAAAAGGAGACTCTGGTTCAGTTGCTCCGAGAGGTGTGCAAGCTTGGCGAAGCCATCATGCAACTCGGCATCAGAGTGAGATCTGGAGGAGTTTCACATAGAGTCCTTCCTGGAACTTGGGACCGCAGGTGTGGAAAGGTGCGTTTGTTCCTTTGGGTCTTCTGGGTCATCGTCTTAGCGAGTCGGCGCTTACTCTTATAGGGTCCTTAAGGGAGGGTGGTTCAAGGGGGGAGGGTACAAGGGATCCTTGGGGAACCTTAAGGGAACTTGAGGGAGCACTAGAGAGAACTAGGGATTATTAGGTTATTTACCCCTCTTGGAGCCCCGCCCATAAGGATATTATAATACTCTCGGAATGCAACAGGCCCAACAAGACTTGTGAGGTCATGCTTGAGTGCGGGTTGCCCTTTTGGAGGTACATCTTGCTGCAGGGAGCGGCCATCGTCGAAGGCCGCTCTTGCTGATTTTCAGTTGAGGCCGTCCGAAAACCTGACACGATCTGTGATCTCAGGAGAGTACGGCGACGAGCTCGGCAGGCGCAGCCTTTGGTACCACGGGCCGTCGCAAGGGGATTTGAAACTCATCACAGGAAGCTCACGGCATGCCTCGAAAAAGCAGGCTTGCAAAGCCTTGCAAAACTCCAGTCTCGGCTTCAGGCTGAACCCCGGGGACGTGGTGGGGGAAGGCGGTGCCCTGGGCATCGCACCGACCCGCGGCGCCACGGTTCGCGCGCCTCGGCGAAGAAGGAGACAGGAATGTTCTGTCAAAACTTCTCGCCGTGCATCTCTGTATGTCACCGCATGCCCTCCGAACACCCGCTCAGGCTTGGCGCGACACGCTGGTGCGCGCCGTGAGGCTGCATGGCACCTCCATTCAAAGGCCCTTGAGCCATTTTTGCGGTTTCTTCAATGCTGTCGGGCGCAGGGAAAGGGTTGATGCGGGCATGATCGCCATGATCACCGTGATATCTGATAACCAACATTACAGCCGTATTCGACGTCACCAGGACCATCATCAAAGAACACCAGTTGCCCTCGTGACGTAGTAGGGGTAGTATAGTGGGAGAGAGATGACGCGTGCCTGCAGCTGCCGCCTGCGGAGGGCCATCACTGCTTTCCCCGATGAGTACGAGTCTCTCCAAGCCATCTTCCAAAAGCTCCTTGGCTGCGGAGCTCACTAGGTTCATGGAGGTCCAGAGGTAGCGCCCCGCCGCGCAGTCTTCCGGCACACTACAGGCGTGCGTCCGCCAACAAGGAAGTCGAGCGGGTGAGGCGCCGCGGCACCGGGTAGAGGTCTATTTTCGGGAAGCGAGCGACCCTGCACATGCCGACGGTGAAGGCAGAAGTGGCTACAAGAGCAAGTCATCCCCGCTCTCAACAAGTGTGCTTGCCTCAGTAAGGATCGCTGTTCGCGCACGTGCTCTGCACCGCCTGGACTATAGGTCGCATATTCAACGGCTTTCCGGAGCACATCATTCGAAAGATCGCCGAGCACCTGCTGCAGGCGACCTACACGAGCCGCTTGCTCTCGAAAGCTATGGAAGCAGTGCAGAAAGTTGCTAAGAGTAGGCCATGATTTGCTCGTTATGTGATAATCTTCGTAGTGGGAAGCTGTTGATTGGTTGATGATATCATGCGAAGAAAGGCACTCAACAGGCTGAGGACGCTGATGATTCCACTGTCTCGCTTCCCTTCAAGGATCCTAGAGTCCTCGAGGATCCTAGAGGCAGGCACGACATAGACTTACAGTGCCTTGCAGTTTCTTGTTCCTTTGCACATCCGCAACAGCAAACCATGGTCAAGTCCCATTGGGAGTATAGGGAAAACTTGCACACTTGACAGTGCTGGTGCGCTGGAACTAGGTCGCCGCCCCTTTGCAGTTTCAACAATGGCATCCCGCATTTTATCAAGTTAGCATGTTTGAAGCGAGTTCGTGTTGCTGTATCACGCAGCCAAGCGGCCCAGGTGGCCAAATCGTCTGTGTAGCCGGCAACGGGGCAGATTCCATGAAGCTCGGCGAAACTGCAGCTGACAAATCTGTATGGTCTGGGACGAGCAGAGTTCGAATTTGATGAGGACCCAAGAGGTAGTAGCATCAGCAGCGCCAGTAGGGCCAAGTAAGGATTATCTTCCTGAAGGGCGAGGGCGAGGTCCACGCGAAGTCAGGACAGGCTTTGACTTTGTCCTTTGGCTCGAGGAAGCTGGAGACACTGGAGACTTGCGATCGCAAGCTGTTCCAGGAGACCTCATCGGAACCATCACTCCTGGTGCGATGATTGGAGAGGTCTCGGTCCTTGGACTTTTCCCCTGGCGAACAGCGACGATCCGCCCATTGGCTGAAGACGGGCGACGGGTTGTTGCCTATAAATATTTCCGAATCTCTGAACCCTGAGGTGCCACGACCAACGCAGATGCAGTGTTTTGGACGCATCCAGGGCCGTGCTGTAGGGCCTAGGGCCTAGGGGCTTCAGGTTCTGGAGGAGTTTTGGGATGCGTAGAGTCAGTGCTGCCAGTGCTGCCAGCCTGCAAGCTTGCCGATGCGTTCGTTGTCGCGCGTGACCGCATAGCCCCGCGCTGCTGTCGACTGCATGTACAGACTTCGGTTTGTGGCATGGCCGTTCTACTTTGGCCAGCATGGCTGATCATCAGATTGTGAATGTGTCGTCTCAGGTGCTGATCACTGCCAACCTGATCACCCGGATCTTGCAGGCATAGACTATAGATGTACACAAATGTGCATGGAGGATCTGCACGAATATTTGTGTGTATAGGCCGCGAAAAGACCCCTCCCCCCCCCCCCAGTGTGGCCAGGGCGACGATGCGGCCGAGGCCCGAGCCCGCTTCGAGGCGCCGCCGAAGGGAGGTTTAGGTTTAGCACATTTGGGGTTGCTTAGACGGCGTGGATAAGGGAAAGGACGCAGGCTTATCTGGTGGCCTCGGTAATGTGCTTGCTTCGCAGGCACTGCGGCAGGAGAGGTGCGATCAGGTGGAGACTCGGACCCATCGAAAGTTTCCGCAGCACTGCTTCGTCGGCTTGACATGGACTTCACTGCCTGAAAGAGTCTTCGTGAGACGGCTTCCCCGACATCCAAGGAACAAGGCATGCCGCTGTCGGAGCCCCGTGCAGATGGTTGTTAGGAGAGAGCCTCTGCTGCTCTGCTGTCTGCTGGCGGAGATGCCGAGGTGCACTTTGCCCCTGGACGTCAGTGTCACCTGGTGCTGAAAGCACTCTGAGAGTTTTCCGGGATTCGGTCATGAAGCGCGACAGAGTCCACCTTCCTTAGCCTCAGCCTTCGACTTAGGTCAAGGACGTGGCGGCACGTGTCTTGTCTTCCAAAATCGGTCGGCCAGGGGGGATGGGTAATCGGTAAGGAGTGACGCAAAGAGGTGGAGAGTGGGGGCAAAGGGCACCGAAGTGTCCTGAAGTGCGGAAGAAGACCGAAGAGGAGAAGATGAAGAAACGTTGATGTTCTCAGGGGCTGTGGCTTTGCATGCCATCCGCTTTGACTTCGCGACGGGCGACGTCTTCAAGCCTAACTCCAAGTCGTCCGGAACCCGGGCCTTCTTCAGTTGATAGAGCTTGGGCCCAGAGAGACATATCCGCATGTCGTGAGGCAGGGGCCTCACTACTGGATACTTGTTCAAGGCTCGCCTCCGCCTTCAGCGCACGGCCCCAGCTCGGTCCCTGCCAGGAACGATGAACCTCATGATGGGAAGCCGCCATATCATGCCCCGCAGCAGCAGAAGCAGCTCACGGTTCGATTGAACTCGCTAATCGTTGCCCCTTTCTTACAGGCTTCGGCGTGTTGTTGATCAAACTGACTCGGGGGATCTCGATTCGAGCTTCGCGCTTCACTGGCGGTTGATAGTCGAGAACGTCTCGATTTGTAAAGCCTCGTGAAACCGAGCCCCCCGTGCAGCAGCGTACAGAGACCGAAACCGACCCTGAAACTTTGCAGTCCCAGGCTCCGAACTCGTGCAACACCCTGAAGCCCAAAGCTTTCATTTAAATCGGAGCCTGAGGCTCTTCAGCGCTGGCCCNGCAGTCCCAGGCTCCGAACTCGTGCAACACCCTGAAGCCCAAAGCTTTCATTTAAATCGGAGCCTGAGGCTCTTCAGCGCTGGCCCAGTGAACCCTCTGATCCCAGAGCATGTCGCACAGGACTCCGGTTTAGTACTGCTAGGGTTGAGGGGTACCCTTCGTGGTTCAAGTTCGGAGGCTCGTTGGCTCGTCTGTTCTGGTGGATGATGCCGAAGCAGCTCATCTTCAGGCATGCCTTGGTAGAAGTGCTCGAAATCGAAGCTGCTTCTAAGGATTTCGGCGCGACCCTGCATGCAGCGACGCCCTGTGAGGTGGGTTGTGGTGGTCTGCTCTCTGCTTCGCTCTACGCTTGCGCTCTCTTCGTGTCGAGGCATATCGCGTCGGCCTCTACGACATCCTTCTGGCCACGCATTGCGTCCGAGCGTGCCTCGCCGCGAAGCCGCGAAGCGGCGAAGCATTCTCCNCGCTTGCGCTCTCTTCGTGTCGAGGCATATCGCGTCGGCCTCTACGACATCCTTCTGGCCACGCATTGCGTCCGAGCGTGCCTCGCCGCGAAGCCGCGAAGCGGCGAAGCATTCTCCCCTCATCTCCGGCTCCTGTCGACTCGTGGTCGCGACTCGTGTTTGTGGAGGAAGTGGTACAAGCACTTCGAGAAGTTGCTCGAGGAGGTCCAGGCCAGGGCCGGCCAGGAAAGCTGTTGCGAGGCTGGTGCGCTGAGCTCTCTCTCTCTCTTTCTGTGTCCAGGTGAAGGTGCGACTGAAGCTACAGGGAGCCCGCTCCATACAGACCATGAAGCTCAAGAAATCCCGTCGCCTGGCCTGAATGTGAGTCCAGTCTCAGATGNCTCTGTAGGCATGCAAGCCCTGCTCGCAAGGAACGGAGGTAAGCCTGAATCCATTGAAGAAGGAGGAGGAAGGCCTGGCGGCGGCACCGCTTTATCTTAAGTTTCAATAGGTTTCTGACCAGTTTGTCTGTGAAGTGTCACAGCGAGTGTTGACCTGACGTTGAACCCTTCGGGGAGCAACGCTGGACGGCACCCTGGCACTCTCTCACAGAAGGCTGCGGTCAGGAAGCTATGGAACATTAAAGCGGTGCTGCTTGCATTTTGCTGTCGCTCTTGCTTTCTCGCCTTTGCTTGTGCCCCGGGTTCCCGGCAGCATCCACCGCACCCGCCCAATTGCCACTATCATCCTCCTGAAGCTCCTTCTCCCAAAGAAAGGTCTAAGTTCCAGGTTTTCGAGGTTGGTTTCGGTGCTTTCTAGTATACGCTCGAGTATGCCAGAGTAGCCTGCCTGGCGCACCGTCCTCGATCGTGTTTTCGTGTCACGCAAGATCAAGGCCTCAGACCCGTGGAGCCATGTGGCAGGTGACAAGGACAGGGCCATGCGCATGGACTTTGTCGCCCAGGCACCTAGGGCCTAGGGATCCCGGAGACATGTGACGCACAGCCGCATCAGGTTCCAGGTTAAGTTTGCTGCGTTGGGTTCTCCGAACTCCCACACATAANCTTTGTCGCCCAGGCACCTAGGGCCTAGGGATCCCGGAGACATGTGACGCACAGCCGCATCAGGTTCCAGGTTAAGTTTGCTGCGTTGGGTTCTCCGAACTCCCACACATAAATGCGTCCCTGTTTGCAGTTGAGCTGGAAAGGTTCACAAAGGTCACTGATAGAGACATACAGTAGACCGGTGTTTGTGCATGGTCATATACGGCAAAGCACTTGTCTATCGTAACAGTCATTGTAATAAATGAGAAAATATGTCAACCAGAGCAGTGTTTTGTGATAGTAACTTTTAGGGCTGCTGCTATGAATACAGTAATAAGCGTAATGACGGTAATGGCAACAATGATCGCGAAAACAGTGAGAGCAGGCAATCGCAAAACTGAGAACAGATGAAATCATCATGATATGGACAGCTGTCACAGCATTGACAGCATACCGCAAGAAGACTTTCACTGTAAATGATTGCGCCCATAAGTTCGTGCTATATGGATTTAGTATCATGTTATAACATGTACATGTTACATGTATATGTTGTATGCATACTATACATACGCATACAGACGTATGTTTGTATATGTATGTGTATGTGTATATATATATATGGATACACACATTTGTAAATACTTGCATATATACAACACAAACATGTTTCAACTTTGTCGGCAAACTGTGCCTTTGACATCGATGTCGGCGAACGGATCCGGCAACATGAGAATCGCCACATAAATTCGGTGAGATGATCTTTGACGAAAGAATCCGATAACGATGACAAGACACCCATGGGTGCGCAACATGGGTGCGCGACACCGGGCAAGCGCAGAGCCGGCAGCATGTAGGGTTCCCAACGAGGAGAAGCAGGCCGCACCATGATCATCCTTGGCCAAAGGCCAGCATCTTGAGCGTTTCGACGAAGCAGAAATCATGAGGCTCTTGGTTTCGTTTGAAGGACCCTTCCGATTCTGCAAAACAAGGTCAACCCGGGAACCCAAAACCATCCACAAAGCAAATCTCGCGAGCAGTGACACGAGCATTTGCTTTCCAATTGCAGCGTACTTTAGCGGCATCTTGCTGCCACACCGAGTGCACCCAGGATCGCGAGAGCCGCCCAACTCCACCGCACCTCGTATCGCGACCCTCACTGGTGGAAAACCCCTGCACGCCGCGCCTCGTCTCGCGCATGCGCCAATCTGCCCCGGTTGCCGCGTGGCCCCGCCGGCATCCAGTGGATCGCGGAACCCCTCTCCCGGCCCGCGACGCGCGACCCGCACCGGTCGAACCGCGCCGCACGGCGTCCCGCACCCTGACCGGCAACGCTCCGTCTACGCCACCACTTTAGCCCCCCCATCGCGACCCGCATCGGCGCGACCCGCACCGGTGGAACCCCCGTGCCGCAACCCCAGCTGGAGCGCCCTTTTTAGGCCAGCCGTTGAACCGGTGGAACACCTCCGATCCCGCCCCGCCTACCCGCCCGCCCCGGCCGCGCCCTACCCCGTATCGCGACCTATCGCAACCCTCACGGCAGAGAACCCCTGTGAACCTCTCGCACCGCGCCCCGGCATCGCGACCGCATCGGCGCGACCCGCACCGG
>BGNK01000012.1:380859-412767 GCA_003297005.1 Symbiodinium sp. clade A Y106 | reverse complement strand
GTTACTGGCAATCTAGAGAAGAATCCGCATCCAGTACTGCCGTGCAAATGATTGATCAGGGCGGTCTGTGGCCGCTCATCCTGTCAGTGCCGCTGACTACCGACGGGAGTGACAGGGATCCTGCGTCCTTGCAGAAGCTACTGATAGCCTGGCGGAACCAGCCTGCTCGCCATGCCCTTTGGTGCTCTGCCACTCTCCCGGAGCTTTTGCCAGTGCAGGTCAACCGGTTTGATGATAGTGGGTGTAAGGTTCACAGGGCCATACGTTGGAGCAATGCCGTCTATGTTCCAGTATTCACGGGCCCCAGCCTGCAGACCACATCGCAAAGATACCTAGTGACTTCTGTGGTGTACCATCTAGGACCCACCCGGTTGCAAGGCCATTACAGGGCCGCCCTGGCCGACAACGGCCAACTGTGCCATGTGACAGACGACAACCAACCGTCGGTGCCATTAACAGATTCTGACTTGCGAAACGTACAGCAGAATTCATACCTATTCTTCTTAAAGAAGCAGACTATTTCTTCAGCTGATGTCGCATGTACAGGCACAGGTTGAGCGTGACTCATTCACCTGCAGCATGTTATGTCTGTATTGGCGTGGGCTTATTTACACTCTATGTTTCCCCTACCTGTCTTCTGTCCTTGTCCAGATTATCTGCAGGTGTCTTGAGATGTACCGCTTACTCTGAAGAGGAGTTTATGTAGTGGTACATGCTAGTTCTTCTGCCGGTTGAGCTTCCTCAACTGTGAGTGTCGCTGAAGGGGCGGTAACGCCGGGCGCTCACAGGAGGGGGGATAATCATTCTTGGTCTAACGTTTTCACTTTGTCTTTTGGGCTTTACCTCCTTACAACTCGACTTCTTTATACTACATTAATCTAACAGTTCAGCCGGCGGGTTCTTTTTAAATATGGTGTGCTGAGTTCCGGGGTGCTGTCTTGTGTGTCGGACAGTATGCGTCCTTGAGACGCCGGCTTCTGCCGCCCTGCAACGCAAGACCTCCTCTTGCGGCGTGAGAAGAAAAAGTATGTATGTATGTATGTATGTAGGTATGTATGTATGTAGGTATGTGCATGCATGCGTGTGCGTATGTGCATGTTGTGTGTATGCATGTATACCAGCGTGTATACATGTACACTTGCACGTGTAAGTGTCTGCATGTATGTGCCCGTCCACTTGTGTATATATATGTATATGTATATGCCCAGATATGCAATCACAAGCCGGATGAGATCAGACATTTTTTTCGCAGCACATGAATTTGGCAAGCGAGGAGATGACTCAGACAACGATTGAGGGTTTGAGACGCCGTGTTTGGTCAATGGCAGTGTTTTAAGTTTCGCTTGGACTCAGGCAGTCTGTCACGGCGGGTTTCACACGCCGCGCGGCGTTGGCTGTGCTGTTAGCGTATAATAGCACAGGATTAGCATGCTGAATTGTAGGGTTTTCGGGTTAGGTGTTGTCGTTTCGTCTTTGAGGGTGATCTTTGGGGTTTTGCAGTGGATGGAGCTTCCTGGAGCATCTCCGGTGGTACGTCCCCGGAATATGGACTCCACATCGCGATGTCGAAAATGAAAAGCTGCGCTGGGAGTGAAGGGTCCTGGGCTGATCCTGGGTCGGTTGCGTGAAGGCCAAAGACCAAAGCGGATTTAGCGTTTTCGGGTTGGGCAGGGGTTTAGAGATCGAGACATTCCAGGTTTGGGGATCAGGGAAGGGCATGTTGAGAAAGCCTTCGAAGGTTGAGTATGACAGGGTTCAGGTTTTAGGCCCAGGAGGGTTGTGTTTCTTGGGGGGTTTGTCCTTACCACGAACTGCCAAGTTGAGTCATTTCGGCTGCCTTCTTCGGCTGCCTTCTTCGCCAGGAGGGAGGGAGACCCGGCTTCGTTAAATGGCACCTGGGATGCTTGTCTGCAATATTTTTTTGGCGAGGGGGGAGGCTTTAGGGGTTGTTGTTGGGGTGTTGGGATGAGGGTTGCCAAAGACCCCAAACCCCAAACTCGAAGCCTTCCGGAGCTGTCAGGTGGAAGAGCCGTGCAGCTGAATCCCGTAATATAGGGGCCTTAATAATACTTTTTGGGGGGCTCCTTTTGATAATTATAGCATAGTGGGCCCCCAAACCCTATTCTAATTATTAAGGCCCCTATATTAACCCGTCATCTCAAGACTGCGAGCCCGACACTCAAAGCTTTCGTTTATTGCGAAGCTCAGACCGCATCCGAATTCACTGGAGCCGTCGTAATACTCATCGGCAGAGGCAAAAAAAAAGCAGGACAGGGGTGCGTGAGAAAGAGTACGAGCATGACGAAGCGCAGGTGCAACAGCGAAAGTAGCACTGCTAGCAGAAACTGTCATGGGAGTTTCCGAAAATTAGGGGTACCTTATTTTAGGATCCTTATAATAAGGATCCTACTATTTAGGGAACTATATGGGGGTCCCCTATTTTCGGAAATTCCCTCATGGCACTAATGTAAAGGCCTACGGCCTTGGCTACAAACAATCGTGAGCGGCTCAAGCCCTCATCATACGTTGCGTTCTCTCAGCGTGTGATGTAGGAACCTGATTAAGAAACCCTGGGCCTACTTGGAGGGGCAGGGGACTTAGTAAGTAGCTTATCAGTAGAGTTATAAGTACCCTAAACGGAGTTACCCCAATTATAACCCTACTTATAAACGACTTACTAAGTCCCCTGCCCCTCCAAGTATAACCCCAAAATAGTAGGATTCTGTTGACCTTGTAGGTCAGGTTCAGTCGGGGTGACAGCCATGGCAGCTAGCGATCTTCTTCTCCGAAGAATGATTCCGAAAAAACAACACCAGTCAACCCCCTTTTTACGAGGCTGAANCTGTTGACCTTGTAGGTCAGGTTCAGTCGGGGTGACAGCCATGGCAGCTAGCGATCTTCTTCTCCGAAGAATGATTCCGAAAAAACAACACCAGTCAACCCCCTTTTTACGAGGCTGAATAACTCAACACCCCTCGAAAAAACCCGGAGCCTCAACCCCGCGAGGGATCTAAAAGATCCTCGAAGGAACCACCTACCAACGAGCTTAGCTTTCACTTCAGTGGCCCTTTTCATTGCTTGAGCCTTGAGCCACGTCACGAATCAGCGGGCATCTGTGCATACCGCTTCCTGACCTACCGGTCTGTAGCCAGCAAACATGCTTTACACGAACATCCCTCTCTCTTAGGATCAGGATCAGTCCGGAAGAAATGCCATCTTAGCCTTCTTCACTCAAGAGATCACATACAAGCTGCAATCCCATCCCAGCTATACGAACANGCTTTACACGAACATCCCTCTCTCTTAGGATCAGGATCAGTCCGGAAGAAATGCCATCTTAGCCTTCTTCACTCAAGAGATCACATACAAGCTGCAATCCCATCCCAGCTATACGAACAAATTCATATAAGGAGCCCTAATAAAGGCCCAAGGTTTCTGAATCAGGTTCCTACATTATACTACGTTCTCTCATCGTATACCACATCCTCGAACTTAGGGCTAAACCCTAAACCCTAGCACCGCCATGGTGGCCCCCTGAAGGCACTGCAGGTGAGACCCCAACCTAAAAGACCAGTGAATCCCAAACCGAAGGTGTGATATAGGGGCCTAAACAATTACACTTACCATTTTGGGATTCCTTATTCATGTTAAAAGTTAAAACTACACCGCAAAAGTCTATTCCAAGTTTTAAGACCCTTGTAATTCGGGTGTAGAGTGTAGGGCTCGACAGCGCAAAGGAGCTGATGTTCACGAGCAACGGGGAGACTTTGGCAGAGTTAAGGCACAAGCGGCATAAGTCCTCGGTGCAGCTTTCGGTATGCACGAGTCCTCGGTGTCCAGTCGTTTAGGGTTTAGGGATTTCGGGTTTAAGGCTTGGGGTTTAGGGTTTAGGGCCATGGGGGAGTAGAAGTACGAGGCAGTGCTTCGCTTCTGACAATAGCTCTGCAAGTGCCAGCTTCATTTCTGACAGAGGAATCTGCTGTGAACGTCGTCTTTGAAGCCACTGAGTCATCACGAAGCCGAGAACGATAATCTCATTCAATATCGCCTGCGTCTTCAGAAATCCTATTCCGAATGGTACCAGTCATGTTAGTGTGTGGCAACATCTTGGTAATATTCACCCTGATTTTGACAATCCCCGCCCTTATCATCATCGACATCATCATCATCATCACCACCATAACCATCAGCATCACCATCACCCTCATAATCATAAGACTAATCATCATCATCCTCATCGTCGTCTTCTTCATCATCATGATCAGCATCATCATCACCAGCACCATCATCATCACCGTCATAACAATAATAATGATCATCAACATCATCTTTTCATCGTCATCACCACCATCATCATCATCACCATCATCATCAACATCATTGATTTGCCCTACAAGTACAGCGATTGTTAAGCCTGCAACAGCAACACGTGCAACTAAGACTAACAAGCACTACTAAGTCGCTACTGCTACCTTTCTCCTCCTCCTCCTCCTCCTACTCCCACCACCAGGACGACCACCACGACGACGACGACGACGACGACTACTACTACTACTACTACCAATGTAGCAGTTCATGGTGGCTGTACTACCATTGATAGTCACAGCAATTTCAACGGCCTACTGCTAATCGCCAAAAAACAACCACGCGACAGTATCATTATGAATCACAGAGCGCTAAGTGTAGCAGTAATGCGCTACTGGTCACCAGTCCTGGCATCTACAAAAGGATTTGCTCTCTAGGGTGCCTGCGGAGCTGAGACGGGTTCCCAAGAACAGATGCCCCTAACTCTTTGCAGTCTAGGACGTCGATCGGGGAGACATCCGGAGTCTTTTGGGCGAAGCGGCGTCGACCTCTGATGGCTTCCAGCCTTTCAAGCTGGAGTCCGTGCAGCAGGAGATCGATGTGCAGGCTCTAAGTTGCATGGTGGGGCCTTGAAAGTTATCCGCTCTTCTTTGGAGGGGGGGGGAGTGAAAAAGCAGTGCAAGTGCGGGGTGCACAAAAGCGACCGCCAAAAGGAAGCAAATGTTTTCGAAGAACCACCAACCGCTACTTGTTGCCACAATGGTCCGCCTAGGGGCCTGCCACACGCAGGCGCGAAGGAGTGAAGCACGCGAAGCGCGAAGGCGCGAAGCGTGAAGGTGGGAAGGCGCGAAGCGCGAAGGGCGCGAAGACGCGAAGCGCGAAAGCGCGGAGACGCGAAGCGCGAAGGCCGAAGCAATTTAAAGCGAGACAGGTAGCGGCGTGAAGCAAGCGCGAAGCAAGACGCGAAGCAAGGCGCGACAAGCAGGGGCGAAGCAAAGAAAGGCGCGAAGCAAGGCGCAAAGCCAGGCTCGAAGTACTCCGCGACGGAGTAGGAATAGAAGTAGGATAGTAACGGATAGTAGGAGTATAGGAGTAATAGGAGTAGGAGTCGGAGTAGGAGCAGGAGCAGGAGTAGGAGTAGGAGTAGTAGTAGTAGTAGTAGTAGTAGTAGTAGTAGTAGTAGTAGTAGTAGTAGGAGCAGTAGCAGTAGCAGTAGCAGTAGCAGTAGCAGTAGCAGTAGCAGTAGCAGTAGCAGTAGCAGTGGCAGTAGCAGTAGCAGTAGCAGCAGGAGTAGTAGTAGTAGCAGTAGTAGTATAGTAGTAGTAGTAGTAGTAGTAGTAGTAGTAGTAGTAGTAGTGGTAGTAGTAGTAGTAGTAGAAGAAGTAGTAGCAGCAGGAGTAGTAGCAGTAGCAGTACTGGTCGTAGTAGTCATAGTAGTGGTAGGCGTCGTCGTCGTAGTAGTCGTCGTAGTAGTCGCCATGGTAGCCGTAGTAGTAGCTGGCTTGCCCGTTTCAAGCCCATGACTCCCAAGATGAATCAATGGAAGTGCTGAAGCTGGACTGCGAGCACGCAGCAGCTATGGCCTTCGGGGACCGTGACGCTAGCCGCGCTAGTGGAGACAGCGCTGGCAGCCACTGGCAGTCGCCGCCCCGTTCTGGGTCCGGGTCAGCTGGTTCTGATGGAGAGTCTTCTTCATCCTCTTCATCCTCCAGTTCTGCTTCCGAAGCTGCCAGCACCGCTGCCTAACACTTCCTTTCGAGCCTCCGGCTTTGATTGGAAACCCTGCTCTTTGGACCTTGCCAGTCAGACTATCGGAACTTGGTGGACATCTTGACGAGCCATTGTCTCTTGAAGTAGCCAGCTGCAGCAGTGACGGAGTACAGTGACGGGGGGCGTCGCTGAAACAAAATTGAAGCTTTGCAGCTCGACATGTCTCTCACTACATGTTTTTGCAGACAGCCTTTCATGTGAAGGACAGGTTGAGCCGTTTAGCTTCGCGCGGCCTTGTGCTTCTGCGGCTCCGATGGAAGAAGAAGTCTGAGAGTTTGTGTTTGCTAGGACCTACTAGGCCTTGTTTCGGTGCGGCTTCAATCATTTGTTCTGCGTCATTACGCCATGGAGCAACGTGCTGCCGAGACAGAGAGTCTTCTTCGAGAGCTTGCCTGTGCTGGCGCAGACATTCAGCGTTTGCGTGACTGGATCGAAGCCACGCAGAACTGGGTGGTTTCAAGCACTCATCGTGGGATCGCCGCAGAGCAGGTCGTGCAAGCTCTCTAATTCGTGCTTCAATGCACAATGCACGCAGGCTTTCGGATCGTGAAAGCCGAGGCTAACGCAAATCACAAGAGTGCTCCGCCTGCCTTTTCAAAGTCAGCATGAACACCCACTTGCGCCTTGTCGATCTAGTTGCTTGACTTGCTTAGTTGATGTAGATGATCATGCTTGGCTACCGTATTAGTAGCCCCCTTTGCCTGCAGCTCCAGCTCCACCTAATCCCTTGTTACCGCCGCAACTGCAGCCATGCCCACAGCGCCCAAGCCACAGTTCAAGGAAGCTCCGTAGCTGCATGGCAAAGCTTTGGTTTGTGTGTCCGCTGCAAGGTTTTCTTCTAATATATATATATATGTTAATTATACCATGACTTCTGCATTGCTTGGCTCTGGTTTCACAGGATATGCGGGCAGCCTGGAAGATCGTGGAAGAAAACTTCCATCCCAGCGACATCTTCGGAGCCCAAGGGCATCAGTTCGTCTTGACTCACAGCATTCACTCCTCCAGTCACCCTTTCGTGGTAGGGATGACGTTCCTGGCCAGCCAGGCTGCTTTAATGAATGGCTCCGCTGTCGACATCTTCCCGGACACACAGTCTCCGCTTAATGCGACGGCCGTGCTGGTGAACCATCCGCAAACACGCAAAAGCCAAAACACCAAGCTTTGCAAAGTGTTAAGTGAACAACTGGATAAGGCTTTGCTCAGCAAAGCTGAAAGCATGTTGCGCAGGCCCGAGGTTGCCCACGAAGGACGAGGTCGCCGCGGAGCATCGGAAGACTCTCCAGATGGCCGCCAAAGCAGCCACGGGTGCGCGTGGCCAGCGCTGCCATCACCAGCTTCACGCCAGAAGTCTTCTTCCAGCGAGTGGCGGGCAACTTCCAGCAGGTCGAGAATGTCAGGGAGTTAGATGGCGACACTGCAGGCCGAGGGCTCCCTGCACTTTGGGAGAGTTGTCAACGTCGATGAAATCTAGGCTGCGTTTGCCAAGTTTGGCTACGTTTTCAAAGTTTGGCCTGATCAATGTGACGATGCTCGACGCACATCTACAGCTGCCAGCCTCGTCGTGAATCAATATGCGGGGCAGCTGAACCGCTTCATCCAGTTCGGGGAAGCCTCTAAGACAACCCGTACCCGCGGCAGCTACGGGGAAGGCCTGTGTCCCACCACTTCGATGACATTTCTGGGCAACATGCACCAGGAAGTAGTAAGGTGGGCAGGCACACAGGCCAGACCAAAGAACGGCTTCTCGTCTACACTGCCGCGCCTTTGCCCCCCAATCCCGCCTGGTCGCTTGGGCCGAGTTGGGCGAGGAGCTCGCGGTGATGTTGGCGACCCAGACACCCAAAAAGCTTGCCGAGGATGCCAGTTGCCTGCTGCTCAGGATCCCAGAACCAGGTGCAGCTCTGGTGGAGGAAGGTGTAGACGATGTACTCACCTTGCCGGATGGAGTGTCGTCTCGCTTACGGTTCCTTGTCACCAAGCAAAGTGCTTTGGCTGAGTTTCGCATCGCCAACCGAGATCTTCCTGAAGTGCCGCAACATGACTTGGCGGCTGCAGCCAATTGTGCTTGAGGCTTTTGCTTCACCTCGCAAAGTTCTGGCGCCAGATGAAGCCGGCCGCAAGTTACTGTGCACTTCCAGCGCTGCATGCAACATCAAAGCCTCCATGGCCTCTGAGAACGGCGACTATGAGTCAGCAGCTCGATGGGCCGCGGCGCCCTGGAAGATCGGCGTGCTGGCAGGGCTGCTCTTGGGTTTTGATGCCTTCGTGGGGGACGTGGACTCCTGTTCAGGCGTCGCCAGGAAGTTGCATGCTCTGCTCATTTGCCTTGCGGAAGGCATGGAGTGCGCAGGGAGATGTGCTTCTCCGCCGACACAGTTCGACATCCAAGCTTTTGTGCTTGCTCAAAAATGCTTTACATTTCTCTCCTAGCGCATTGTCAATTCCTTGTATACATCTAGCCGCAAAGCTGCTCGAACAGAGAAGGGTTTTGAAATCCCCACCCGCCCACCCTGTGTGGTGCATATCTCTTTCGCCGCAGTGCGCTACCGAGACTTATGCCAATGTGCATTGTACATTCTCTGTGCATACAGACGAGAGGTGATCAAGTCGAGTATGACCTCCGGCCTTGTACTTTATCGTTGGTTATACTGTTGTAAGATTTTGTTGCTTCTACACTTGGGCAGTCGGTGATCGTACACGTTTTGCATCATATCTGGAATTTGCGAATGCTGCTCGAAGTGTGGCCGGTCTAAAGCCTGCTCCCGGCAGGCTTCCGTCACAAATGAAGCAGATGCCCGCATGTGTCAACCAGGATGTTCATGTGCAAGCTGATGTGCAAGAAAGGGCCGCGGATGGACAGCCGATGCACTGGCCGTTGGGGCAGTTAAATGTTGCAGATCAACTCTTGATCTCTCTGGAATTGGAGGATCTCCCAGCCTTGCCTGAAAATGTCAGCGGCACGGTTATCGTCACCAAGGAGGCAGCCATCGATATGAGTGGAGGGCTTGGCATTGATGGAGCCAGTGTGCAGACAAACTGGCCCTCGGGACAAGGTTTATCTTGGGTGCAGGATCGGGAACTCACGCAGAAGATCCTGTTTCGCGGCGGTGAACACAGGATTGCAACCAGAGAGTTCGCGTCAAGATTGCGAAGATACACCAAAGTCGATCCCGCTGCGAAGGAGGCAGCAGCGCCCCCACCAAAGGGTCGTTCGACATCGACAGCAGCATGCTTTCCAAAGGCGGTGTCAGAGAAGGTCGTCGAGAGTGCCTTTATCGCCTACCCCATCGGGAAGCTAGAGAAGAAGGACAAAGTGGATTGCTAGATCATCTTCTACAGGCCTCCGGGTCAGGAGGAGGGCAGGGAGTGGTCAAGTCTCACAACAGGTGGGGGGCCGCGAGTTTCGGCAGCTTCTTGTCAAGTTCGCCCAAGCCAACAAAGACCAACAGGCTGCTTGAAGCCTTGTGCAGATGCTTCGTGACGTGCTGACACATCGAGCCGATCGTACTCTTGGTCTGTGTTCTTTGATGCTTGTCAACCTCGCTCGTTGCTTGCACTGATGAAGCTGATGAAGCTACCGCTACTGTGTGCAGATAAGGTGGCTGCGTGTGTCCATTACAAACTGCCGCCGAACTTCGTCATCGGTTCTTCCCCATATGACCACATATCCAGACCGTTCTAGACCGAGTCTGTGTCGTCCTGCATGTGTACTCGGCTGGCAGCGCAATGTTCCATTGCCGCTTTCTTGCTAATTTGCCGCCGCCTGCGGCAGCGCGTGGACTCGCAATTAAATGCACGAGCGAAAACATGGCTTTGTGCTCCATTACGTTCAAGCTTTTGCAAAGTGCACCGACTTTGATGCAATGTCGTCGCATACTAGCTGGCGTTCTTGATTATGCCTCAGCATACTGCTTGAGCCTCGATGACGCGCATCTTTGTAGCCTCACTTTGAAGCTTCGGCGAAATGAGGACAGACTTCGTCTAATCTAGTAAATAGCACTAGTAGTTGTTATGGTAGCGTATGAATAGCAGCAGTAGTACTGGTACCAGAAGCCAGCAGCCAGCAGCAGCAGCAGTAGCAGTAGCAGTAGTAGGTAGTGGTCGTGGTATAGTAGTAGGTAGGTAGGTAGGTAGGTTGGTAGGCAGAAGTAGTAGTAGTGGTAGTAGTGGTAGCAGTAGTAGTAGTAGTAGTAGTAGTAGCAGTAGTAGCAGTAGTGGTAGGAGTAAAGGTCGTGTAAGCGCGTGAAGGCGCCAAGCCGCCAAGGCGCGAAGCGCGCGAAGGCGCAAGGTGCGCGAAACACGCGAAGGGCGCGAGGCGTGCGAAGCGCGCGCGAAGGCGCGAATCGCACGAAGGGCACAAAGCGCGCGAAGCGCGCGAAGAGCCCGAAGCACGCAAAGCGCTCGAAGGCGCGAAGCGCGCGAATCGCGCGAAGCGCACAAAGCGCTCGAAGACGCGAAGCGGCGCGCGAAGCGAAAGTGCGAAGGCGCGAAGCGCGTGGGGCATAGGCGGACCATTCTTCTTGTTGTTGGCTGTGTTTAGAGAGAGATGTGAGCAGGCGCAAAGCTCTCAGCCGACTCCCAGCCCTCCTCCGGAGCTATTTACACTCATCCCAAAGGCATCAAACCCAGTTTGGGTTTAGGGTTAAGGGGTGTAGGGGTTTAGGGTTTAAACGTTTAAGGTTTAGGGTTTAGAGTTTTAGCCTAAACCCCTTTGAATTGAACTCTGAGGGGCAAAGGCAGTTTGGGTTTTTTCTTTACTTGTACAGCTAGAAGAAGAAGACAATACTATTCTTGTCGGTTCTTGAACCTAGCTAAACAAAAATATACGCCGAAACGTGCCAATCAGCTGACTATGCACGGCCCATAATCACAAAATTCGCGTCCTAAGGCCGGGAGTTGTCAGGTTTACGGCTTTTGGGTGATGGGAGGAGCAATCTCAATGAGAAACTGCAGAACTCTGACATCATGTATGTATACATGTCTGGGAGATTCCGAAAATGAGGGGTACCTAGCTTATTTTGGGGTCCTTATAATAAGGATCCTACTATTTAGGGTACTATATTAGGGTCCCTATTTTCGGCAACTCCCATGCACATTTCTGTGGAGACCCTCAGATGGACCACCAACGGGCACCAGCAACGTTAAGAAAGCTCGAAGTCTCAGTTAAGTTGTAGGCTTGGAGCCCGAAGCCCTAAATCCTAAACGCCGAACCCTGGACCATAAACCCGAAAAATAACCCTTAATCCCCTTAAGCCCCAAGCCCTAAATGCCTAAACCCAACCCCTAAACCACTTAACTCCTAAGCCCCGTGAGGCTGGCAGACTGCGGAACCGGCTTTCACTTGCCCCATGGCCTGGTAAGTTGCCGTCGCTTGGCGCGGTTTGGGGTTTAGGGTTTCACGCGTCAGGATGAGGCTGAACAGATATTAACAGAATAGTTCCTTCATTAAATCCGGCACATGCCGACACCATAAACTCCATAATAAAAGGCCGTAGCATTTAGGGTCTAGGGGGTCGGGTTTATTGAGACAAAACTAGCATTTCGCAGGAGTAGCAGTAGGAACACTTCTGAACCCCGCTGAGCTGTATGTGTTGTATCGAAAAAAATGGGCCTTCGACCCCACACCCAAACCCCGGAGCACCATCCCTGCAAAACCTAAGCCCTGTACAGCTTTTGCTCTTACAGCTTTTCCTTAGTAGCTGAGTAGGTAACCTTTAACTTTTTGGGGTTTATATGATGCTACCATAAGTGAAAAGGTTATACTTTTTGGGGCAGGGGTACTCAGCCCCTGAGTTTCAAAGTCCTGAAATCTCCGAGTTCGGAAGCCATGAAACCCCGAGATCAAGTCCGTAAACCATCCTTACAAAAGCCTTATCATGTCCTTGCAAAAGCCTTTACATCACCCGGAAGTGTAAGACACGGGTTTGGGCTCCGATCAGGCTGCCACCTCCCTTGGGGACGCTGCTGTCCGATCTGCAGGCCCTCTCGGGGGTCTCCTGGGCTGTGGTACTTGGAGGATCAGGGGACTTAGTAAGTAAGGTTATAAGTACCCTAATTGGGGTTATAAGTAGTTATAAGTATAGTTACCTTATTTATAACCCTAGTTACTAAGTCCCATGATCCTTTAAGTAAGGGTTCTTGAAGGGTTCTATAGGGTTCAGGGTTCTTCCGAGTTGAGGATCTGGGGCCTGGGGAGTAAGAGGTTTCGGGGGCCTTCCGGCTTGTGGTTTAGGGTTCAAGGGGCTCAGCTTGTGGTCCGGGGCGTAGTGTTCGTGTGAGTTGCATAAGTCTGGGACCAGCCTCACATTTGCCAGCGATTGCAGGATGCAGAGGTCGTCCTCAGCCTGGACCATCGTTTCGAGGCTCTGTTTTTCACACGCGCTAAAGGGGACACGCCGCCTGGCAACAAACTCGAACCAACCGGAAGCCCCAGAACAGTAAGCCCCCTCCACCCTGACACGGTAGAGTCCCAAACCCGAAAGATTTGATTGATACTAGGGCTCAGCGATAAGCCCCGGGGTCGAGAGTCATGGGGTGTAGTATAGACGTCGGGTTAATGATCCTATAGCGGGGACTCGGGGTCGACTGGTCACTGGGCATTGCCACTTGACGGATTTCCATTTGATGAACTAGCATCAGCAACAACCTCAACTACTCCGGCTGCTGCTGCTCTGCCTCTTCCTCCTCCTCCTCCTCCTACTGCTGCTACTGCCACTGCCACTGGCAGTGGCAGTGGCAGTGGTGCCCCTGCGACTGCTGCTGCTACTGCTGCTGCTACTGCTGCTGCTACGACTGCTACTACGGCTGCTGCTGTTGCTACCGCTGCTGCTGTTGCTACTGCAGTTAAAGCTACAGATAGTACTGCTACTGCTGCTGCTGCTGCTACTACTGCACTACCACTGCTGCTACTCCTAGTACTACTACTAGTAGTACTAGCTAGTACTGGTCCTGCTACTGCCTCTACTGCTACCACAAGTATGACTACGACTATGGCTACGATTATTACTACGACTACGGCTACGGCTAGGTGTTGTGATGGCCTAAACCCTAAACTCTAAAT
Source organism: Symbiodinium sp. clade A Y106 (assembly GCA_003297005.1). Lineage (NCBI taxonomy): Eukaryota > Dinophyceae > Suessiales > Symbiodiniaceae > Symbiodinium > Symbiodinium sp. clade A. The sequence continues at coordinate 399,629 of BGNK01000012.1, read as the reverse complement.
TCTAAGTCCTAAACTTTAACCCCTAAACTGTAAGCCCGGAGCTCTACACTTTCTTACTCTGAGACCCCGAAGTTCGACTGGAGGGCACCCTAGTCAGACTTCTACACTTCTTACAGGGCCTCTCTTTGTGCTTTTAAGGAATACTTGGAGGATCATGGGACTTAGTAAGTAAGGTTATAAGTCCCCTGATTGGGGTTTCTAAGTAATTATAAGTCTAGTTACCTTATTTATAACCCTAGTTACTAAGTCCCATGATCCTTTAAGTACTCTGTAAAGAAGTAAGGCTGCCCGGAAGAGCTTTCGAGGGCTTAGTTGGCAATCTCAAGGGACTTTTGCATTTAGTGCTTTTAGGGTTTGGGGCTTTCGGGTTCAGGGTATAGGGTTGAAGGCATCAAATCTCTAAGCCCACAATAAACTCTCAATCCTAAACACTACACCAAACACTGCACTCCAAACCCTAGAGCCCGAGGGTCGAGGGTGGCCACAGGCATATGGTGACATCCGCCTCCGCATCGTGCTGGCCTTCTTTTAGGGGGGGACTAGCGTCAGGGGAATTTGGGGGTTTTCGGTGAAGGGTTCAGGGTCAGGGTGGTTCCGGTATCGGAGAGGGCGTTGGATCAATCGTGAGTATTAGCGCTACGTTCTGGACTCTGACTTTTCCATGTTGATTGCTGCCCTCCAGCATGGCTGCGATTAAAGTGTGTTTTTCCGAGGTCAGGTGTCATTCTGTGTTCCGTCTATTTTTGTCAGATTGTAATCGTTGCAGCTAGAGTTTTGGCTTAGGACAGCTCGAAGCCTAAACCGCATCTGAAATCCCAATGTGGGGACGGACAGTTCTGGGCGACCCTGCGTTCTGACACCCTGTAAACCCTCAACCCTAAACTAAGCCCAAAACCCAAAATTTTCAATCCTTAAACTAAACGCTTAACCCTGAATCTTGAATTTGAAAACTAGGCCTGTTAGCCTACAGCTGGCTGTCTTTATGACATGAGTTTTCCACGCCCGCCCGAAGCTCTCGGAACAGGAGAGACTGGATCGATCACTCCGGCGACGGAATGGGGAGGAGCTTCAGGCTCGTCGAGTTTAGGTCGTAGGGCTTTGGGCTTAGGGTTTGGGGTTTTGAGGTTAAGGGTTTAGGAGTTTACGGCTTAGGGTTTTGGGTTCTGTGTTGTTACTACTTAGTGATATCTTGTTTGGGGCGTTTATGGTTGCGATGACCTCACGGTACTCAGGCCTCTCCCTGTTGAAGAAGGCTTCGCAAACCCCAGACCCCTAAGCCCCTACCCCAAAACTCCAAACCCTAAGCCCAAAGCCCACACTCAGCCCGAATCTCTTCGCCAGCTCGCAGGGCCTGCCTTCATGGCTGCCACTCGAATCCAGCTCCGCGACGCATTCTGCGTGTTTTACAGGGGTTTATTCGGTTTCATAGGGGTCTTACAGAAAAAGGTTTATACGGTGTATACGGATTTGTACGGTACTATACGGTTTTATGAGCTTTTATAAGGTTTCATACATGTTTTGATAAACCCTAAACCGAAAGACCCTAAACCCTAAGCCCAAATCCCAAGACCCCTGAACCTACTTGGAGGCCCAGGAGACCTAGTAAGTCGGTTATAAGTGCGGTTATAATTGGGGTAGCTCCTTTGGGGTACTTATAACTCTACTTACAACCTATACCTACTAAATCCCCTGAACCTTCAAGTAGCCATTTCAGGCTAGGCGTTTCCCTCCATGGTAGGATCTTTGGCCGTGTCCACAGTATAGTCAGTTTAGGTTTCAGGGTTTAGGCTCTAGGGTATTTAGGGCTATACTAATACTGATACTAACTCCAATAGTAAAGCTCAGATGATTACGAACACTAATGCTAATGTGAATACTAATCTATGATTTGCTCTCCTCTGCTTCTCTGCTATACTGTGCTCTGCTCTGCTCTATTATACTGTACTGTATTGTACTATAGTATCCCATTTTTATTCCTGTTGCGAATATCATGTAGTTTCGGGTGCAGGGGGTAGGGTTTGGGACTCACCTCGGGAAGCACGCGGGCGCCGAGGAGGAAGTGATCAACGGTATGGTCGAGGGCTGGGTTGTGTTGATAGTCGCATAGTCGCTTCAGTGTAGGGTCTGGGTGTAGCGATGACCAGGTGCCCAAATATAAAACACACCATGTATTGTAACATACCCTGTAATGTACTATATAATGTACTATAATGTACTATAATTTACTGTAATGTACTATAACGTACTGTAATGTACTACAATGTACTATAATGTACTATAATGTACTAAAATGTACTATAATGTATTATACTGTACCCTAAAACCTACTATAATTGTACGTTCCAATTTATGTCCGGCATCGCGATGGCCCAGGCCTGCCTCGCGGGGGAGACTTAGATGGTTTCAGGGGCACGTGTGGTCGTGGGTTCGGGGTTTAGGGCTTAGGGTGTGTAGGGTTTGGGGTGTATAGTGTTTATTGTTTATAGGGTGTAGGGTGTATAAGGTTTAGGGTGTAGAGGGTTCGGGGTTCAGGGTGGAGGGTTTTGGGGTTTAGGGCTCAGCATTACAGCGACATCGGGAAGGACTCGAGCCCATTGTGCTTAAAGCAGAGAGTTGCAAAATACCTCAGTAAAACACACTATACAACATACTACAAGTTTCTACCAGCTACTATGTTTTTCTTTTATATACCGTGATATGCTGCAAAATACCATAGTATACTATAGTATACTGTGTTATACTACAATCTGCTGAGTATACCACAGTATCCCATAACGTACTATAATCTGCCATAACCTGTTTTAATGACATACTTTAATGTCGACTCGAAACTTTACCCAGACCCCCGGGAGGATCTAAAAAGTAGATCCCCTAATCTGGGACCCTAGCTACTAAAGGGTACTTTATAGGAACCCCCTTAAGGGATCTACTTTTTGGATCCTCCGGGGGTCTGGGTAAAAGCCTATCAGGCTACGGCTTCCCACAGCTCCTCGGTGAACTTGGCCCCGGCAGATTCGATACGACGCTGCTGCAAGGATCCGTCAGTCGGGTGTTTAGGGTTTAGGGTTTAGGGGTCAGGGTTTAGGGTTTAGGGGTTAGGAGTTACGGGTTACGGGTTAAGAGGTTAAGAGGTTCTAGTTTGAGGCTCCGGATTTAGGGATGTTCAAGGTTCCGGTTTAGGGGTTAGGAAGTTTAGTGTCTCAGGGATTTAGGGCTTTAGGGTTTAAGGGCTTACTTAGTGCTATAAGGACCAGATTAGGGGAGCTGCGAGGGTTTAGGCTTGAGTTTTGGGTGAGTTCAAGGCTCCGGGCTTCGGGGTTTAAGGGTGTAGAGGTCATGGATTTAGGGTTTAGGGTTGAGGGTTGAAGGGGGTAGAGGGTATGGATTTAGGGTTTAGGGTTTAAGGGTGTAGAGGTTTGGGATTTAGGGTTTAAGGGTGTAGAGGTTGGGGATTTACATAGGGTTCATGCATGTGGGGTTTTAGGGTTTCGGGATTAGGGTGTCGGGATTGAGGGTTGATTAGGGTGCTTGCTTGGGCTCGGGTGGTTGGGATTTGGGGCTTTAGGCTGTAGTGTCTTGAGATGCTTTAGGTTTGCCATTGCCGGCTTCGGAGTTCGAAGTTGTGAACACAATACCATCACTGCTGTTGCATTGGCAGTAGTGGCGGGTTTAGGGTTTAGGTTTCAGGGTTTAGGGGTTAGGGGTTAGGGGTTAAGAGGTTCAATTAAAATACAAGCATACAGAGTAAGCATGTACGGGCCAGGATACGTAATCAGAGCACGGCCCAGGCCACACACACCAAGTACCACCATCACCACAACGAGCCGTCTTCCAGTACTTTCAACCATGGAAGTTCTTGGGCAAAAAACGGTTGTCGGTTTCGTCGAATTCTACACGTTGTTATAGTGTCTGTGTTCCAGGATGACTTTGGCATCGGACGAGCATGTCTGCTGTTTTGCCTACAGGCCTGCATCACTAAAGAGAAGGTTGTGTCGTCCTCCACCTGGCTGTGCCAACTCAACACAGACCTGAAGCCGCACAAAAGAAACCCCAAATATCCCTGAACCCCACTTAAAGGATCATGGGACTCAGCAGCTAGGGCGATAAATAAGTTAACTATACTTATAATTACTTATAACCCCAATTAGGGGACTTATAACCTTACTTACTAAGTCCCATGATCCTCCAAGTAACCCTAACCAAATATCCCTAAACCCTAACCCTGGCCGTTTGGAAGGCGATGTTCGGATCAGCCGAGGGGTTGGGCGCTTCAAGGACCTTTCTGAGACTGCTGTCTTGCCGGGGGGCGTCGGGTGGAGCTTTGGGGATTCAGGGGTTGCTGTGAGCTCTCAGGTTCTGTGCGGGGGATTGGATCTCGGAGGTGAGTTTCAATGCATTCGGGATTGGTGCTTCCAGGATGGAAAAAGCCATGTCAAGAACGCGCCCAAGACCTGCCACGCAAAGTCTGTAAAGCCCTTAAGCCCTAAACCCTAAACCCCCTCAACCCCTCAACCCCTCAACCCCTCAACCCTCAACCCCTAAACCCCTAAACCCCAAAATCCCTGAAGCTTCAAACTTCAATCAGGGAGCTCTGATTCCCAGTAGAGTGCATGACACCCGATTCTCAACCCATCAGTTTGAGACCTTAGACCCTGAATCTTAAACTAGGTTGGATTTGGGGACATTTTTGGTTTTCCTTATTTGGGTTTATAAGCGACCCTATGTATAAATATTTTTCAGTGTGTTTAAAGGCCAACCCAGTAAATTCTAAGCCTAAGCCCCAAACTCTAAAGTCTAAACCCTAAAACCTGAATCCTAAGTCCTAAACTATATAACCCTAAACCCTATGCTATGTCTAGATTTGACTTATTGTGTCTCTAAGTTCTTAAGCCCTCACAAGGAAGATGGTGTATGCAATCTGGTGTGCATAGTTAGCAAAAAAATTTTTGCCTTATCATGCTATAGCTAAATATGCCCCCAATCCAGGTTCAACTTATTCAGGCCCCTATAGTAAGATGTTGCAGTTGTTAGGATGAGGGCACACACAAGCTTGATACTGCCTATCGGGGGTTTGGGGTTCGGAAGGTTAGTTGATGCTGTGACCATGGATTCGTGACAGTTAGTGACACGAACATCCATGGCCGTAACAGCATCCGTACGCCGTTGCGAGGAGCTGCGGATTTTTCGGCGTCTGCGCGAATAGCAAAAAGCTTTCCTGATCCGCTGCACAGCATAGTCGGGTAGGAGGGAACGAAAACCCTAAAGCCTAAATCCTAATCATTTTCTAAACCCGAAACCCTTTGCAACGTATCAAGCCATCAACAAGCCGTATACGAAGTAGGGTGTATATTACCGTTTTGGTGAGTGTAGATAGGCCTCCTTCTGAATATTGGTGAGTGTATATATTGGGTTTTATTATGGGGATACTAGTAATATAAACCATACCCCAATACAGCCAGACAGACTTCTGGCCGGGTGAATGAAACATAGAATAGGGGCGTTATTGGTTAGAGCAGGGCGTCGGGGCATGTTCTCCAGTATTGATAAGTATTGATAGGCTGTATTCCTAATGATTCCGTCCCTTATATTAGATGCAGTAATGTCCCTAAACCCTAAACCCTATTAAAATTGGATTGCTAGATGCAGTAATGACTGCAGTAATGTCTGAGTGGGTTTCCTGCAGCTTGCAGGCCAAAGCCACGCTCGAGCGCTGCGGGATGCGGCAGTACGTCCTCACGGATCGGCCGGCCCACACCCAAAAGCCTACTTAAAGGATCATGGGACTTAGTAACTTTAAAGGGCTCCTTAGAGGGTTCTACTTGTATAAGGGATCAATAGGGGTTTAGGGTATAATTCAGCCGACCCACATCCAAAACCCTACTTGAAGGATCATGGGACTTAGTAATTAGAGTTATTTAGGGTTCCTGTAAAGGGCACTATAAGGGTTCCTTTAAGGGTTCCTTTCAAGGGCTCTAGAAGGGTTTAGGGGTACCTTGTGTGGGGGTCCTTATAATAAGGATCCTACTATTTAGGGTTCTATATTACGGTCCCAATTTTCGGAAACTCCCAATTCAGTGCACTGAGCTTTCTCAATCCCAAACCCTAAGTGCAAGACCTTATCAAAACCCGAATCCCAAAGCCCTGAACACCCTCACACAAACCCCAAAACCCAAATCCCTATAGACTCGAGACTCTAAGCTCGAAGCCGTAAGCCTTAAACCCTAAAGTCCTAAACCTAAACCCTAAACCCTAAAGCCCAAAGCCTAAACCCCAAAGCCTAAACCCTAAACCCCTAAAGCCTAAACCCTAAAGCCCTGGAGCCCAAGATCCAAAAATCAAAACTGAAGCCCTGAGCTCTTCGTAGGCTTTATTGAGGGTCTATTTAGAGTGTATGCAGGGTTTAATTAGGATATTAGGGTTTATTTAGGGTTTATTTCGGGATTCTTTAGGGTTCAGGGTTCAGGGTTTTGTGCTCACATGTTCTTAGGGTTGTAGGGGTGTAGGGGTTCGGACTTCGGGTGTGTGGGGTGTGTAGGAGCTTAAGGAGGCCGGGGGTTAGGGCCCCACTTGGAGGGCCAGGGGACTTAGTAAGTCGTTTGTAAGTAGGGTTATAATTGGGGTAACTCCATTTAGGGTACTTATAACTCTACTTATAACCTACTTACTAAGTCCCCTGCCCCTCCANTTGGAGGGCCAGGGGACTTAGTAAGTCGTTTGTAAGTAGGGTTATAATTGGGGTAACTCCATTTAGGGTACTTATAACTCTACTTATAACCTACTTACTAAGTCCCCTGCCCCTCCAAGCAGTCTTCTGGGTTCTTCACTAGTACCCTTTTGCCCTTTGCATTTTGGAGTCACCTTCCCTAAACCCTGATTATTAAGGAGGCTACTCAGGAGCCTATAGAAGGAACATCATTATCCTCGTGCCCCTAAGGTAAGTAGAGGGGATCCCAGCACTAATCATCCTAAATCCGTGTTCCAACTTTCTGGGATTCAACACTCGAGACCCCTTCACTACAATTGCGTTAAAGCAAGATCACTGAATCCCTTAACCTCAACCGTCAAGACCTCTACTACACCCAATGGTTTCGGAATTGGGTTTTGAATTTATGGTTTGAGTGTATGATGTATGGGGGGTGAAAGTCTGAAGAACTTTGGCACCAAGAGTTGCCCAATAATCAGAAGCTGCCAAGCCACAGATCCAACGTTGATGTAACCTTCCGTCGAAGGAGAACGGTGCACGAGCGGTCAGGCACCGGGGCGGCTGAGATGTTGCGGGTCTTGACTTTGAAGTTTTACGCTTCGCTTCCGGTTCTGGATAGCGATCACCGTTTGTCATGGGCCGTACCTAAACCCTAACTCAACCCTACACCCCTACACCCGCAAGCCTAACCCTGAACTCTGCAGGCCCTAGCCCCAAATCGAAAAAGCTTTAAACGCCCAGAACCCTCGAACTTCAGAGCCCTAAGTCTCCTCGAGGGTCTGGGGATTTAGGGTTTAGGGTTTTTGACTTAGGGTTTAGGGTTTAGGGTTTAGGGTTTAGGGGGTCTTATGGTATCTACAAATACTTGAGCGCCGAGGGTCAAGATCCGAGTTCGTGCGCCGGCTGGGAGCGTGGCTTCGTGGTGTTTTCGCATGTCTGCCGGCAGCGAGGCTTCTTCTTTAAGAGTCTTACTTAAAGCATCATGTGGCTTAGGCTTAGTAATTAGGGTTATAAACAAGGTAACTATACTTCTATTTACTTATAGCCCCAATTAGGGTACTTGTAACCTTACTTACTAAGTCCCCTAATCCTCCAAGTACCGAATGTGCGGACGGGGCTTCACAGGCAGGAGCACGGAGTGAGATTTTTCGATCGGGGAGCTATTCAATCTCCATATAGTGCATCAGATGTCCGGGGTCGCAGTGGGTCCAGCCTTACCCTATCCCGGCAGCGCAGCTCCTGGCATCTGCAGGGCCTGAAGTATGAGTTCTGAGAAGTTCAGCCTTGAAACTCCTAACCCTACCTAGAGTCTCCATTGTAGTTCCTTTTTTGGTTAACCAGTTTTATGGTTAGGATCCTAGAATAGAGATTTTGGTTAACCAACAAAAGGATGGAGACTATAGGTAAACTCCAAATCCCAAAACCCTAAATCCCTAAGCCCTAGCCCCTGAAGCCCAAACCCCGCAGCGCGGTGGTCGCAGGATCGCGGACAGCACGCCAGTTTGGGAGACGTGGCTCGATGGTGCGGGGGCCCAGGGCGGTTGGGTGAATATAAGGGATCTCTTCGGGTTCCTTTAAGGGATCTCTAAGGGTTGTTTTAAGGGTTCCTTTAAGGATAGGGATTTTTTTAAGGGTTTCATTAAGGGATCGACAAGGGTTCCATAGGCACTTTAGGGTTTAGGGCGCACGGTATTCAGGGTTTAGGGCTGCGGGGCTTTAGGGTGTGGTGAAGCACATAACGTCGTACATCGTCGGACACTGAACGTTGCGAGACAGAGCGCAAAAGCAGAACCCCGGAACGAAAGAGTCCCTGAGCTCTAAAACAAACCTCACGCCCGTAAACCGAAAATCTAAACCGCCAAACCGTAAAAGCCAGAAGCGAGAGCCCGACCTAGCACTGAATCCCCAAAGCCGAAAACCCGTAGCCCAAAGCCCAGAACCCAAAGACCCTAAATCCCTGAAGTCGCCCTCTGAGTTCCTACTGCCAAACTGAAGCTCAGATGCATCCATCCTAGGAGGCGACGTGTCGGCGACGCTCAGTCGAATAAAGGCTGGGGCATTTCCTTTGTCTGGTTCTTTTGTCGTTGGGGGAGGTTTCGTTTTGAGACTTTTGAGGTACTTGGAGGATCATGGGACTTAGTAAGTAAGGTTATAAGTCCCCTAATTGGGGTTATAAGTAAATAGAAGTATAGTTACCTTATTTACAACCCTAGTTACTAAGTCCCATGATCCTTTAAGTAGGCTTTAGCATAGGTTTTTGCCCCAGCGAAGCTGAGGGCCCTAAGCCATACGCCTGAGCTCCAGGCGGCACTGCCCTCCGCGCGCTTTGCGCAGTTGACCTCTGAGGGCGGTCTCGTCGAGGATATGGACTCGTGGTTTTGCCTAAGAATCTTTCCGAGCCACGATAAAATACCACAGTAAACCATTGTATTCTGTACTAAACTATCATAGTAGGTTTCAATATACTTTAGAGTACAATTGAACAGAAGGGACGACGATGATGGTTGACCACGACGACCGCCACGACTATCAACGTCACGACCACTACAAAGATGATCGCTGCTATCATTGCCACTATCTCGAGTCTAAGTATGCCATTCTTGATACCCTTGGCTACCCTTTGGCAGTATTCGTATTCGACTTCGACTCTGACTCTCGGGCCTTGCTTCTTGTCATTGTGAGAAGAACCCTGGTCTTTGGCAATACTCAAGTTACGGTCCAGGGGCAGGATACATCCTGTTAAAGCTTTAAACCCGGTTAAACCCCATTTCCCAATCTCTGAGGCACCGTAACATCCCAAACCCCGAAACCCAAGACCGGCAATCGAGGACTCGCATCCTTGGCTTCAGGCCTTGTTGGGCATTCCTGCTTTGGGATGCTAGGGTTTCAGCATTAGTCGGATGCATCATCAGGCTCATGTACTTTAGCAGAAACCCTATAAACCCTAAACCCTAAGCCGCTGTTTTTGGTGAGCTTGAGGCAGCTTCGTGAAAGACTCACTGCTTCTTCTCCAGGGCCCATGCATCGGTCAGGCTGATGCCACTCGTGCTGCGGCCGAGAAGATTTTCCCGACGCCTAGCAGCAGATCAGGTTGTGGGGATGTCAGTGACGGCCGAGACTGCCGTGACTGCGACTGCAGCTATACCAGCGTTATGACAACAGCAACCACGCTTCCTCAGTCGCCCTCCTGTCACTCCTCCCCACTCCAATCTCACTCATACCACGCGGAGTAGCACACCACGCTTTGTTGAACGAAAGTGACATTGATGTTCGCATTGGATACGATGCTGGCCTCTGCCGCTGTTCTGATGATGAAGATGGTAGCGTGGATGGGGATTGCTTTTCTCTGTGAAGTCATGAAGTCTATCTTGTCCACAGGTGGGAAGGCTTTTCAGCAGCTGTGCCTTGACCTTCCAGCATCGTGCGCTTCAGGAAAGCTGTGCCGGATGTGGCCCGCAACCTACAGCGACGCACCACCAGGGCATTCGAGATGGTTGGGTTTCCGCCTCAGTCGCACCCGGCTGAGGTCGCGGAGCTGAAAACAGGCTACCGCTGCGCGAAAACCTACGTGCACATGCGGGGCGGCCGAGTTCGTATTGAGATTTCGAGGGCGAGGTAATAATCAACTAGCAGTGGAACGTGGCTTGAGGCCACAGAACGGTAAGGGAAGCTATAAGCAACCATTGCAGTTGAGTCCAACGAGTTTGGGGGCTTAGGGCGTGGAATTTAATGCTTCGGGTTGTCGCGAGTTCTGGCAACTGGATCAGAGCTACAAAAGAAGCTTGTAGTTGTGCTGCTCAACCCTGCAACGTAAACCCTAGGCCCTAAACTGTAACTAAACCCCTAAACTTCGAACCCCGCCGCCAGACCTGGCAGCGACGACTTCTCGACGACTATGGGGCTGGTCAAGGCTCCGAACTTCAGCGTACTCGCTTAAAACGTAGAGGCTTCGGCTAGGGTTGAGACTGTGTACGATTGTGTATGGAATAGGCTTTTTTGAGCTATTTCTGGCTGGCGTGCTGTAGGATTTCGGGTGGGCTTGCAGTCGTCACTGTACCAGGCCCGAACCCTCTCAAATTGTCGTCGTTGTTGCTGTTGCTCCCGCGGGTGCTGCTGGGATGGGTGCTGTGGTTCTTGTGGCTATTGCTCTTGCTAGCTGCTAGGGTCGTCGTTAGTTTGGTAAACCCCAAACCCTAAATACCCCAAAGACCCTAAATACCCTAAATACCTTAAATACCCTAAATACCCCAGATAACTTAAATACTTCAAATACCCTAAATATTCTAAATACCCTAAGTACCCTAAACATCTTCAATACCCTCAAAACCTCAACCCTAAACCCGAAGAACGTCTCGACAGGAGGCGGCAGGGACCGGATGGGAAGTTCGGGAGATCAAGCAGCTGCTGCCCAGCATGCGCCTGGGCACCTTTTATTCAGAGGTTTAGGGTTTAGAGTTTTGGGGGGTTCCGTACGGGTATTATATGGGTTGCTTCGTCGATAGGCTGGTAGGGAAGCTCAGTGGCTAGTAAGGTGGTCCTTGCAGAGGATTTCCATTCGCATCTCGAGTCCCATGTCTTATGTACTGTATGCGGGTTCCAGAGCTTTGGCCCAAGCTGCTTTTTTGTACTTGGACTTCCTCCTCCTTCACTCATTGCTGCTTCTGCTGCTCCTAATTCTGTTCCTGCTCCGACTCCTACTACTGTTACTACTGCTCGCAGTGACACCAGTGCTTTACTGCTGTTATGATATAACCCCTACTACTTGGAGGGGCAGGGACTTAGTAAGTCGTTTATAAGTAGGGTTACAATTGGGGTAAGTCCATTTAGGGTACTTATAACTCTACTTACAACCTACTTACTAAGTCCCCTGCCCCTCCAAGTAGTCACTACTATGCATGGCGTTATCGTCGAAATTAAGGCTCAGGACCCTTTCCCAGCGCCCCAGAGCCCCCAACGAGCTTTCCAGGAGCCGGACCTGCGAAGCGCGATGCCCAGGAAGAACAATTTAGAGTTTAGGGTGCAGGGTTTAGGGTTTAGGGTTCAGGGTTTAGGGTTTAGGGTCTAGGCTAGGGTTTTCTGCTCAACTTAAAGATTTCGGGATGGTTTTGGGGGTATGGGTTTTGGTGCTCAGTACAATGTGGATTGTGCAGGTACCTGGACCTGACCTTTATTGACGTTATTGTCGGCTGCGGCAAATTGAGGGAATCTCAGCTGAGTCCAACTGAGACTAAATGCTGGGATAACTATCATATTTGACTTGAGTTGTAAGCGCTGCATGTGCTTGGGGAAGATGGGAAGTTTAGGGTGCCGGGTTGATTGGGGTTTGGGCTTTGGCCTGGACACCCTTACTTAAATCCTGCATCCTAAACCTACCTATAGTCTCCATTGTAGTTCCTTTTTTTGGTTATCCAAAATCTCCATTATAGGATCCTAACCATAAAACTGGTTAACCAAAAAAAGGAGCTACAATGGAGACTATAGGTAAACCTTCAACCTTAAACCTCAGACCCTGCAACCTGAACTGCGTAAGTATTCAGGTCCAGAACCTCGGACCCTAAACCCCAACACCTTTACAGGGACCCCGTAAGGGAACCCTTCAAAGGAGCCCTTCGAAGGAACCCTTTAAACGAGCCTTTCAACGGAGCTCTTCAATCGGGACCCTTTACAGGAACCCCTTGAAGGAACCCTATTTGAAAGGAACCCTTTAGAAGGAGCCCACTAACAGGAGCCATTCAAAAGGAACATTTGAAAGCACCCTTTAATGGGAACCCTTAACTGTAAATATTCAGGTCCAGAGCTCGACGGTGAACAAAGCGGACGGTCTCCGCGAGCTCTGCAAGGCCGCCCCTGGCTGCTCTGGAGATTCTGAAAAGAGCTTGGCTTAGTTAGGGTGTAGGGTGCAGGGCTTTCGGGCTTTAGGGCTTTAAGGGTTTACGGTGTGGGTTTCAGGGTTTTAGGGGTCTGGGATTTAGCGTTTAAGGCTTCAGGGGTTAAGGGTTTAAGGTTTGGGGCCAGTTTGGGGTTTGGGGTTTAGGGTAAAGGGAGGGATCCGGAAAAGGGTTGCCTAAGGCTTGTGGCGCGTTCAATGGTTCAAAAAAGGTGCAGTTTTCTGAACATTCCTGGAAGATAGAGCGTTCTAGTCGATGCTTAGGTGACTTCAGACTTGCCGTTGCCTTGAACTCTTACTATAGCAAAACTCTCAGTTGCTAAAACTGTTTCTAAAGAAGAGCTCTGGAGTTTTAGGGTTAGGGCCTTTTGGGTTTAGGGCCACCCTAGAACTGACGCCTTGATCTTCAAACTTTGCATCATCTGTTGAAACCATCCATTTGGGCGTTTCCGAAAATTAGGGTCACCTTATTTGGGGGTCCTTATAATAAGGATCCTACTATTTAGGGTACTATATTGGGGTCCCTATTATTCTCGCAGTTTGCCATTTTGTATGGCAGGCCATAGACGTTCCCATGCAGCATGCTCGTGACTCAGAGAATTTGTTGCTCTTCGGAAAACGAGGTTTACACCGCAAATCCCTAAGCCCGAAACACCTACCCGAACCCGCCACCTTGGTCACCATCATCTTCATCGTCATTGTCACCAAACTCATCAGAAGCATCTTCATCACCAGCATGAACACAATCATCACCATCATCACCTATTAAGGCCCCTACATCACAGTACCCTTATAGATCCCTTATAGTAGCCCTTACAGACCCCCTCATGGCAACAGCGAGAAGCGGACTGTGGCGCTGAGGTCTGGGCCTTTGGAGACGATGCGAATGATGTGCGGATGCTGTCTGAAGTCGGTCACAGGCTCAGGGTTTTGGAGCACACGCCTTTGCGTTTTGGGCTTGCGAAGTCCGGGTTGTTTCGGCTTAGGCTCGAAGTTCACCTGGTTGGATGATGGCGTAAGAAGTTTTACTGCTTTTGGGTGCGGCGACCGTCCTGCGAGTGGAAGTATCTAGGACTCTAGGAAACTGAAAGATCCTCGGCCGAGCCTTCTCGCTGAACTTGCACCTGCACTGCTAAGCCGGAATGTAGTTTGGAACGAAACCCCATGCCCCTTTTTCAGGACAGCTGCGCTAGCATCAAGCAATAGCGGCGAGGATGTGGATGCTTGTTGCAGGACATCAGAAATCACGAAAGTCTGGATCCGGTGCGCGAGGATACAGGGTGATTGCCGCTGGGATGTTGGGATTCAGGCTTGCCTTAGTGTTCGCGTCTTCTCAACCGAAAGCCCCACCTGAACCCTAAACCCTAAACCCTAAACCCTAAACCCTTCACACGACTCTGAAAAGCAAAAGTCCCGAACTTTCAGCCCGAGGCTCTGAAACCATCCATTTGGGAGTTTCCGAAAATTAGGGGTACCTTTTATAGGGATCCTTTAAGGGTTCCTTAAAGGGATCTATAAGGGTTCTATAAAGGGTTTAGGGTTTAGAGTTTCCGAAAATTAGGGGGTACCTTATTTTGGGGTCCTTGTAATAAGGATCCTACTGTTTAGGGTACTATATTAGGGTCCCCTATTTTCGGAAACTCCCAATTCAACCTGCATCTCTGATGGACGAGACCAGGTTGGGGTGTATGCATGGCCAACCACCTGCCAGCGCTGGCTGGGGTAGGTTAGACCCTGAGCAGGTTTAGTCTAGCGGCTTTTGGGTTTAGGCCTCATGGTTTAGGACTTTAGGAGTTATTTCTTGGTTGAGGGTCTAGCAATTCCGAGATTCTGATTTAAGCCCTAAACCCTAAACCCTAAACCCCTATATTCCTTAATTAAGGGGTATTGGGCTCTCTGGGTTCGAGGTTCAGGGCTTAGGCTTGGGCTGGAGCTTTTGGGTTCAGGGTCCAGGGCTCTGTTGGTTTCCAGGTTTAGGTTTTCAAGTGGTTGAGCTTTTCGGCTTTGCGTGTCGGCTCTCTTGGGGTCGTAGGTTTATGGGAGTTTCCGTACCCTAAATAGTAGGATCCTTATTATAAGCACTCCCAAAAAAAGGTACCCCTAATTTTCGGCAACCCTCTTATGCTTGAGGTCAAGGGTGCTTGTCAGTATACGCCCGTGTAGAACTCGTATAGAGTTGGGTTTCAACTCTACCATGTTCTGCTATGGGGCTTATGATCAGGTTCCGGCGCCCTGTAACAGGATCGGGAGGGTGCGCGTTACACCGTTACACATTCCAGCTACGGCGGCCAAAGCCTCTGTTACAGCTCCGTTACACCCTCCGCTACAGCTCCGTTACACCTCTGTTACAGCTCCGCCCCGCTCCGCTGCACCCTCCGTTACANCTCCGTTACAGCTCCGTTACAGCTCCGTTACACCCTCCGTTACAGCTCCGTTGCACCCTCCGTTACAGCTCCGTTACAGCCTATGATACGGCTCCGTTACAGCTCCGTTACACCCTCCGTTACAGTCCGCTACAGCTCCGTTACAGCTCCGCTACCGCTCCTTTACACCCTCCGTTACAGCTCCGCTACAGCTCCGTTACAGCTCCGTTACAGCTCCGTTACAGCTCCGTTACACCCTCCGTTACAGCCCCGTTACACCCTCCGTTACACCCTCCGTTACAGCTCCGTGACACCCTCCGTGACACCCTCCGCTACAGCTCCGTTACACCCTCCGTTACAGCTCCGCTACAGCTCCGTTGCAGCTCCGTTACAGCTCCGTTGCACCCTCCATTACAGCTCCGTTACAGCCTCTGTTACAGCTCTGTGACAGCTCCGTTACACTCTCCGTGACAGGCCCGTTACAGCTCCGCTACAGCTCCGTTACACCCTCGGCTACAGCTCCGTTACACCTCCGTCTATTCCCAAATCTGTAACGGACAGGGTCCCGGATGTTCCAAAAAGCTGTAACNCAAAAAGCTGTAACAGAGAGGGCCCCGGGTAGTCCAGAATCTGTAACGGAGAGGGCCTGGGCCCGAACATTTCCTGCATAGCACAGATGTCCGTAACATGGTACAGCTAACACCCAAGTATAGAGCCTTCCAATAGAAACGCTGTTTTTGATCCTAACCGAACCCTTAACTTTTTCTGTTGCCCATCATGTAACCCCAACCCTGCCGGACCAATCGAACCCGCAGAGCTTTTCGGACCCTAAACGCCAAACCCTAAACCCATAGAATTCTGTTATGGAGCCCTTGACGGACTATTCGAACCCCCAGAGCTTTGTGATGAAGCTCTACATCAACTCGAACTCTTAAACCCTAAACCCTAAACCCCTAGAGCTTTTTCGGATGAAGCCCTGAACCGGAAGCCCTAAACTCTTAAACCCTAAACTCTAAATCCTCAGAGCTTTGTCGGATGAAGCCTTATATCAACCCGAACTCTTAAACCCTTAAGCCCTAAACCCTGAACCCCCAGAGCTTGTTCGGATGTTTCGTGGGCACGAGGCCGGGATGTGACTGACTTCACGAACGAGGAGCTTCAGAGAGAGAGAGAGAGAGCTGCATGGGTTGCGGCTTCGTTGGGGTTTAGGGGTTTAGGGGTTTAGGGGTTTAGGGGTTTAGGGTTTAGGGGTTTAGGGGTTTAGGGTTTAGGGGTTTAGGGGTTAAGGGGTTAAGGAGTTTAGGGGTTTAGGGGTTTTAGGGGTTTAGGGTTTAGGGGTTTAGGGCTTCAGGGTTTAGGGTTTGGGGTTGGGGTTGGGGTTCTAAGGGGCTTCTTTGTTGTGCGTTGACAGGGGTTTTCTAGATTTTGTTCTTCGTTTTTCTGTTGAGGCAGTTTAGGGTTTGGGGTATTCGGGTTGGGGGGCGTATGAGGGAACTGCTGGGGCTCATCTTTTGCTCGGACGTCGGCGACGCCTAAGACAAGGTAATACACCTCAATACGGCCGAATAAGTTTAGCATCGAAGCGCCCAGATCCGAATTAAACCCTGAACCTCAGACCCTCAACCGCAAGCCCTAGATCCTGTATCATCAGCCCACACCTTAAACCGTGCTTGCTGGTGCTCCCTGTACATCGCCTAAAGCCGAGGCTCCCAGAAGCTGATTTAACAATTTCTATCCTCAAGCCTAAACCAGAAACGTTCCGCATTTTCATTTCGGGTTTCTCCAAGCTGATGTTCAGATCAGTTTTCCGGCCAGGAGGATGGGGTCGCCAAATATCTCCATGTGCACTTACTCTCAGGCTGGCTGGTTTCGATGAGCCTGCCTCCCTCATAAGGCTTCCTTTCTTTGCCTTTGGTGGTGGTGATGCTCTTGCTGCACCAGCTGTTGCTGTTGCAGTTGTTGCTGCTGGTGCGCTGTTGCTGCTATTTCTGCTGCTGATGCCGCACGACGGTGCCCCCATGATAAGTATAAGGCTTCTTTTGCTGTTGTCCGATCTTGACAAATCCCCTAGATCCCTAAACCCCAAGCCATTGAAAACTCCAAACCCCCGAACCTTAAACTCCAAATCCTTGAACATTCCAAACCCCTTAAAGCCCCCAGGCCCCTACTGTAAACCCCTTTGTAGGTCCCGAGAGTCTGAACCCGAAAGGCGTCCTGCAGGTCATTGCTAAGGAACCTCACGCCCCCAGGTAATTGCTGCTAAGGAACCTCACGCAAGCTGCAGTACTGTATAGGCCAAGCATAAGAAGCCGCGGCTCTACATGGTGTTTATCGCACAATGCTCACAAAACCAAGGCGTCTGGAGATTGGTATTCTTCAACCCTAAACCTTGAACCCTAAGCACCCTAAACACCAAACCCCTATATAGACCTTAAGCCGTCATCTGCAGCAGGCGACGCCTCGCCAGCGCCGTGAGAACGCCCGATGTCGGTGAAGCCGCAGAGTGCAGATTTCCAGCTGCAAGGTTGTTTGCTGAGATTTCCAGCACCTGGAAGAGAGCTTTGAAAGCTGTGTGAGTTTGTGTGGCTGCATGGCGACGTGCCGTGATCGCATCGCCCTTTGCTCAAGCAGCCCCTGGTGAGTCATTCTAAGTTTGAGCCCAACTCTTCACAAATGCGCCCGCAGGGATCCCTACAAAAAGGTGGGTCCCGGTAGGTTCGCGTGCATCTGCAGCTCGGGTCATCATCTGTTGGGTTCCAGGCAGAAGCCGCTCGTGAATCCTCGCTCTACGCTTGTTGAGTAGCCAGGAGCCGAAGCCTTTTTTCCATCATGGGCACCTCGGAGAGCCTCCTTGCGCAGTTGGCCAGTGACGATGCCCGAGTTCACCGTTCGCGGCGAGTTCCCGACTAGACGCGTTTTCTGCTCGATTCCCAGAAATGCACCGCTGTGGAGGCTCTGGTGCAGGCGCTGATGAACCACCCCGGCCACGCTGATGTGCAGGGCAATGTGAGCCTTGCTCTGGGAAACCTACCCCAGAGCGTGCCGCGAAGGCCGCTGAGCTGGGAGGCCTGGAGGCTCTGGTGAAGGCGCTGGAGAGCCACCCCAGCCATGCTGATGACTCTCACTCTGCCTCTCCCTCGACCTCTCCCTCCTCTCCCTTGACCTCTCCGTATACCTCTCCCTCTCCCTCGCCCTCTCCCTCGCCCTCTCCCTCGCCCTCGCTCTCTCCCTCTCCGAATCCGTCTCCCTCATGCGACGCCGACTCCGCACTGAGCAATGCGATGAACGCCACAGTGGAGCCTTGGGCGAAGGCGGTCGAGAGCCACAGCCACGCCAGCAATGCCCAAGTGCAGTGCAATGCGAGCATTGCTCTGGGAAGCTTATGCACCAACTCCCCGGAGCACATTGCAAAGGCCGCTGAGCTGGGAGCCCTGAAGGCTCTGGTGCAAACTCTCACAAGCCACCCCAGCGATGTCTCCGTGCAGCGAGCTGCGAGCTGGGCTCTGGGAGAATTATGCGAAGACTCCCACGAGCGCGCTGCGAAGGCCGCTGAGCTGGGAGCCCTGGAACCTCTGGTNGATGTCTCCGTGCAGCGAGCTGCGAGCTGGGCTCTGGGAGAATTATGCGAAGACTCCCACGAGCGCGCTGCGAAGGCCGCTGAGCTGGGAGCCCTGGAACCTCTGGTGGAGGCTCTTGAGAGCCACCCCAGCGATGTCTCCGTGCAGCGAGCTGCGAGCTGGGCTCTGGGAGAATTATGCGAAGACTCCCACGAGCGCGCTGCGAAGGCCGCTGAGCTGGGAGCCCTGGAACCTCTGGT
>BGNK01000012.1:360383-380844 GCA_003297005.1 Symbiodinium sp. clade A Y106 | reverse complement strand
GATGTCTCCGTGCAGCGAGCTGCGAGCTGGGCTCTGGGAGAATTATGCGAAGACTCCCACGAGCGCGCTGCGAAGGCCGCTGAGCTGGGAGCCCTGGAACCTCTGGTGGAGGCTCTTGAAAGCCACCCCAGCGATGTCTCCGTGCAGCGAGCTGCGAGCTGGGCTCTGGGAGAATTATGCGAAGACTCCCACGAGCGCGCTGCGAAGGCCGCTGAGCTGAGGGTGAAGGCGGATCGTGAAGCAGGCGAAACCCGGCCCAGCATGCCGGGCCTGACTCCGGAGCGCCCCATCGAAGCACCGGCAGCCTTGATTGACTTCGCGAGCGCACAGATGCCATGAAGAGCAGTACCGACCAGCTGACGCTAGATGGATTCCAAAAGTCCAGGCATTACCAGGGGGATCATGAGTGATGTAGAAGACACTTCGTTGTACAGATCCCGGTTTCACGATTTCGGCGGGCTTGCACTTGGCGACCTGCCCCAGTTGCACACATATGCACCGTTCATGCATTGTGCCATAGACAGTCTTGGACAGCATGCGGTGGCTCTTTTTGCTAACTCATTATCCAGTGTGCTCGTCAAGCTAGGTGTGACTCGTCAAGCTGGGCGTGACTCGCGATGAAAAAGGTGCAATGCCGGTCTTGGTGCTGCATGTTGCGGATGTCTTGACATCTTGAATGCGGCTGGGGTCCGCCAAGTTCTGCAATCATAGATAGATAGATAGATCGATAGATAGATAGATAGATGTCAATGCATGTTTATACATATTTACACAGATGCATGCTACATGGAGCATGGGCCCTCAATGTATGCTGCACTCTGTATGTACTTAAAGGATCATGGGACTTAGTAACTAGGGTAAGGTAACTATACTTATAATCACTTATAACCCGAATTAGGGTACGTATAACCTTACTTGCTAAGTTCCCTGATCCTGAAAGTATGCACGGGCCATAGTGTCTAGAGTTCCCATGCTTCCACACATGGCACCCCACACACTTGGTGCAACCCGAAATTGCATTGCACCGTATGCTGTTGCTGTGTGTTGCAGGAGGCAATGCATCTCCAGCAGCGAGGTAAGAATGCCGGCAGTTTGTCGGTGGGAGATGTCGTCGTCAGTCAAGCTGCAGAGCAAAATCACTTGAGAGGCGTTACGAATCGTAATCGAGTGTTTCCTTTCGACAGTCGATTGACAACGTTTGCCTTTCTTCCACAGGCGCTCCTGAACGAATGGATGCTGATATCTACGCTACCCCTTGTAAAGTTGGGCAAAGCATGTCGCCAGTGTTTGCGGTGTCTGGATGGGTCATTCGGAGTGGGGCTCTCCAGCTTCGAACGGTCTAGTGGAAAGAATGGTGAGCCTGTCGCCCTATCTTCAAGAACACTTATGATTTGACCCAGCTATTGCTGGAGCCCAAGCCTTCGCCATGTCGACTGCCCTCCAGCCCAGCCTAGCCCAACCCCGCAACCTACCTAGAACCAACCGTCCTGGCCTTTAGTGTCTCTCGAGACCCTTCGGGCTTCGTAGAAAAGGAGTTCAAAAAACCCTAAACCGAGTAGGTAGACCTCAGAACGCACACGCTCGCACATGCCGTTCTTGGCTCGCAGCAGGCTTTCACCGAGGCAAGCTAGGTCAGCAGAGCTGACAGCAGAGAGATCGGTCAAAAAGCCAGGAAGTAGCGATTAGGGTTGAAGGGCCGAGTCTGCTTAGGCCATGGAGTTTGCACATCTTACCCAGACCTTCCAAAATCCTTTAATTAAGGAATATACCTTAAATTATAGTATGGATCCCATCCAAGGTATATTCCTTAATTAAGGGATTTTGGAAGGTCTCGGTAGGTGCATCTTTATTGGCGACTCTTCGAACGGATCTCGAGCAGAAGTCAGCCTGTGCAAATCGAATCAGCGCAGGATTGCCTGTATAGCACTAGGCCGCCAAAGCCCTGCAGAGACTGTTAAGCACTGTTGTGATGAGTCGTCGCAAACCTACCACAGCAAATCCCATGTCGGAATGTGAGACTTGTTGAGTCTTAACCTAGCGACTCTTCAGGCAGAGAGCCACTCCCAAGCACGCCATCATTGTTAAGCTATGGCCTGCTGGAAAGTTTCTACTGATAACATACGGTGCTGCTACAATCACTGACTATTGCAACTGGAAAGCTGCAGCCATGTCTGCGGCATTTATGGACTTCCTGACTTCGAAGCTTTCCGAGTCTCTCGGATTAATCGGCTTAGGCTTCGGAGTCTGTGTTTTTTTGGGGGGCTTGTTTAGGGAGGAAAGAGGGTCGTGGACGTTGGTTCCAGGAATCAGGTGTGGGACCAGGGTTGAAGGTCTCGCAATTTAATCCTCGGAGTTATGTGATGCAAATTATCATGGCTCTTGCTGCTGCTGCTGATGCTGTTACCACTGCCAGGGCCACCACTCCGACATCCAACACCAACTTCGACAAACTGCCGCAACAGCTACTACACGTAAAGCTGCTGCAACTACAGCAGCAACAGCTGTTCTGGTCTATGTCGTGGTCGTGGTTACTGTTTTGCTACTGCTGCTGGTGCTGCTGCTTCTGGTGGTGGTAGTGGTGGTGGTGGTGGTGGTGGTGGCGGTGGTGGTGGCGGCGGCGACGGTGGTGATGGTGGTGTCGTCGTTGTTGGTGTTGTTGCCGCTGCTGCAACGGCTACAAGCTGCACTGGCTGGTGCAGGGTAGTCCGACCTTCCCACTGAATATGCGCCTAAACCCTAAACCCTAAACCCCAAAGAAACCCTAAACCCTAAAACCCTGACCCTAAACCCAAAAACCCTAAACCCTAAGCCCTAACCCGTTGCTCATGTTCCGCCCTGACAACGCGCCTTGGAGTGAAGCCCATGGGGCCTGGAACTCCCAAGCCTCAATCCCTAGCCCTATTATCTGGACCTACATAATTACAAACACTGTTTTGGGGTTCCTTCTTATACATATAGCATAATGGGGTCCCAAAACCCTATTCTAAGCATTAAGGCCCCTATATTACTCCCCTTAACCTTCACGTGGGCCATGATGCACCCAGGGTGGAGCCTCGAACGGTGCTGGTTCTCTTGTCTGACCCACAGCCGTTGAGGGTTCTGGACTTCCAGTGAAATCGGACCAGGATTTTCGAGACTTCGGCTGAGTCAGGACTTAGTTTGGGAGAGCCGGGTTTGCTTGTGCGAGATTGCAAGAGTAAGGTGGGGGTGTGCGACGCACACCGGAAAAATAAGTATGAATTCCTGGAGGAGGGTGGAAGTGCAAAAGCCGTACACCGTGCCATCTTTCTAGACGGAGGGCAAAGAATCAGAAAGCTTTTCCTGGTTCTTCTGGTTATTTGTTCTCTTTTGCCTGTATCAACGTTGACTATAACTTCCAACTCTACTACAAGCAAAGGCTGGCAGAACGAGATTAGTAGCGTAACAAGTACCATGTTCGTGAAACGCAGAAGAATCCAAATATATGTGATATAGGTGTTTCGAGCCTACGAGAAGCCGACGAAGGCATCAGGAGTAACATTATCAGGAAACAGGACGAACAAGTTACAGATCTAGCAAGAAAGAAGCACCGGCAGGAGAAGGGCTAAGATTGCTCCTGAACATAGGCAGTTCACATGACATCAGCTTGAACCCAGAGGTCTCGAAATATGGAGGACTTGCGAAGGAAGTAATATAGGAGCCTAAATACTTACCAGTACTATTTTGGGGCTTCCTTATTATAAGTATAGTAGAATGGGCCCCAAAATCCTATTCTAATTATTAAGGCCCCTATAGTATCTGTGCTACGCCCCACACCCGAATGCCACTGCGTCAGCTACACCGCGTGCTTCCGGGGTTATCCATTTGGGTTTGCAGGTTGAGGCCTCGGGGCTGCACCAAACCAGAGAATCCTAAACCCCAAACCCTAAACTCTGCAAGGCCTCCGCCCTAAACCCTAAATCCCTTGACCCCTCCATCCCAAGACCCCCATACCCCTTCGATAGAGGGTTTAGGGTTTAGGGTTTAGGGTTTAGGGTCTCTAGACCCCTGAACCCTTAACCGGCTCGACTTCCTCTCCCCAGGCTGCTTGCTTATGTGCTGCTGCAGCTCAGCCGTGCCGGATCGAAGGTGCGAGGGCTCCGGAAATCCGCAAACCCAGCTGGGTCCGTCTGTGCACACGTCCTTGCTCCGTTATATTATTGGTCGTACAGTATATTAGTATAGTATCGTATCGTATAGTACAGTATAATATAGTTATAGTATTATAGTATAGTATAGCATAGTATAGTATAGTATAGTAATAGTAACAGTAACAGTAACAGGAATAGTAATAGTAATAGTAATAGTAATAGTAATAGTACGGTATACTATATATCGTATCGTATCGTACAGCATAGAAAGGTACAGTATAGTATACTCTAATATAATAAATATTTCACTCTATTATAGTATAATATATATATATATATACATACACATATCATCTTATCATATTATACTATACTATATAAATTGAGCCCTAGGTCAGGACACGTCTAGACCCCAAACCCTAAACCCTTCAAGCGTGGGTTCGTAGGAGAAAAAGAAGGCTAAAGGCCTGCAGCTCGCGAAGCCTTTGACCCTCAACCCTGCTTGGAGGATCATGGTAAGTAAGGTTTCTAAAAGGGGTTCTATAGGGGTTCCCATAACAGTCTCTACAAGGGCTTCTATAGAGTTCTATAAGGAGGATCAGGGGACTTAGTAAGTAAGGTTATAAGTAACGTAATTGGTTACAAGCTCTTGACCCTCAGCCCTACTTGGAGGATCCTGGTAAGTAAGGTAAGGGTTCTATACGGAGGATCAGGGAACTTAGTAAGTAAGGTTATAAGTACCCTAATTGGGGTTATAAGTAATTATGTATAGTTACCTTGTTTATAAACCTACTTACTAAGTCCCATGTTCCTTTAAGTAAGCATGAAGTCCAAAGCCTCAGCCGCATTCCCTTCCCCACCCAAATCCTTAACCCTAAACCCTCATCGTTAAACCCCAAGCCCTCAACTGCAAACCCTAAAGTCCAAACCCGAACCCCAAAACCCCAAATCCTAGGCCCTAAACCCTAAACTGTAAAGACTAAACACTCCTTTTTTTCGGAGCCGTCAGGGAAGTTCGGACACTGGCGGCGAGAAAAGCTTCGATGACGAGGTAGGTGCTGCTGGAAGTGCCTTGCATAGATAGATGCATATTGGCATAGATACGTATATATATATATATATATATGTACATACATACATACATACATACACATACATATACATGTACATCTACATATGCATATACAGGTACATATACAAATACACATGCGCGTTGAGCATGCACATGTACATTCACATGCACATACACATACATATACATATGCATATACGTATCCATACATACTTACTACCTACATCTGACTTACATACATACATACATACATGCATACATATGTACACACGTACATGCATACATACTTACATGCATACATGCATATATACGCACGCTATATGTACGAATGAATAAATGAATGAATTCATGAATTCATGAATTCATGAATGAATGAATTGGAATGGAATGGAACGGAACGGAATGGATGAATGAATGTACGTATGTGTGTATGTATATATGTATGTATGTGCGTATCCTCACAGCCAGACGGACAGAAAGACAGATATCTTGATCAGGCTAGGTTGGGTCCGGTTACATTGGAGTAGAGGCTAGGTTGGGTCCGGTTACGAGAAGCTGAGATAGGGTAAGCTAGCATAGATAGAGAGGCAGATAGATAGGTGGAGAGATAGATCGGTAGATCTGTAGATAGATAGATAGATCGATAGATAGACAGATAGGTCGATAGATAGATAGTTAGGTAGATAGATCGACAGAGGTGTGTTTGTGTAGCAGACGCCGTATGCACGTAGGCAGACCTGCAGATCTCTGCAGTCTTGGTAAGATTTTTTGAAGTTTAGATACACAGACTCTACAAGAACGCTAATCCACGCCCTAAGCCCAAAACCCCTAGGTCTGCGATAAAAGCGTCAGAAGCCCTAACACCCCTAAACCAATTGCCCTAGACGCAAAAACCCTGAAGCCCTAAGCCCGACCCTAAACCTAGACCTTCCAAAATCCCTTAATTAAGGAATATACCTTAAACCATATTTGGGATCCCTACTACAATTTAAGGCATATTCCTTAATTAAGGGATTTGGGAAGGTCTGGGAACTTCAAAGCCCCGAATTTCCGGAGCCCTACTATAGGGGCCTTATTTCCCTGTACTATATATTTTGGGGGCTTCTTATTATGTAATTCTAGGCCCCCAAACCCCTATTCTAGTTGAGACACCCTTAAAGGATCACTTTCAAGGAACCCTTAAAGGAACCCTTTCAAGGAACCCTTAAAGGATCCCTACTCTGAAGTCTAAACCTTTGCCAGGGCTTGGAGCACATGGGGGTGGCAGGCCAGATACCTCCTGGGAAGCCCCTGGGCTCTCGTGAGGGCACTTGTAGGGTTCAGGGCTTTAGGGGTTTAGGGTTTAGGGTTTTAGGGTAGGGTTCAGCGTTTAGGGGTTTTGGGTTTAGGGGATTGGGGTTTAGGGTTTGGGGCTTAGTGGTTTTGGGCCTAGGGTTCAGGGTTCAGGGTTTAGGATTCAGGGTTCAGGGTTCAGGGTTTAGGGTGTAGGGTTCAAGAAGGCGATCATGGGATGAAGGGGTGTTTAGGAGTTTGTCGGGTCTTCACAGCTTCGGGTTTGGTGTGAAATTCATCGGCCGAGCCTGCCTGATTCATCGTGGGGTTAGGGTTTCGGGTTTAAGGTTTAGAATTTAGGGTTGAGGGTTTAGGGCAACATAGGGGATCAGTGATGTTCGAGGTTTCCAGGTCAGTCAGCGGCGCTTGGCACTCCCAAAAACGAGCTTAGGAGTAATATAGGGGCCTAAATAATTACCTATACCATTTTGGGGGTTCCTCATATAGTTATAGTATAATGGACCCGAAAACGCTATTCTAATCATTAGGGCCCCTATATTAGGACTACTGGAGCGTTTCGGCTGCCTCACCAGCAGGCTAGGGTCCGAAGTTGAAACCAAGACTACACACTACTCATGGGAGTTTCCGAAAATTAGGGCTACCTTATTTGGGGGTCCTTATAATAAGGATCCTACAATTTAGGGTGCTATATTAGGGTCCCCTATTTTCGGAAACTCCCCTATACTCTCCATTGTAGTTCATTTTTGGGGTTAACCAAAACCTCTATTATAGGATCCTAACCATAAAATTGGTTAACCAAAAAAGGAACTACAATGGAGACTCTAGGTCTAAACCCTAAACCCTAAACCCTACTTATAAACGACCCCTGCCCAGGTAAAGCTTCAACCTTTGGCCTAGAGATCCGAAATTGAAAACCGAATCTCCAAACCTGAAGCCGTAAGCCCTAAATCCTAAACTGCAAGCATCCCAATCGGTACCCAGAGAACTCCAATATCCCTTAATTAAGGAATATGCCTTAAATTATAGTAGTATGATTTAAGGGATATTCCTCAATTAAGGGACATTGGAGTCTCTGGGTATGTGACGCTCCGAATCCCCGAGCCAAGGAAACTGGAGATTGCACTGGATCCACCCTCTGGGCTTCACTGGAGCAATCCGGAGGACAGCCGAACACCACGGAGACCAGGTGTTTAAGGCCTTTAGGGGTTTAGGGTTGGGTTTAGGAGTTTCGGAGTTTAGGGGTTTACTTAAAGGGGCAGGGACTTAGTAAGTCGTTTATAAGCAGGGTTATAATTGGTGTAGCTCCATTTAGGGTACTGGTAACTCTACTTGTAACCTACTTACTAAGTCCTCTGCCCCTGCAAGTAGGGTTTAGGGGTTCTTTTAGGGGTTTAGGGGTTTGGGGTTTAGGGTTTAGGGTTGCTGATGATAAGCACCCTCCTAGCGTTTATGGCTACTAGTCTTGCTTTTAGCTTCTATTGCTACTGCTACTGCTTCTTTGCCATCCCCTTGTAGTACCTTCACCATCATGCCCTAAGCCCTAAACCCTAAACCTTAAGCCATAGAACGTCCGGGGTTTAGGGTTTAGGGGTTTGTTTCCCGGGGCTTCTCCGATCTGCCATCGCCGGAGCATCAACGCTTCTTTTCGGCCTTAGAGCCCCGACCTTCTACACTGAACCCGAAAAACCCCAGAAGCTAATATAGGGCCTCAATATTTACCAATACTATTTTGGGGGTTCCTTATCATAATTATAGTAGAACGTGCCCCAAAACCGTGTTCCAACTAGTAAGGCCCCTACAAAAATAGCAGTTTCGGCCTCTAGATTAAGTGTTTTGAGGCTCATGATCCTTAGTATAGGGTTTAGGGTTTAGGGGTTTAGGGTTTAGGGAGATTCGGCCTCTAGATCTCAGCCCGTGCAAGGAGCCTTTTGCATTCGAGACGGAGCTGTGCAGGGGCAGCCACTCAGTGGGCACCTGGTTGAGGGGTTTTAGGGGTTAGGGTTTAGGGTTTAGGGGTTAGGGTTTAGGGTTTAGGGTTTGGTGTTTAGGGGTTTAGGGCTTAGGGTTTAGGGTTTGGGGTTTCGGATGTAGGGTAAGGGGATTATGCTTTAAGGGTTTCATTTCAACGGGTTCAGGGGTTTTGGGTCCAGGATGTCAGGTGCAGGGGGAGAAAGACAGAAGAGCCGCTGCCGCTCAGGCTTCTTTTTTCACGTTGCGGCTGTGAGGCCTCAACTCGAAAACCCTGGCACTAAAACCCTACCGCAAGGCCACAAGCCCTAAACCCTAAACCCTAAACCCCAAAACCCTAAACTCTAAACCCATATACCCTAAAAACCCTCAAGCTCAAGACCCTAAGATCCGAACCGAGACGCCAATCATTCGGTCTCAGGGCTTTCTCGGACCTGTAGGGGTAGAGGGTCTTGGGAGTAGGGCTTATACTTGGAGGGGCAGGGGACTTAGTAAATAGGTTATAAGTAGAGTTATAAGTACCCTAAATGGAGTTACCCCAATTATAACCCTACTTGTAACCTTACTTACTGAGTCCCCTGCCCCTCCAAGTAGGGCTTAAGGGCTTTAAGAGGGCTTTGGGTTGCGAGACTTCGGCCCACAACAAGTGATCTGAGCGCGCTCAGCTTACTTCTTCTTCCACCCGCCCACCGACGGCCGCGCACCTCGGGGCGCTCTTGGCGGTCTGGACCCGGCCCGGGTCAAGTCATTAAGGGGTTTCCTTCATGGTTTGAGGTGTAGGGTTCCTACACCCTTGAAGCCCTGTAGGTTCGCTTTAGGGGTTCCTAAAC
Source organism: Symbiodinium sp. clade A Y106 (assembly GCA_003297005.1). NCBI lineage: Eukaryota > Dinophyceae > Suessiales > Symbiodiniaceae > Symbiodinium > Symbiodinium sp. clade A. The sequence continues at coordinate 371,572 of BGNK01000012.1, read as the reverse complement.
CCTCGAAGGTTTGCGTTCGAATTTGAGGGTTCCTAAGCTCTTGAAGCTTTGGTTTAGGCTTTGAGGTTCAAGGTTCTTAAGGTCCTAAGCCGTTTGCTTTAGGGTTCGAGGTTCAGGGTTCCTAAGCCCTGGCCCTAAACCCTAAACTCTCAACCAGCGTACGGTTCCTAAGCCGTTACCCTAAACCCTATACCCTAAACGCCCTTGAAGCCCTAAACTCCAAACCAGTTCGGGGTACGGGGCTCTCGGTGCGGCTGACAGGGAGACGGGCGATTCGCGGGTGCTGTTGTTTGGGCTTTGGAGGTGCGGCCGGCTTGGGATTTAGGGGTTCGTGTTCCGAGTTAGGGTTTAGGGTCTATAGGGTTTAGGGTGTAGGGTTCAGGGTCTATAGGGTTTAGGGCTTAGTGTGTAGGGTTTAGGGTTTAGGGTTTAGGGTTTCGTGTTCCGAGTTAGGGTTTAGGGTCTATAGGGTTTAGGGTCTATAGGGTTTAGGGTTTAGGGTCTGTAGGGTTTAGGGTTTAGGGTTTCGTGTTCCGAGTTAGGGTTTAGGGTCTGTAGGGTTTAGGGTTTAGGGTTTCGTTTTCCGAGTTAGGGCTTAGGGTCTATAGGGTTTACTCTTGACGCTTAACCTGCAGCCCTCGACGCTACAGCCAAGAACCCTAAGCCCTCAATCGGCAACACCAAAGCCCAAACCCCTACAGCCAAAAGCATCAACCTTCAATACCCAAGGCCTGAAAACGAAGCCCTACAATCCGCAACCCGAAGGCATAAAGCCACAACCTTACAGCCTAAACCCGCTGCTAACCAATCCCCTGAACCCCGGACTGCTAGACCTTTTACAGACGACAATCTGATACCGACACTTGAAGGACTTTGCTGAATATTTCCGCGGGAAGACACGTCGCCTGGGCGAAGTTACGTTTTCGGGCTTGGGGATTGGAGTTTGGGGTTTGGGTTTTTGAGATTTTCGTATGGGGGTTAAGTTTTGGCGTTTGGGGTTTGTCAAGGGTTTGGAGTTTCGGGGATTGTGGCTAAGTCCCAAAACATAGGTCGAGTTTCGAAGTCATGTAGGAACCTGATTAAGAAACCTTGGGCCTTTATTAGGGTTCCTTATATGAATCCTACTATTTTGGGGTTATAGGGCCAGGGTTTCTTAATCAGTTTCCTACATTATCAGCGTTCGGAGCCCGCGGTATTCGGTTGAGACGCGGTGTCGTGCATCTGTCAGCCCCGATCCTACTCACCCCGAAGTCGGAAAAAGCCTACACCCTAAAACCCACGGTTTAGGGTTTAGGGTTTAGGGAACCGTGAACCCTAAACCCTAAACCCTACCCCAAACAAGCGCTCACATGTGCGGCTATTGCGGCTGATAGCTTGGGCTAGAGGGTGGATCTGCTTGAAACTATTGAACTCATGAGCTCCTCGGTTGAGGGGGGGTTTCGAGGGCTTCGGATTTAGAGCTCTTAGGGTTCAGGTCCTATGGTTTAGGGTTCTAAGGTTTGGGTTTTTCATTGCAGGTTCAGTGTTTAGGGCGTGTTTCTTGTCGTATGGGTTCGCCTTAGAGGTTTGAAGCTGACAGGGCGAATGGGTGAATTGTCGAATTGAGGGTTTAGGGTTTAGGGTTTAGGGACGCGCAGTTCGAAAGTACGTTCTTCGAAGATTGCTGCAATGCTGTCTTCCAAAGAGCGGCGGTGACCCCTGATCCTGATTCATAAACACCGCTTGCGGGCTCTTTTAAGGGATCGTTTCAGGAATCCTTTAAGGAGCCGTAGGGCTGAATGAATTAGGGCTCCTTCAAGGGCACAAATAGTAGGATACCAGTTATAGTTCTTATTGCGGAGGCCCGTGGAGGACCCCAAGAAAAGATCTCATCAAGCCGCATCTCCAAAGCGCTCCAATTCCAAACCAACCCTAAACCCTAAACCCCTACAGCCCGAACCCTAAACCCCTAAACCCCTAAACCCCAAACCCTAAACCCCTAAACATCCCTAAAACCCTAAACCCCTAAACCCCAAACCCTCCCAAGCCCCAGGCGCGAACCTCTGATCCCGAAGCCCCAAACCCCTAAACAGGGGACTAGTAAGGGTTCTTAAAGGGCTCCTTAAAGGGATCTATAGGGTTTAGGGTTTAGGGACTACTTGGAGGATCAGGGGACTTATAAATAGTTAAAAGTTTAGTTACCTCATTTATAACCCTAGTTACTACGTCGCATGATCCTTTAAGTAAGTTTAAACTAACCCCCTATAGATCCCTTACTGGAGCCCTTTCAGGAGCCCTTTAAAGTTACTAAGTCCCATGATCCTTTAAGTAAACTTCAACCTGAAGATCCCCCGAAACCTGGATCTCTGCGTCTTCTGCTTTGGCCAGGGCTATGGGAGTTGAGGTGCGATGGGAAGTTAGGGAGGGCTCAGTCGGAGATTTGTGTGTTTGCGGGGGCCTTAGGTGACTTCTGTAGAATATTGCAGGGTTCATGGGGTTTAGCGATTTTTCGTTTTGGTTTCGGTTTTCAGAGTGTATGCTTTTTGGGGCTTTGGTTGAGGAGTTTGGGATGGTTCGGGCTCTGTGGAGCCTTCGGTGTTCGGGGCTTAGGGAGTTTAACATAGGGGCCTTACTAATTACCTATACTATTTTGGGTGGTTCTCTTTTTATCACTATAATATATATCCCAGAACCCAATTTAATAATTACGGCCCCTACATTCCTTCAGGTTCCTGCTGGTGTCGATTGTTGTCTGTTAACACAAAAGCTGTCGATGAGCACAAATTTTACGATGTCGGGCTGCTCTAGCATGATGGTCCCTCTTCCGCACCCGGTACATTCCTTTCTCCGAAATACCGGGCTGTTCTGGGATCTCGTGAAGGGAGCCACTTTCATCACGCCCCTGTCAGCTCCTAAGACACAAGTCCGTGAGACAACGCAAGATGTATGCCCTAAACCCTAAACCCTAAACCTGTATGCCCCAAACCCTGAAAGCCAGTTTGAAGTGACAGCGTCGTAGCCGGTCGCTGCGGAAGCCTCGGCAGCCGCATAGCTCTTATCCTCAATCTCGTGGGTCGGTGCAGGATGCAGTTCACCATCAAGACGTCCCTCTGTAGCATCCCGGATGGAAGTTGAGATCCGAGGGGAATTTAACACTAAAAACCCTATATACCTTAAACCCCAAAGCCCCTAAACCCGTAAACCCTAAGCCTGAAAGATCTTGAACTTGTTGGAGCGGAGGATTCCAAAATCCCCAGACTCCGAATTTCAATCTAAACCCTAAACCCTAAACCGAAACCCTGAACCCTAAACCCTAAACATCGAGGCTCTCTAGACCTCATGCGGAATAGAAAGAGGCCCTTAAAACAAACCCTAAACCCTAAACCGAAACTCAAGGCATAGGCCGCCCACCTACTGTGGGTGGGCGGTGCTTAAGCCCCTCGACCTCGATGGCGCAGAGCGACCCAATACGCCTGCCCGCCTCTCCACAGCTTCACAAATCGGCAAGAGGCGTCGGAGCCCTCAACCTTTCAGGACTTGGGGCGGGGCGGCCCCCAACCCTTCACCAAAGATCGGCAAATCAATGACAGGGCCCTTCGGCCCAGAACATACCCCCAACGCAAAACCTAAATTGTGAAATCCAGTTTGTTTCACGGTGTTGGCTCTAACTGGATACGGATTGTTCCCCTCGAAGCCGAGGATCGGCAAATCAATGACAGGGCATACTATTGTGTTCAGCTTAGCCATGTCTACACCCTAAACCCTAAACCCTAAACCGGAACCCTTAAGCCTAAACCCTAAACCGAAACCCTAAACCTTAAACCCTAAACCCTAAACCGAAACCCTAAACTGCCGAGAGCACCGCTGACCATTTGCACGGGCGCTCGAGGCTTCGACCGAGGCCCCCGGCCGAGCGTCCCCCCGCGAATAACCTCTCTGGCCCCCCCTGCCCTGCCCTGCCCTGCCCTGCCCTCCCGTGGTGGCCCTTCGAGCGACCCTTGATGGAAACCCATGCTTTTCGTCGAGCGGCCGGCACAGGCCGGCGAGGACCCACAACCTGACACCAATCCATCTCAGCATTGCTTGGTTGTCAATGTGGTTGTTTATGTGTCGAACAGCGAAAGGAAGCAGAGAGCGAAGCCCCCCTGGGGTGAACCCTAAACCCTAATTGAGAATAGTTGGGGTGGTTGGGGCGGGACTACATGCTGACGCAAGCGCGCGATAAGTGGGTGCCTCGATTTGTAAACAAGCGCACCCACCGTGCGCACACTGTCTACAAGCCCCCAACCCTAAACTCTAAACCTTAAACCGGAACCATAAACGCCGAACCCTAAACTGAAGCCCTAAACCCTAAACCCTAAATCCGAATGCAAGGAAAGTCGGCAAACCTTGAAGTGGAGAAGCCAAGGAGATGGAGCACGTGTGGCCATGATTCTTCTGCAGCTCCGGCTCCTCAGACTCTAAGGTGCAAGTCCGGAGTGCTGCCTGGCCAGTCGTTATCGCGTCAGCAGCGACGTGGAGGTGGTGTCAGCTGTAAGCTTTGAGGACGAGGTGAATCTGCTACGACGCGCCCTCCTGGAGGCCCGCGAGCTCTTGCTGACAGGCGGCTGTACGGAAGTGAACTTCAGAGTTTGGCGGAGCGACCGCCCTGCAGCCTTGAGACTGCTGTGCGTCAAAGCTTCGCAGCTGCACGAGGGGTGCATATACGCCTACCTGCACTACGACGACGGCGGAGCGGAATACGGGGTGCTGCAGCCGGCGGGCACCGGATGCACGGGCCCTCTGTTCGCCTTCTACTGCAAGGAGCAGAACCGCGTTTCCGCTCCGCACCGCCGCCTCCGTCGCGCCCATCTGATCCAGTTCTTTGCGAACGACGTCGTCGAATGGACTGGTCGTCACGGTGAACGCGAACGCTTTCGTGTCACCGAGGTGTTTTTGGAATGCGCAATGCGCTGACTTGTCTGGCTCCTCGCTCGCAAGAGCAAAAAAGAGGATGCAGTGGGCCTGGTCGCATGTGCGGTGTTGCCAGGACGCAGTTCGAGGTAGTCAGGTAGTGAGCGTGTGCAAGTGCAGGTGCAAGGGTTGCCGCTAGCAACCATACAATGTCTTGCTTCCGGAGGTGTCGGTACTTGTGTTTACTTCAAAGTGTTTACTGAAAAATATCATCAACGCTTTGCCATGCTGTTGTTCAACTCGTAGCCGCGCAGCCTCGGCTCGAGATCGATTCAAGCATTCGTGCGGGATTCCTCCCTGCCGGCCCGGGCCAACGTCAGAGCGTGTTCGATGCGCGACGTGTCTCTCTCCGGAGGTGCGTTGCAAGACCAACTCCATATGTGAGCAAAAGAAGCAGCCATGCCCAAGTTTCCGAAACAGAGTTTAGGAAACTAAATCTTAAAAGGCGGAGCTGGTTAAGGGTGGGCGCCGCCCTCGTGGCGCGGGAGGGAAAAAGAGCTGAAGCGGCCTTTGCAAGGCCCCAGTTCCGATGCTCGCTAGCGTGCTCCGAGGCCAAAAAGAAATGCACCACGCATGCCCAAACGGCTTCTAATCGAGGGCGTCGTTCTGCGACAAACCCTAACCCTAAACCCTAAACCCAAACCCTAAACCCTAAGCCCTCTGCTTTCATCCCTGGAACCAGCATACGACACGGGAGCCAAATCTTGAACGTTAAGCCCGAAACCCTAAGCCCTTGACCCTACAACCCTAAATCCTTAACCCAAAACCCTGAACCCTAAACCTTAAATCCTAAATCCTAAATCCTACAAGCCCTAAAGCCAGTCGAACAATTGTCAGCGTTCTCATGGCTTGGTGTGTAGACCCTCATGCTTTAGGAGGTTGGGGTTGAGAGCGGAGGAGGTTTCGGGGGATTGGGGAGTATGGATTTTTCAGCGCTTCGGGACCGTTTAAGGTGTAGGAAGTTTGTGTCAGATGTAGGGTTGGGTTTCCGGAGGAGTGTGTAAGCTCCGCTCCGTGAATGGCTGAGGCAAAGACCTGTATTTCGGCGTTGAGCTGGAGGACGCGGAGGGGGCAGCAGAAGCGCTTGCCCTTGAGTTTTCGTCCACAAGCACCGATCATGGGAACAGTTCAAGCTCAATTTTTTGATATAAATTTGGATACTTTTCATGAGGAGAAGTAGGGGGTCGGCTCTTGCGCTTGTTCTCTATGCAGCGTTTTGCTTATACACAGTCGTAAGCGGTGCATTAAGTACTGAATGCTGACCATGAAAGTGCCGGCATGCTTATGACCGGCACATGGTTTCCCTTGCGTAACCATTTGATAGTTTGACGACGGGAATGTACAGATGATGGACCTTTCTAGGGTTCCGGGGTCGCAAGACCAAAAACAACAGTGTCACTGATAATTACAGAGACAGCAGAGCTCGGACACACAATCTACATTAGGTAGATCATAACGTTGCAGGAAGATAACCGAGATAATAATTAGAAGACAATTCGTGTTCGCAGCCGTATTAATGGCGGAATACCTGAAACAACAGTGATGGTAATCTGAACGACAATAGCAATAACAGCAATATTTACTGTGGCAGTGAGATGATGATGGCAACGGCAGCATGCGGCCAACAGGGGCCAGCATAGTTCGATGCACAAAAGCCCGGTAGATTGCAACTAAAACCTTCAGCCCGCAGTGTGCGGCAACCTGCTCAAAACGACCCGAAGCCGAAACAAAAAGAGACCGATACCCTAAACTCAAACCTAATCGCAACAGGCCCCTGGGCCCTACAAGCCCGAACTTTTATTAAGTCGGAGGCCCTAAACCATCCACCAAAATCCCGCTAGATCCCAGAATCCCTAGAACCTAAACAGGACGAGCCAAGATCGCCTCATCCGTCAAACCAAAGCCCAGTAACCCTTTTGCACTTTGATTTAGGTTCCCTTATTAAGGCCAAATAGTAGAAACAAAAGGTGCCCTTATCATTATGGGGCTACTGCGAAACCCAGCCCAATAGACTTAATTGCCCCTCAACCGTAAAGCGGAATTGTTCTGCAGGAGTACGTGCACCTGCCCGCCGCGGCCAAGCGGGTCGTGCAGCTTTCCGTGGCGGCCATCCGGCAGGCCAGTCAGCACCCTCAACGAGTAATCTGCATAAGGATTTAGGAGAAAATGGTGATACTGGTTCCGGAAAGTGAAAAACTTGCTATTTGAGTATGGTTTCTGAGCTGTCGGGGTTTAGGGTTGAGATCGTAATCACCCCAATGTAACATGAACATTCAAAGCCAAACCTGAACCCCACCAATGTAGAGATCAGATGGCAGCCAATTAAACCCGTGAGAAGCAGAGGCGTTGTGATGTTGTTCGTCTTGTGCAACAGAACTGAGCAACAGATGGAATCGTTCGATGATAAGCCCCATCCGTCCTGCCATCCATTCTAAAGAACCGGAAGGGTTAAATTGTTAGGTGGTGTTTTCAGGTTGTTGGTTTGGGGCTTTAGAGTGTTTAAGGTGTAGGGATTCGGGTCTTTAGTCAAAGCTGGAGATCCCAGTCCCTGAAGCCATGTCTGGAGAGGCTCTGGGAGGGGTCTACCACACGAGACCCGGCTGCAGCAAGGGGCGACGTTAGGGTTTAGGGTTTAGGGTTTTCGAGTAAGTGTCTGGCAGGCCAAACGCACTCAAGCCCTATGCCCTGCTTTATCCTGCCAGAACCTACTTTTTTGCAGGGTCCCCATAAATTCCATATTCGGGTTTAGAAGAATAAGAACCTACAAACATGTCGGTTTTGGTAGGCCGAGGTAAGCTCCGAAGGCCAGAGGCCACAGAAGGCTTCGAACCCGAACCCGGAACGCCAGGCTCATACATGGGGTCAGAATAGTCAGCAAAAATATGCACTTATAGTTTCCTATCTACTTATAGTATAGCCAACCACAAACCCCTGTTCCAATTAGCAGTTTTATGCCCTGATAGTTCCCCATATACTTATACTCTAGCCTTATTTATGAAGGTCCCCTAAAACCCTAAACCCTAAACGCTGCAGACGGAAGTAGCTTCAAACAAAAGCTTTATTCCGTGCTGCGGCCGAGGCAGGGCGACGACCCCGCTAAAGCCCGGGACGGCAAGGAAGTGGAGCGACCCACGGTGGTGAGACCCCTGAAGGGGGGTGGGTTGGTTGTGGGGTACGGGTAGGGTTTACGTGGTGTGGAGCAATCCTACGTTGACCTTTAAGCCCAAAATTCCAAAGCCAGACATCCGAGGGCCTGAACTCGAAATCCAAAGCCCCTATATCCTTAAACCCCACAAACCCTCAACCATGAACCCTAAACCCTAAACCCTCAACCCTGAACCCTGAACCCTAAACCCCCTCAACCCTCAATCATGAACCATATTCGAGCGAGGTGCTGCCGCTGTGGGCCTTCGATCAGTTTATCATCACGCAGACACCTCAGTCTCAGATGAACTCTCCTGTGTTTAGGGGTCAGGGTTTAGGATTTCGGGTCCCGGGTTTGCAGTATATAAGTAGAGGTTTCGCGGGGATTGGGGATCAGGTGTGAAATCCTGCAGTGGTTCTTACTGTTCGTAACCCTAACCGCCCTAACCCTAATCGTAGCACCTAGGTCCGAAAATATGTCCTACCTAGCGTCTCCTTTGTAGTTTCTTTCCTTGCAAAACCCAGCCGATGCCTCAGCCCTGAAAGTGCACGCCGTAGACACAAATAACCCTATGTGGTGAACTAAGCCTCCAAAGAATCCCACAAAACTTGTTAAACGCACCAAAAAAGCCCTCTAAGCCCCTAAACCCAAAGCCCTAAGCCCTAAACCCAAAACCCTAAGCCCTAAACCCCAACCCCTAAACCCTTATAATCAAAAACTTAACCCTAATCCTGCAGAAAAGTCCGCCATCATAATTACAAAAAAAACCTGATCCCACGAAAATAAGAGGCCGGCAGGGGAAGAGCCGCCTGAGCTGACGAGCCCCGACTTCCCCGAGTACGGGAGCCGAAGGTGGGACGAGGGCTACAGGGCTTTGGGGCTTTAGGCGTTTAGGGGTTCCTTTAAAACTTTAAGGGGTCCTTTAACGGGATCTATAGGGGTTTAGGGGTTTTAGGGTTTAGGGTTTTGGGGTTTTTGGGGTTTTCGGTCCTTTAAGCGATCTACAAGGGTTATGGGATCTATAATAGGGTTTAAGGGGTTTGGGGGTTTAGGGCTTTTAGGGTTTAGGGGTTTAGGGTTTCTCTAAAGGGGTCTATAAGGCTTAGGATTTTGGGGTTTGGGGTTTAGGTTCCTTTCCAGGGTGCCTTTAAAGGGATCTTTGGGGGTTTAGGGATGTTGGGTTGAGGGCTTTTTGGGTTTAGAGTTTCGGGTATAGGGTTCCTTTAAAGGGATCTATAGGGTTTAGGGTTTCGGGTTCTAGGGTTTTAGGATTTTAGGGTTTAGGATTTCGCATTTTAAGGCTTCAGGGTTGTAGGGTTTTGGGGTTGAGTCATTGAGGGCTTTTAGCGTTTAGGGCTTTGGGGTTTTAGGTTTTTCGGGTCTTAGGGTTTAGGGTTTTAGGGTTTAGGGTACAGGGTTTAGGGTTGCAGGGTTTAGAGGGTTTAGGGTTTAGCATACGAGTTCTGTCAGAATGGTTCTAGATGATATGGGATCCATAAGGCTGTATAATAAGGGTTCTATACGATCAGGATTTTCAGGCTCTGTATGTTCTAAATTTTAAACAAGGGATCCATGAGATTTCTATAATGGGTTTGTCTATATTTTGGGGCTTCAGGGTTCAGGATCTTGGGATGTGGGTGCAGGATTGCAGGGTTTATGGTGCAGAGTGTAGGGTGGAGGGTTCAGGGCTCAGAGTGCAGGGTTGAGGGTTTCAGATTCGTTCGGGGAAAACATAGGGGTCAGGGTGGGTTGAGGGTGCACGGTTAAGGGTTCCCATGGTTTTGCAACGGCCTTTCGGACATCTACATTTATGGTTAGCGGCTTCTTTCAAGGCGCCATATACTTGTCTTTTGGGGCTCAGTGCTTGCTTTTTCTGTATTTGGAGTGTTTTCAGGTTTATGGATGTAGCTTTGCAGGGTTTTACTGGTTTCTGCAGTTTCTGCAGGGCGCTGAACGGATTTTATGCAGTTTTCTTTGCATGTACGGTTTACTGTGATATGATAAAGAAATACATACACAGCCATCCAGCCATTTATCCCCACCCACCCACCCGCCCAGCCACCGCCCATCTGCATCCACCCATCCACCCACCCACACGGCCAGCCAGCCGAGCCAGNCACCCAGCCACCGCCCATCTGCATCCACCCATCCACCCACCCACACGGCCAGCCAGCCGAGCCAGCCAGTGCGCCCACCATCCATCCATCCGTCCATCCGTGCATGCATGTGTGCATGCCTGTGTACATACACACATCCGTACATCCATGCATCCATGGATGCATTCTTGCATGCATCCGTACACCCATGCTGCATCCCTAATACAATACGGCACCTATTGTTTAGGGTACCCAACAAGGGACCCTAATTTTTACCACCCACATGCATCCACAGTATAAGCCTGCAATACAGTCTCTGAGCTCACATCTTCTGTGAGCCTTCAGGCCGGGTTCTCTAAATTCAGACCCCGATTTAGGTCCCCAAAATATGATGGCACCCTTAGAAGGACCTAAAAGGGATGCTACTTTGGCGAACCAGCCATATCCAACCTTGAGCCCCAGTACCAGAATTTACAGCTCTGAGAGACCTTAATCCTTAAACCTTAACCCCCCCAAAAAAAACCCAAAACCTAAATCCAAATCCAAAAGGCCCTTAACCCTAAACCCTCCACGCTAAGACACTAAACTCCAAGCCGGCACTCTCTGAAAGGAAGGGCCGGATTGCGGAATACATCAGGGAGATGGATGCCCTTGTGGCGAACCTGGGCCCAGGCAAGCCCGTAGGCTTCAGAGGTTTAGGGTTGGTGCAAGAGGTGTGTAGGGCTTCAGGGCTTCAGCTTAGTAGCTGAGTGGATACACTTTACACTCTTTGGGATAATAAAACTAAAAGTGTATACTTTGGGGGGCAAAAAGAACTCAGCAACTAAGTCAGTCTACTATAATCAATAAGTTACGGCGACGGTCTAGAAGTTGCGAGGTCGGGAACATTGGTTTAAACCCTAAGCCCTCATCCCTAAACCCTGAAGCTTAACCCCCCCCCCCGGCTTTAAGATTTGTGATATATATATATATATATATATACGGGATCATATGATCCCGGTTCTCGGTTCGCCGAC
>BGNK01000012.1:324117-359810 GCA_003297005.1 Symbiodinium sp. clade A Y106 | reverse complement strand
GTGGGGAGGAACCATTGGGGGGGGGAGGGGGGGGGGCGGGCCGAACCGGGATCATATATACTATCCGTCCCTCAGCCCGGAGCCCTACTGTAGAAGCCTAAAAGTTGGAAACCCAATAGCCTCAATCCTTAAGAGTCATGTATAGGGAATCCCGGCACTATGTGGCCTTAATCCGGCTTCCAACTTGATGGAGTTTACTGTAATTAACCCTAAACCCCTTATTTACACCCCTACCCAGAAGCCAAGAGGTCCGACTTACACCTTGGCCTTCTGGGGCAACAGCCGCTTCCTGGACGTGTCGGAGCCCCGGGGGACGCTTTCGTTAGGGAGTTCGATGTTGTGATTTCATGGCCTTATAAAGGTTGTAGCAGAGTTCCTTGGCGTTCTTCTGCTTGGCTCTTAGGACTTCAACCTTTTGGGTTGCTATATGACTATAATACGGAGGCTTAAAATTTAACTTTTAGGAGGGGTTCAGAAGTCAGCCAAGGTTCGTTTGTTAGATAGTGCGACTTAGTGCGACTACAGTTGCTGTTGTTCCTGGACTGTGCCGGTGATCGCTGTGTCTTCGTCTGCTAGTCGCTACTAGAACACGGCAACCATTGCTGCTACTGTTTACTGCTTTTGCTGCTACTACCCTGACAGCTGCTACCGCCGCTTCTGCTCCTTCTGCTACTTACTTACTTCTCCTGCTACTACTACTACTACTCCTGCTACTACTACTACTACTACTACTACTACTCCTGCTGCTGCTGCTGCGGCTTCTTCTGCTGCTCCAACTGCTACTGCTGCTAGCGCTACTACTACGACCACGAGGACTAGCCCCACGAGTTTCCACTGTCGTTCCCCAAGGCCCGGACGTTCTTCAAGTCCTTGCAAAAAGCATCAGCTGTAGTGGCCTTAATAATTCGAATAGGGTTTGGGGGTATATAAAACTATACTTATAAAACCCTAAACCCTAAACCCTAAACCGTACTTATAATAAGGAACCCTCGAAAGCCTAAGCTCCAGCCTCTGACAGAAGCCCAATCCTCTGACGTCCCAGCCTCGATCGCCTGCACCCGAGAGCCCGAAGAAGAAGAGCCCTTGACTGGGTTCTTGTTAGTGAATTTAATTTAAGTTACCATCATCGGGATGCTTTAAGGGCTCCTGTAAGGGATCTAAAGGGTTCCTTTAAGGGTTTGGGGTTTAAGGTTTAAGTTACCATAATAGGGATCTATAGTAAATAAGATGGTTTCTTTCTATGGTAACTTAAATCAAATCCCTCATCAAGAACCCAGTTGACGGCAGAGACCTGATGCCTTGCCACAGTAAATCCCAAGACACCGAAGCTTCCTGAAGACCGATAATAAAGCGAGCAGACACTCACAGGATGACGTGGTCTCCTGGCTGCAGTCGTTGTTTGTTTTGAGACATGAAGGTTCATAGTTCTGGGGTGCGCGGTTATGGATTTGAGACTTGTGTGAACTATGTCAGGGCTCAAGTTAATCGGTTTGTGCTTCACAGTGTAGTTAGTAAGTCGAGGCATCGAGTTTTATGAATCTATCAGTAAGCACCTCTGGACCTCTGTAAAGACGCCCTTGTCAGCAATCACGGGCCCCTCAATAGCTTGAAGTAAGCTGGGCATTTCGAAGCAGAGGGTTAAGTCTTGTTTGTTGTTAAGGTGCGGAGTTTAGGGTTTAAGGTTTATAGGGCTCAGAGGGTTACGCTACAGTGGGGTACTTGATTTGAGACATCGCTTTTTTGGAGCGGGCTCGGGGTTTAGAGAATGGTGAGGCTAAGCACAGAAAAGGTTTAGGGTTTAGGGTTTAGGGGTTTAGGGTTTAGGGTTGAGAAGCTTGAACATTGCCGTCTAGGTCTGCTCAACTGTGACCAAGCCCGAAACCCTATGTGTTCTCTATACCCCATGCCTTCAACTCTTTACAAGTTCCTGTGGACAGCTCTATGGACGTGCCTAGACCTAAACCCTAAAACCATTAAGCCCAACAGCACCAAGTAACCCAAGAACCCGAGATTTGCTACAAGCCCCAAAGAACCCTTTAAAACCAATCCCTGACACACCTGAACCTCAATCCCTCAACCCTAAACCCTATAAGCCTTTAACCTTAAAGCCGCAAACCCTAAACCCTAAAGCCCAAAAGCCTAAACTCCAAACCCCTAAATCCTAAACCCAAAGCCCTAAAACCCCGAACCCTAAAACCCTAAACACTACAACCCGCAGGCACTTTTCCCAAATCAGGGACCACAGCTGGCCATAACCCCCATGAAAGATATATGATATAGAGTAATTGCACGTCTGTTGCGAGACGCGCAAAACAGTTGCGCGCAGGGCCCTAGCAACAAAAAAGCCCTAAACCCCTAAACCCTAAAACACTAATCCCTAAACCCTAAACCCTACAACACTAACCCTAAACCCTAACCCCAAAACACTAATATTTATAAGCCCTAAATCCTCAACCTCCCTCCAAAGGAAGCTCCGGGGCGTTCCGGTCGTGACTCCTTACGACTTCGAGCCGCTCATAGGCCGGGATACCTGAAGGGTTTGTTTGGGGCTCTAAGGTTTGGGCTCTTGTTAAGGGTTCTTTTAGGTTACCATCGTAGGGATATGGCTTCCTTATTCTGGCAACTTAACATAAATCCCTTCTGGCCTGAACCCTAAACCCTAAACCGTTGGGGTTTAGGGGGTTAAGGGTTGGGGTTAAGGAGTTTCGGGCTTAGAGAGTTACGGTCTAGGGCTCGGGGTTTAGGGGCCAGGGTTTGGGGTTTAGGATTTGGGGGTTCAGGGTTTAGGCTTAGTTTTAGTACCCTTGCATCAGACTGTTCGATAACGGTTTCAGGCATAGTAAGGTCTATGAAACCCTGGCAAGCCCTTCAAGGGTCTTCTTGCACCCCCATTAAGCCGTAAACCCCAAACCCTTCCCTCCCGGAAGTAACAAGGCCAGCCGCCAGTCTATGCGGTCATTTACGCCCTGTCCGCGTGCCTGGGAAAGAAGAATCCCCTTCAGGATCATGGTTTTGGAAGTTTGAAAAGGTTGAAGCGTAAGGCCCGAAGCTTGGAGTATGAGTCCTTAGAGAGATTGGTGGTTTCGGTCGTGGGTCGCAGGATTCAGTTGGGAGTTTAGGAGCTTAACGCGCCAAGTTAGATGGGGTTTCTTCAAATTTGGGATCCATTATTAGGGTGAAGCTTATCCACAGTCCATCCCGTGAAGCGCTGCTCTACTCATTGTGGCCCCTCTGTCGCCCGCAAGAGAATCCCCAATTCCCAAGCTCAAAGCCCCGAGCCAGAAACAAACATCATCAGCCCCTTGCAGCTTTCGTCCCGGACACCTCACTCCTCGCCACAATCTAAGCCCCAAAACGCCAAGCTCCAAACCCCTAGACACCGAACACTACACCTCCCCCCCTTTCAAAACTAAATCGCTTCAACCATTTGGGTGGTTGTCAAAATTATGGTCCCTTTTTAGGTCCCCATTATAATGCGGCACCTATTATTTAGGGTACCACCAAAAGGGACCCTAATTTTGACAACCACCCATTTATCAACCTTAAACCCTACACCCGATGACCCCTAAACCCTAAACCCCTCCTAAAAACCGCCCAAGGCCCACAGAGCTTGGCCTCTTTGCTGCAGTCCAACAGCGGGCTGTCGGGGTGCAGGGGTTCGGCTTTGAGGAGTTCAGGGTTGTAGGGTTTAGGGTTTAGGGTTTGTGGGGTTTGTGGGGTTTGTGGGGTTTGTGGGGTTTGTGGGGTTTGTGGGGTTTGTGGGGGTTTGTGGGGTTTGTGGGGTTTGGGGGTCGGGGTTTTATGGTTTGGGGCGGTTTAGGGGTTAGAGGTGGGCCAACCTTGGGTGTTGGGAAGTTTTCAAGTCTTTAGTGCTAGAGGCCTGGAGTACCAAAAGCCCTGCTCCAAATCCTATGTAAACTGACCCTAAAACCTGAACCCGAGGGTTTAGAGTTTAGGTGGATCAAGGTTTCGGAGTGCCAGTCCGTACACTTTGAACAGGCCTGGGCTGAGGACTTTGGATGTGACGCTTTGTGGTTTCTTGGGGGGCTTAGGGATTCAGCTCTCCCAGTAGTGCCCTTTCTCCCTTTAATTTTTGGGGGTCTCCCACCTTTCTTCCACCCTTGTTTCGGGTTAATCGATCTTCCACGAAGACTTTGAGTTTTGATTAGTGGAGGTGCGGCCTTGCGAACCCGAAACCCCTCATAACTGTAGCTTAAACCACAAACCTTAGAGTCTACAAGCCTTAAACTCGAAATCCCCAAATGCTGCACCAAACCACTGCAACTATACCTTGCCCCCCCAAGCCCTTTGAAACCCCTATAACCCGTATAACTATACCTTCAGGCCCTAGCCTCTAAACCCTCTGACCCCCCAAAATCACCCTTAAACCCTCAACCCTAAACCCTAAGCGATTAACCCCGTGCGAGCGAAAGTCCGTTGCGCTCAAACCAAATCACCCCAAGCCCCTAAAGCCCAGCTCAGGAAGAGACGGCAAGCCGGAGTCCAGGCACCTGCCATCAAGGAAGAGACTCGACGGAACAGAGGAGTTTAGGATTTAGGGTTTGGGGTTTAGGGTTTAGCGTTTACGGGCTTTGAGGGCTTTAGGGGCTTTAGGGTTTAGGGGTAGGGGTTCCCTTCTCAAACTGTTTAGGGGCTTGGGGTTTAGGGTTTAGGGGCTTCCTTCCCAAACTACTTAAAGGATCATGGGACTTAGTAACTAGGGTTATAAATAAGGTAACTAGACTTATAATTACTTATAACCCCAATTAGGGGACTTATAACCTTACTTACTAAGTCCCATGATCCTCNAGGATCATGGGACTTAGTAACTAGGGTTATAAATAAGGTAACTAGACTTATAATTACTTATAACCCCAATTAGGGGACTTATAACCTTACTTACTAAGTCCCATGATCCTCCAAGTAGAGGTTTAGGGTTTGATGGTTCAAGGTCGCGGGGGAGTCGAGGAGTTGCAATTTTTGGATTCGAGTTTGGGCGGAAAGCTGCGTTGTGAGAATTCCGAGGTCGAGCCTAAGCTCGTCGTACACCACCCAGAGAACTCAGGAAACCCTAAACCCCTAAACCCTGAACCCTAAACCCTAAACTTCTACCCAGCTGACTCAGGAAGTACCTCTTCCGTGCCGCCATTTGGAACTCTGAGCGCCGCATCCACCAGCAGCTCTTCGAACGCCTAACTGGACTGAGGCTGCTTTGGTACGTCGGGTTTAGGGGGTTGGGGTTTTGGGTTTGCCTAGAGTCTCCATTGTAGTTCCTTTTTTGGTTAACCAAAATCTCTATTATAGGGTCCTAACCTAAAACTGGTTAACCAAAAAAAGGAACTACAATGCAGACTCTAGGTAGGGGCTCAGTGGTTTGAGGGTTTAGGAGTTTCGGGTTTGCGAGTTGTGAGTTTCGGGTAGTCAGTCGAGCATTGTGCTTTAGGGCTTCGCGGCTCTGGTAGCGCACAGAAAAAACAGCAGCAGCGGTTCTGGTGATTAGTGCTACGACCCTGACGATGAAGCTGCAGCTTTTCTGCTGTTGCTTTTGATGACCATCCTAGCCCTAGATTTTGTGCTCTATAGGGTCCTAGACCTTAAACGTTCGTCCCCAACCCATGGCCCTAAATCCGGAATACGTGGAGGGGACTTGGTAAGTTAAGCCATAAGTACATCACTTGGGGTTACAAGTAATTGTGAGTATGAAGCCCCCTATTTATAACACTAGTGATAACCCTGTTTTGTCCCATGATCCTTGAAACCCTAAACCCCTATAGATCCCTTATAGAACCCTTTAAAGAGCCTTTTCAGCTACTAAGTCCCATGACTTCCGTCTGCTGGAGAACTCTCAGGTGCCCCAAACCTAGGAGCGAAGTTTGCCTTTGACCCGAAGTCCCTCACAACTCGTGGTTTGGCGTTTTTTTTTTTTTTGCGGTTTTGGGGGGTTGCGGGTTCAGCGTTTGGGGGTTTAGGGCTTAGGGCTTAAGGTTGGGGGAAGATGACGAACGGCCAAGAAGACGAAACCTCGCAGCACTGAAACCAGCTCCAGATCCGAAACCCTACACTCGGAACCCTAACCGGCAGCCCTCTATTATCCTAAACCCTCCATCCTGTATCCTAAGCCCTCAAACCCCCAAGCCCTGATTGCTTAGCAAAAGAAATCTTAAAGAATTCCTAAGCATAGACCCTAAACCCCAAGTCCTAGGCTTCAAACCGTGCACCAATAGAAACCTTAAAGATGCCTTAGCGAACCTAAAAGGAATCCTTAAGCCCAAACCCCCGACCCGAAACCCTAAACCCCGAACCCTTTTAAACAAAAACAAACCCTAAACCCTAGCCCATCACGCCGGCAGCAGGGGGGAGGAAGCATCTGGGACATGTGCTGGCGGAAAGTTCGCCCTCAATGATGCGGTTCCTGAGCACAGGAAGGTGGTGCTGAGGATGCCACGCTTGACGGCATCCTGGACATTCAGAACAACTGGCCATAAACCTTAAACCGAAGCCCCTCAGATGCAAGACTCTGCGAAGTCGACAGGGCTCCGCCCAGCCACGCCGTGTCGAACTCGCCCAATGCAGTCACCAGGGTTGCCGCTGCGCGAGCACCTGCAACAAGTCTTGTGGTAGGGTCACCCAACGAGTTGGATTGTATGAGCAGGACTATGTGTTCCCCTTTGTATCTACAGCGCATTTCATGTCAATGTGGATATCAAAAAACACCCTCCACTCCAAACCCTGAATCTTAAATCCTGAATCCCAAGCCCTGAAACCAAACCCGAAATCTTAAACCCCACATCAGATCATATTGTATTATCAGATCATATTATGTTGCATTATATTCTCTGATTCTAGGTTACATCATATGCGCTCTATATCCCTTAATCCCTAAAGTCGAAGCCAGGAGTCTGGCTGGCTTCGGCACTTCCGAGAGCTCCGACCCACCCCAGAAGAAGAGCTTCGTGAAGAACATCGTCAGCGCCATGAAGGCTTCGGTTTACGGTTTAGGGTTTTATGTTTTAGGGTTCATGGTTCAGGGTTAGTTCAGGGTTTTAGGGTTTAGGGTTAGTTTAGGGTTTCAGTGTTTTAGGACTTAGGTTTCAGAGTTTATGTAGGGGTTTAGGATTCGGGTTTGGGGTTCGAGGTTTGGGGCTCAGGGCCAGTCAAGGGTTCAGGAGGTGAGGCTTAGGGGATGTTTAGAAGTCAGCGACATGAAGGCTGGTTCGGATTTGGGATTTACGTAAAGGATCATGGGACTTAGTAACTAGGGTTATAAATAAGGTAACTATACTTATAATTACTTATAACCCCAATTAGGGGACTTATAACCTTACTTACTAAGTCCCATGATCCTCCAAGTNTCATGGGACTTAGTAACTAGGGTTATAAATAAGGTAACTATACTTATAATTACTTATAACCCCAATTAGGGGACTTATAACCTTACTTACTAAGTCCCATGATCCTCCAAGTAGGGTTCCTCGAAGGATTTCTTTGAGGGCTCTTTGAGAATTTTCTGCGGCGCGGAAAGTTGAACCTGTTGCAGGCCTGTGAGCGGGCCCTGGGGCGAAAGAGCCTGAAGGATTGGTGGTTTCTTGGAGGATCATGGGACTTAGTAAGTAAGGTTATAAGTACCCTAATTGGGGTTATAAGTAATTACAAGTATAGTTACCTTAGTTATAACCCTAGTTACTAAGTCCCATGATCCTTTAAGTGAGGCGTAAGAGCCTGAAGGATTGGTGGTTTCTCTCTTATGCAGCCCTGAAAGATAAGATGCCTCAGAATTGTGGAGCTACTTAAAGGATCATGGGACTTAGTAACTAGGGTTATAAATAAGGTAACTAGACTTATAATTACTTATAACCCCAATTAGGGGACTTAAAAAACCTTACTTACTAAGTCCCATGATCCTCCAAGTATTTCGGTTCATGAAGGAATTCGTGCCTAGTGACTCAGCACGGTGTAACCGAAATCCCAGGTGGCAAACCCCTAGCAAATCCGCAACTAGCTTTCTGCATGTCCAAGCTTCGACAACCCCACCCCTCCCCCCGCCCCCTGAACGCTAAGCTTTTAATGCGGATATACCTGACAGGATCCTTTTAAATGCTGCACGAGCCCGCCAAAGCGGCGAGATTAGCCGAGGCCAACGCGTGGTTTTGGAGTGAACCCAACGCTTTCTGCGCTTGTTCCTTCTAGGAATACTTGTGTGTAAGGCTCTGGGCTCGCGGTTCAGGATTTGGGAGTTTCCGAAAATTAGGGGGTGGGGTACCTTATTTTGGGGTCCTTAGAATAAGGATCCTACTATTTAGGGTACTACATTAAGGTCCCCTATTTTCGGAAACTCCCATCTAGGGATTTTGTAGTTAGCCCTGAACCCTAGACCCTAAACCCTTTTGGATTCCAAAATCCACCTATAGTCTCTATTTTAGTTCCGTTTTTTGGTTAACCAAAATCTCTATTATAGGATCCTAACCATAAAACTGGTTAACCAATAAAAGGACCTACAATGGAGACTCTAGGCAGACCCAAATATCCGAAAGCCCTTAAAACCCTGAAGCCCTTGGGACGATAAAACCCAAAGTCCTACAGTAGCAGCCAGAGAGTTGGAGCATCATTGGCCTCATACCCTTAAAGTCAAGTATAGGGACATGAATCATCCTAAATCTACGTTCCAACTTCCTGGGTTCACTACAAAGCAAGGGAGCCCGAACCCTTCAAGCTTTAAAACTCCAAAACCCTATGAAAGATTTCGGCTAGCGCTCGAGCAGCACTGCTCTACTATAGGCGTTTTTGTCAAGTAAAACACGATTTGTAGTGCTATCATTAGGAACCAACAAACATGTTGCAATTATTCAGGCACCTAGAATATGTCAGAGCTCTTCGGAACCACGATGCTAGATCCTCCTGAGGTTTTTTAGATAGGGTTTCGATTTCATGCTTCTTTTTGGAGGGGGGGGGGGTGAACTCCTTTTATTGAGGTTCGCGTTCGAGGCACAGAACTTCGACAGGCTTTCGGCCCTGCCCCTGCCCTGCCCTGCCCTGCCCTGCCCTGCCCTCCGGTGGTTACAGATACTCGCTGAAGCAAACCATATCCGTAAAGGAGAACATCACAACCACAACCCTAGCACTGTTTTGGGTTAGTTGGGGAACTGACTACTCCGGGATTCTACTGATGGCTGCACAGGGGCGGAGAGGAAACGACAAATCAGATGATAGCCTTTCAAAATGATCGAAGCCACAAGGGAGACCTCGAGACTATAGATTATTATAGGAGCCTTAGTAACTAGAATGGGTTTTGGGATATACTATACTATAGTTATAATAAGGAACCCCCCCCAAATAGTGTAGGTAATTATTTAGGCCCCTATATTATGTTGATGGCGTTGACCACTCGAGAAGAACACCCGATTTCCCGACTGCCTTGACAAGTGCAGGCTCGTGCCGGCGACACCATCAACCTCTGACAAGCCTGAAGACGTAGTCTTCCTCTTGAGCATCCTGCTGCTACAGCTACAGGGTTTCGGAAAAACCACGGACAGATGCAGACCAAAAGGCTCTGACAAAAGCAGAAACTACATGCAAAGACAAGTCGGACGTCAATGTCAAAGGCACTAGTCCCCTACTACTTGCAGGCCCCCGGGGATTTAGTAAGTCGGCTGGGTTACAATTGTGATAACTCCATTTAAGGCATGTAGGGTACTTCTAACTCTACTTATAACCTACTTACTAAGTCCCCTAACCCCCAAAAAGTAGTGCCGATCGCAGCTTGGCGTCTAGGGTTTAGGGCTTGAGGGTTTAGGGGTTTAGAGTTTAGGGTCTAGGGTTTAGGGTTTAGGGGACGTGCGGTGGTGGCGATAGTAATGCAAACAGACTTCAGCAGGAGGCTTCTCACTTTCCAGCGGTATCCCCGAGATATTTACCAATCGCTCAATTCGCTCTTCTGGCATCAGTCCGAGTTGAGTTTTTTAGGGGTTTAGTGTATATTTATAGGAATACTCGCATCGTGGCCGATTGCTTCGGGAGGGCTTGGAACTTTTGGTTGCTTGACAGGCTCGGGGGGGTGTAACACCATCGAAGATGGCCAGACCTCTCACGTCTTCAACAGCGTCAGACAGTGCGCATATGCTACTTCCGACGTTTTCCGCCGCAGAGGGTTTTCGATGTATGCTCTTGGCATTTGGGTGTCAGGGATTTGTGCGCAGGTGGTGGTGGTGGTGGTGGGCAATGTTGATGCCTGTGTCGAGAAGTGTCACTGCTCAGAAGAATGGCCGTATTCGGCATGATAAGGGTCATGATCTGCACCCTACTAGAACAACACGAAGTACGATTGCTGATGTAGGAACCTGATTAAGAAACCCTGGGCCTACAACCCCCAATATATTGGGATTCATATAAGGAACCCGAATAAGGACCCAGGGTTTCTTAATCAGGTTCTTACATTAGATCAGACCGTGGCTTGGCCTGGCGTCTAGGATCGGGGCTTGAGTTTAGCTTCGCCTTGAGGATCGAGGTTCTAGGATCGAGGGCTCAGAGCTTACCTAGAGTCTCCATTGTAGTTCCTTTTTTGGTTAACCAGTTTTAGGGTTAGGATCCTATAGTAGAGATTTTGGTTTACCAAAAATAGGTAGGATCTAAGATAGAGGCTTTTGCGTCTGCAGTTTTGGGTTTAGGGTTTGGAGTGCAGATTTTGGGAGCTGGGGAATGAAGCGGTCGGGCTGACGCAGAAGAGATCGTTTTCCATGGCCAACTTGCCGTTTAGACCAAAGTCTGTCCGGGTCCTAGGACGGGTGGAAAGCACGAAGCCTGCCTACTTAAAGGATCATGGGACTTAGTAACTATAGGGTTATCTATAAGGTAACTATACTCAAGTAAGCCTCAGCAAAATTAAGCTTGAAGCCTCCTTGCACCCCTAAAGCCCCACGCGGAAGGTTGCACGTAACTGCTCCCTAAGCCCTGAACCCAACAAACCGCGTAGAAAGAGGCTCCCCCAAAAAAGAACCCAACAAACCCTTAGGGAGATTTGAAAGGTCCGGACCGCACAGTAGGAGTCGCCAGAAGATCGTTGGGAACCAGCGAACTCGCTGCGCGCCTTCAAAGGAAAAGGTCTGATATAGGGGCCTTAATAATGAGAATACGGTTTTGGGGCCCAATTAAACTACATTGGTAATTATTTAGTTTAATTTAGGCCCCTATATTAAAGGTATCATGTCGATAAACAAGCAAGTGTATAGGCACACAAAGCATCACTCGCACATATAGGGGTACATCCATGGTCCGTGTGTACATACAAGTATACGTATACGCATATAAATACCACAAAGAAGAAGATTAAGATACCAAGATACCTACAGTTGTGCGTAGATATGCAGTCAAACAAGTATAGGTTTAGGAGCGAATGAGTGAGGGAGGGAGCGAGCGAGTGAGTGAGCAATTGGGTACGCATGCATGTATGTACGCACAAATGTTAAAACGGGTAACAAATGCATGTATATACATACCACATATCTATCTTTCTATCTATCTGCCTATCTACCTATAAATCTATATATGGATATGGTGCAGTGTCAGGCCGGAGGGATTTGGGCTTCTGGACCTATGGCGTCGGGTGTTAGGGTCGTAACCTTGCAGCGCTCAGGACTTCAGATTGTAGGGTCTATGGACGGTCATATTTCACGACAGTGAGAAGAACAGCAGCAGTTGTGGTCCGAGTCATTGTGGCAGCAGCCGTTGCGATCTTATCCGAGCCCTGGACCCGGACCATCCTACGCCCAAAACCAAGTCCCCCAATCCTACTAACCCCTGAGCCCCGTCCCACGCCACCTGAAGCCTGAGCCCCTGACCCCAAAACCCAAGCCGAACAACAGACTAAAGACACCCCCAACAACACGCCACTGTTGCATCATAGCCCTTAGAACTTCAGCTGTAACCCTAAACCCTAAACATCCCTAAACCCTTAAACCGTAAACCCTATTCCCTAATCCCTAAAGCCGTATTCCCCAAGCACCTCAGAGCCAATGGCGGCCAAAGAGCAGCCGATGCATTTATACTCCGGCGGGTTCACGACCCGTGGGGATCCCAGGGTTTCAGGAATTTTGGTTGCAGGGTTTCAGGTTTAGGCTTTGGGGTTTAGGGTTTCGAGTTTGGGGTTTAGGGTTCAGGCTTTGGGGTTTCTGGTTTAGGGTTGGGAGTTTCAAGATTTAGGTCGCAGGGTTTAGGGCCTAAGCCCTCACCTTCAAGGCTTGGAAAATTTGGGGTCCTTACAATCAGGATCCTACTATTTAGGGTACTATATTAGGGTCCCGTATTTTCGGAAACCCGCAAATCGCCCTAGTCTTGGGATGTGGGCCCAACACATGCCGAAGGTCG
This sequence comes from Symbiodinium sp. clade A Y106, assembly GCA_003297005.1. Classification (NCBI taxonomy): domain Eukaryota; class Dinophyceae; order Suessiales; family Symbiodiniaceae; genus Symbiodinium; species Symbiodinium sp. clade A. Next base: position 347,453 of record BGNK01000012.1, on the reverse strand, counting down.
CAGGAAGCCCAAAGCTCTTTTCTGCTCAGGAGATCCCCAAAACGGAACCGGAGTAGTTGTAGGTTCCTTGTAAAATACAAGGAACCTCCAACTACTCAGGTTTAGGGTTTAGGGACCCTTTATGAAGCCACCACCTGGCGGGGCACAGTGCTCGAAACCTAGAGCTAAAACAAGAACCTTGTAACCCCAGCCACCTTGTGTTCATCAAGCACCTAAACCCCACATCCCATTGCTGCCCCCCCAAACAATCCTACACCCAGATATTCGAACATGGGAATGACGAGCGTATAAGTGACAAGCGCTAGACCATGCCCCCTAAACTTACCTTTGGTTAGTAGGGAATGGAGGAATGGGGTAGAATTATAACTACTATTACTACCATTCTTCCCATAGATCCCTTTTAATGAACCCTATAGACCCCTTTAAAGGAACCCTAAATATCCCCTATTACCACCATTCTTCCTATAGATCTCTTTTAAGGAACCCTATAGACCCCTTTAAAGGAACCCTAAATATCCCCTAAACCCTACCATTCTTCCATTCCCTACTAACCAAAGGTAGGAACACCCCACACCGAAGCTCGGAGGTCGTAAACAGATCTACTTGGAGGATCATGGGACTTAGTAAGGGTTCTCAAAGGGCTCCTTAAAGGGATCTATAGGGCTCCTTAAAGGGATCCTTTTAGGGTTTAGGGTTTAGGGTCTACTTGGAGGATCANTGGAGGATCATGGGACTTAGTAAGGGTTCTCAAAGGGCTCCTTAAAGGGATCTATAGGGCTCCTTAAAGGGATCCTTTTAGGGTTTAGGGTTTAGGGTCTACTTGGAGGATCATGGGACCTAGTAAGTAAGGTTATAAGTCCCCTAATTGGGGTTATAAGTAATTATAAGTATAGTTACCGTATTTATAACCCTAGTTACTAAGTCCCATGATCCTATAAGTACGTAGATCTAATGTAGGAACCTGATTAAGAAACCCTGAGTCTTTATTAGGAAACCTTATATGAATGCTACTATTTTGGGGGATATAGGCCAAGGGTTTCTTAATCAGGTTCCTACATTACCCTGAACCAAACCCGACACTGCATCTCCAGATCCCGATCAGCCAGAGAATGTCGAAGCATTGGCAGATGAGGTGATGCGGAGAACCAAAAGAAGGCCAATGCAAGACATGCCGCGTTGCAGCATTCGAGTTACGGGTTCGGGGGTTTAGGGGGCTTGGAGGGTGTCGTTCAGAACTTCGGACTCTCGAGGTTTGAAGCATTTGGGGGTTTTGGGATTTATTTCCCGGCTCCTTCTGTTCTTGGGGTTGTGTGTGGGTCAAGGGTTTAGGGTTTACTGTAGAATCGATCGCAGCTAGGCAAAAGCTCAGTCATCTGGTAACTGAAACTAACTTCTTTTCGTAAGCCTCCGTAGCAACCCGACCAGCGACACACCCCAAGCCCCAAAATCCTTAAATCCCGTTGAAATTACCCTACATCCTGCACGGCCCTATATAAACCCTAAAATTTAAAACCCCTGAATCGTTTTGGTGCTCCAGGTCTTGATTCCGAACCTGCTCGCGGTGGCGAAGGCCTGTGATTTCTGCGTTTCGAAGCTAGCGGAAGGTAGTAGATTTTCCCTTCAGCCGAAATGCCCAAAGTCTAGCTTCAACCCTAAACCCTAAACCCCCAAACCCCTAAACCCTAACCCCTAAACCCTAAACCCTAAACCCCCAAACCTGACACCGAAACCCGAAACCCTGAAATCTGAGGCCGTCGCAAAACCGAGAGCCAGGAATCCTGGAGCCTCGAAACCCCGAAGCCCCAGCCTTTCGGGGAAGACAGAGAGAGCTACGAAGAGAGAGAGAGAGAGAGTTGAAGGGTTTTGGGTTTAGTTTTGGGTTTAGGGGTTTCGGGGTTTAGGGTTTAGGGTTTAGGGTTTAGGGAGAGAGAGAGCTACAAAGAGAGAGAGAGAGAGCGAGAGAGAGAGCGAGAGGGGGGGAGGGTTTAGGGCGCTTAGGGTCTTCGGGTTTTGGGTTGAGGGTTTTAGGGGCTTTGGGTTTAGGGTTTAGGGGTTTTGGGTTTAGGGGGTTCAGGGTTTAGGGTTTAGGGTGTAGGGAGAGAAGCCACGTGCTGGCGAGTTCCTGCACAGACGACCCCTCATCTTTTGCAGAGAAAGCAGCTGGGGCGGCGGGCGCCCATGGCGCATACCCGGGAAAGGAAGGAAGGAAGTGAAGCAGAAAGCTGGAAAACTTGAAGTATTCCTGTGCTCTTGTTAAGGAACCTAATTTAAGTTACCATAATAGGGATCTATAGTAAGTAGTATGGTTTCCTTATTATGGTACCTTAAATTAGATCCCTTAACAAGAACCCAGAAGAGCTTTCCGGGGTGTATAGGAGTCTGGGGTTCAATTGGGTTTCGGATTTAGGGCCAGTCCCTTTTTGGGTCTCTATTGTAATACGGCACCTATTATTTAGGGTACCCAAAAAGGGACCTTAATTTTAACTACCCATGTGGAGCGTGAGCAGCCTCAAAACAAGCCGGTTTAGTGGAGAAAAAACCCAACCCACCGGGCAATCCTGGCGACGCCCTGCGTCGCTAAGGGCTTGATGCCCCAACACAGTGACATTTGGGTTTAGGGTAAGGGTTTTGGGTCCCCAACTCCTAGCAACATCCATCCGGACACACTAGATACCAGACTCTGCAGGCCCACACAAGGACGCTGGAAGCACTACAAATCAAAGCAGAAGAGACAATAACAAAACCCTAAGAATCACAAGAGTGCACAAACACGAGCTAAGACCCTAAGCCCAACAAGCCCTAGACCCTAGACCCCAAACCCTAAACCCCTACTCCCGATAAGCCGTAAACCCCCAAGCCCGATAAACCCTTAACCCCAAATCCCAGGCCATGAAGAAGCCTCTGCCGGACATTGGCGCCCCGTGCGGCATCTTCGGCGTCTTCGAAGGCGGGGTTCATTTTTGCCCGTGGGTTCCTAAAGTAAGGCGACTCTTGAGTATGGTTTGGCGTTTAGGGTGTAGGGGTTTAGGGATTAGGGTGTGGGGCTCACGATTTAGGGGTTTAGGGTTATTGATAAATTGATAAAGAATTCCTTCTCCATGCTACTAATGATACCGCAGTATTGCTGACGATACCACTGGTAGTTCTACCCCTACTATCAGTGGCCCCCGATACTACCAGTCCCCTCGTTCTCCCTCTCCTCTTTCCGGTAGATTCCAGTAGCATTTTCCAGTCTAGGGATAGTATGCCTACTTACTTCAGGGTTGCACCCCCTTCAAACTGAAGCCTAAAACCCTTAACCCTAAGCCCTACCCCCAAATCCGATAAGCAAATACCATCCTAGGCAGCATTAGGAAGACCCTCAAAGGGGACCCTTCTTAACCCTACTTCTGGCTCTCTTAAACGAGACCTTATTGAGAGGGTCTACATCCGCAAGGGTCCCCCCTAAACCTAAACCCTTAATCTTAAAACCCTAAAACCCTGAACCCTAAACCTTAAAACTCCAAAACCCTAAACCCTAAACCGTAGAATCCCTAAACCCTAAGCCCTAAACCCTAACCCTAACTCCTACACCCGAAGCGGTAAGTGTTGCCCTGGCGATCGAGGGGAGCCTCTCGCCGCGGAGCATTGTGCGAAGCCCATGCCCCAGCTTTGTCACAGCTGGGTATGGGGTTTAGGTTTTAGAGTTCAGGGGTTTCGGGGTTCATGGTTTAGGGTTTAGGGTTTCATTTTAAGTTGATATGGGTACTTAAACCCAGAACAGAAGTTCAAATGATACATACTGTCCCAACCATGACCTAGGCAGCATCAGCCATCGCGATTGGGAACTGAAGCAATACGTAGCTTTGAAAGGCATTAGAGGCAGTTAGAGGTTGAAGTCTGGATGTGGGCCAAATGCCTGCAACCGCAGAGGGTTTAGGGGTTAGACTTTCTAGAGCGTAGAGTTACGGCCAGTCTGTGGGTGCTTCGGGTGTGGGGATTAGCTGCCCCGTCAAGCTGTCTTCTTCGGGAATTCCTTGATACCGAAGCCGCGTGTCTCCTCAAATTTCGCAAGACTGTTTTGGGATGGGGCTATACCTCTATCATCCAGGTGGTCGATATCACGGGGCCAAGCTTGAGAGCCTCACTGACACGATGTCTTGAGCAGGAATCTGCACATCCAGTTGCTCCAGCATCTCGCAAGGATCGATGACAAGGTTGGCCGAGGGTTTGTGGTGATGGGATGCACAGCTTAGAGGGTTTGGGCTTGAGCAATTCATGTCCCATAATATCTTCGCAGTGCCAATCCTGGTCGCGGCGTTGCTCAGGGGTCTTCCCGGCAACACTCCAAGGACTGTGCAGCCCTCTCTGCACTGTCACACACTGTCTGCCCACTTCCACACCAAACCCCATTCTAAACCGAAGGTCACGGAGATGGTCCTCAAGCGTGCCTTGCGTGGGGCGCTGGTAGCATTGGACGTCGAAGTTCAGGACCTTTGGTCTAGCTTCGAGGTTAATGCTTTCGGGTGTAGTAAGTGTAGTAGAGGGTTAAGTTTTTTTGCGGGTTAGAGTGGTGCGTTGTGAGGCGCGGTCTGCTCGACCCGAGCTTCACCATAACCGACCTTTACATGAGAAGTAGATAATCCTAACTGGAACAAAATACCATTTAAGTTTATAGATAAGAAGAGCAACAAGCGGAGAATCTACAAAACACACCTACATATAGATTCGAAAGAAGAAACTTTAAGCCATGCAGACCCTTAGCCTCTTCAACATCCAGCCCCCTCTTCAAATCCTCAGGCCGCAATGTGGGAGAGACTCTAGCCTATAGATCCGCAGTCCCATGACCGCCCCATAAACTGGCTAAAGGGCCTCGCGACCCAATCCCCACGCCGTAATTCTGGGTACTTGTTCAGAAATCAATGCAAGTTGCCACAACAGGGATGCATGAAGTTCTTACCAACAACCCAGTGACTTCCTTGCAGGAGAAGCTACCCGGTCAAAAGGGTTGTGCTGCTGCTCCATCCTCGGTGCTGCAAGACTCTGCAGGGTCTGGTCTATTCGGTTCGCGGGGCTTGGGTATAAGTTTTGCAAGCTTCTTTGGAGAGATACAGAGAAACTCTTTCTCACTCAGGCGCTTGAGTCTGAACAGCACTTAGTCACACCTAGCCTACATTAGTAGGTTCATGGCTTTCATGTAAGAAGCCCAGGCCCAGAGATTGGCCAAGCCCTGCAGCATAGTTTCGGTCAGAAGAACATCCTGGATCCCTAAAGCACGGTGCTGTACTTTCTCAATCCTTAGCACTCCAAGCCCCTTCGTCCTCATAGCCCAAAGATTTCCGAGACCTAGGCTTTGGAGATTTTTAGATCCGTATCCTAAACCCTCAGACCCAAAGCCTCTGAATCCACCACCTTGGACCCCTAGATCCGACCCCCAGAGCCTCCAAAACCCCTTATAATTGAGGAATATACCTTAAATTATAGTAGGATTCCTAATATGATTTAGGGTATATTCCTTAATTAAGGGGTTTTGGAGTCTCTGGGCCCGAACACTTTTCAGCCCCAAGCTTCAAGAGGACTTGCTTTAGGGTTTAGGGTTTAGGGGTTTAGGGTTTAGGGTTGGGCTTTCCAATGTCCCAAATCCTCAAAGCAAAGTCCCTGCGCAGCCCTTGTCTTCGCAACTTCGGCTCCCAAAGCCCATGGGACCTTAATCAGTATAGAAGCCGAAAGAATTTGTAATGTAATTCCCATTCCTTGTATAACATTGTCTAAACCCTAAACCCCTAAACCCTAAACCCTAATTCCTTGTATAAACTTGGCCCAAAACCCGATTCTAGTTGTTACAAGCAGGGGTTTGAGAACCCGACGTCCGGACCGCTTCAAACATGTGGAGCTGTGTTCAGGCAGCAGCGCTGGTCGTTGGCCCCAGGCTCTGTGTAGTTCGGAATATTTGGTGTTCAGGGGTTTCGGGTTCCTTCAGGGGTCAGAGTTTGGGGTTTAGAAGGTGTAGAGTCTAGAGGATTTGACTTGTGGCAAACTGCTTCTCTGCTGTGTCTGATCATGAAGTACGGTTGATGGACAAAATCCTGCATGACCCATAATAAGGAATATACCATAATTCCCATAGTTTAGGGTCCTTAGGGTCATGCAGGATTTTGTCCATCAACCGTAGCGCCCCTGGGGCTCGAGGTTGAGCCTGAAGAGCTCGAGCAAACTACCCAGGGACCGCAGATCCATGAAGCACAACCCTAAGGCGAAAGTCACAAACCCCCGAAACCCTAATCTGCAAACCCTTTAGCTACAGCAAAGTATAGTATTATTGGTATAGTATAGTTTAGTATAGTCTAGTATAGATATAGAATAATCTGTCGTGTCGTGTGCTGTAGTATAGAACAACAGTACGGTATAGTATAGTTTTATATATTATAGATAGTACAGTCTAGAAAAGAAGAGAAAAGAATATCATGGTACAGTATACAACCAAAGCTCCAGACGATTCAAGACTCCTTTCCCTTTGATGATTGGGCTGCAGGCATCAAGTGTGAGGGGCCCGGACAGTTCAGTTGGCAGGGCCTTACGAGGGTTTAGGTTTTCGGGCTTCGAAGTTGTGGTTTCGCCTTCGAACCAGACGTTACGCCGCACTCCGACCCCATCCGGGTGCGCAGCATCCACGCCCGACGAGCATCCATCCATGTGCCAACCATGATAACGTCCAGATCAGACCCCATCCATGCCCGCAGAGCATCCATGTGCCAACCGTGATAACATCCAGATCAGACCCCATCCATGCCCGCAGAGCACCCATGTGCCAACCATGATGACGTCCAGATCAGACCCCAAGAGCATCCATGTGCCAACCATGATAGCGTGCAGATCAGAACCCATCCATGCCCGCAGAGCATCCATGTGCCAACCATGATAACGTCCAGACCTGCCCGCAGAGCATCCATGTGCCAACCATGATAACGTCCAGATCAGACCCCATCCATGCCCACAGAGCATGCATGTGCCAACCATGATAACGTCCAGATCAGACCCCATCCATGCCCGCAGAGCATCCATGTGCCAACCATGATAACGTCCAGATCAGACCCCATCCATGCCCGCAGAGCATCCATGTGCNATGTGCCAACCATGATAACGTCCAGATCAGACCCCATCCATGCCCGCAGAGCATCCATGTGCCAACCATGATAACGTCCAGATCAGACCCCATCCATGCCCGCAGAGCATCCATGTGCCGACCATGATAATAGCCTTTTGCAAGCCTCTCGCACCTTTAAAGCTTATCATTTTGATAGGCTTGGTGCTGATCCTTACGAGCAGCTGCACGACAAAGAGCCTTGGTCGATTCTGTGAACTTGCCCAAAAACGCAGACGCATTCATAGTGCACAAAAATGCCTAAAATAAGCCTTTCAGCACGCCATAAGGAAACTCCTGCAATGTGCATGAAGTACCACGACTGCCGAAAGAATCGACTCGAGGCCTCGACAAGAGCCGCCCCAAGGTTAAGAGCCGGGGGGGCTAGTTTTAAAAAAAGTAGCCCCCTAGCAAAATCGACGTTCCTGCTGCTCGCAACCTTCGAAAGTGCTGCGCCTGCCAGTGAAAACATCATTTGCGTGGAGCTCTTAGAGCCGTGCCTGCGGCACAACGCCCGGTTCGAACGTTTTGCCCTCGAATTTGGTTATGCCAGGCTTCAAGGATGTAGGTCTTGAGGTCAGGATAGCAGGCTTTCGTTTCCCCTTTTCTCCTCATGCTTTGAGCTTGCTGCTTCGGGTTTGGGGATGTGGCCTTCGGGGCTTGGAAGTCCCCTGAACCCTGAACTTTGAACCCTAAACCCTAAACCCTAAACCCCTAAACACCAAACCCTGCACCCTAAACCCCAAACCTGAAGGTTTGTTGTTTCCTGCTAGGCTCCTCGTGGCGGTGTGTGGCCAAGCCTCAGCAGCGACCTGCCAAGGCCATGGCCTTGGACTTTGGGGGATTTTCTGACTTACGGTTGATGATATTATATCCTGCATTACCCATAATAAGGAATATTCCAGAATTCCCACAGTTTAGGGTCCTTAAGGTAATGCAGGATTGTTATCACAACAGTAGGGCCTGGGGTTTAGGGGTCCGGGGTTTAGGGCTTAGGGGTTCAGGGTTCCGTGTTCAGGGTTAAGGGTTTTGGTTGCAGGCAAGAAGGCCCGTCACATGCAGCTCTGTGCACGATATTGCAGCTGCGCTCACGAGGTTAATCGCCCCACTCATACCACCTGCCGCCGAAATGTTTCGCAGGCCCGCGTGCGAAGAAAGGAGATGCGGCTGACGAAGGCTGACGCTTTGGAATCTTTTTGTCCTGGAGTTTCTAACCTTCAGGGGTTAGGATCCTAGACTATACCCCAAACCCTAAACTTGAGGTACCTTGGAGTTTGGGATTCTGAGGTTTTGGGAGCTGCATGAGCGAATATTTAGTTACTGCGCACAATAGTATTCTGTTCCTTACGGTTCCTTTTTAAAGTTATACTATAAAGGAGCCCAAAATCCGATTCTAATCTTTAAGGCCCCTACATTTCACCGGTTCCCGCGGCCATGAAGAGCCTGTGGGATGTTTGACATTTCCCTGTATCGGGCTCAGAGGATCTTATTTGCCAATGTTTTTCAGAGGCTTTGAAGGGCCAACCTGGCAAAGGGATCAGGGGTCATCCGAAGCTCCGAACTCTAGAGTTTTTTTCGTTTCGGACACGGTTTACCTAAACTAAGTCTTAAACCCGAAACCCAAAGCCCCAAAGCATAAGCTTACATGAACCCTAAGCCCCGAACTCTGCACCCTGAAGCCTCAACCCCAAGCCATTTCCCAGACGATCCGAAGCCTCAAGTCCCTTCCCGACTCAAGCCCTCAGCCCCTCGTTGTGTAATCTAGAACCCAACTATATACAGCTTGTGTGTGTGTGTGTTTGTTTCTATTATTATTGGTATTGTATTTTTTTTGGGGGGGGCGGGGGGGGGGGGGGGGGGNGGGGGGGGGGGGGGCTGGAAATCAAACCCAAAGCTTTGATCCATTCGTGATACTGCCATCCTAGTAGTACAGTAGGTAACCTTTAACCTTTGGGGGTAGTATAATCCCTATATAATCCTTATATTATGAAAAAGGTTAACCTTTGGCACCTTTGGTTCCCCACGATACTTGGAGGATCAGGGGACTTAGTAAGTAAGGTTATAAGGACCCTAATTGGGGTTAGAAGTACTTATAAGTATAGTTACCTTATTTATAACCCTAATTACTACGTCCCATGATCCTTTAAGTAAGGGTTCTTGAAGGGTTCTATGAAAGGGTACTGAAACTAGGCCTAAACCCTGAACCCCCAAATCCTAAACCCCAAACCCTGACCCCCTAAAGCCCGAGAGACCGTATCCCCTAAGCCCTTTCAGTAGGCTATGGCTCAGGGACTCACATGATACCCGACAAGTAGGCTATGGCTGAGGAACCCTAAACCCTAAACCCTAAACCGTCTCAGAACTCACGAAACTGTGGGGTTTCCGGAGCTCTCAGGTTTGAAGATTCAGGAAGCTCTGGGTTTCGGGCTCCTTAATGGGGCTTAACGGATTACCACTGCCATTGTGGATTCCGTATTATGATTATGATTGTCATAATGCGTGGTATTAATATTATAGCTGTGATAGTATGAATTTTTACCAAAATCCTATTATCGTTATTGAGGCCCCTGTATTGTGTTGTTTTCTTCTTGTATCATGTCGCACTCTGCCCTGAGGCATTTCGCCCCTGTTCATGTTAATGCTTGCGCTGGTCGTAGGGTTCGTGAAAGTCTTGATGACCTTGCGGTCACTCAATCCAGCCCCGAACCCCTTCTATAGCCCGAAACCGTAAACCCTTAAACCATCTTAAGCTTAAGCTGTACAGCCTGAACAGACTTGACCCTTATCCTTAAACCTTCAGCTGAACCACCGAGCCTAGACCGTTGACACTTAACCCCGTCACACTTGGGGGTTTCCGAAAATAGGGGACCCTGATATAGTACCCTAAATAGTAGGGTCCTTCTTATAAGAGCCCAAAATAAGGTCCCCCTAATATTCGAAAACTCCCACTTGACCCTAAGCCCTAAGCCTTCAAAGCAAAGCTGTGCAGGACCCAAACCCACCCAGCTGCTGGCGCGTGTGAAGCGTAACCTCGGGGAGTGCCTCCTGGCAGCTCATGGAGGGAGGTTGATATGGGAGTTTCCGAAAACAGGGGTGCCTTCTTTAGGGGTCCTTATAATAAGGATCCCACTATTTAGGGTACTATATTAGGGTCCCCTATTTTCGGAAACCCCCATATTGAGCAAGGGCTTCGCGTTCAAGGTTTAGGGTGGCATTATCTGGTCTCTCCTATTGGAAGAGAATTACCGTACCTGAAACCCTACACCCCAAACTCTAAGCCTTAAGCCCTAAACAGCATCTCAAAGCCCGACACTCTGATCTCAGAACACTGATCCTAACCTGCAAACCCCTAGACCCTCGAACCCTGAACCCTCATCCCACATCCCGAACCCTAGCCACCCGACTCCCCCTGAACCTCAAGCACCCATATCCCCTAAAAACCCACATTCCTAACCCCTGACCCAAGGCGAGATGGCCGCACCGAAGCTGGGGGCTACAGGCCAGCATGGAACCTCTGCGATTTGGTTTGTCTCCTTCTTGTGTAATAGTGAGCATCGTCATAGTCACAACAAAAATATAAAGACAGAGACTAGTAATTAGTAATGATGCTAACCGTAGCCATGACAGTAATCATAGTGGTCTTAAACTAGTTCTTGCATATGACAGCAGAAACCTTTATCATGGTTGAATTTGTAGCTGTCATTTTCACCGTCGGTATGGTTCTTTGAAGTGTTCATTTCATACTGCTTACTATGTTATCTGCTTTTGCTATTATTGGTTCTGTTCGAGCAAGACATTGCAGTAGATGTGTCGAAACAGAATGCAATGTTTGTTTTCTACTTTCTCCATAGTATAGGTGGGTCAAAAGTGAAGATTGCGGACTGGATCGGGCGTGTATGTAGGTATGTATGTACATGTCCACGTCTGTTTTCTTGCGGCATGCGAAAGGCACTTGCAGACGTGTATTGCTCCGAATGTGTCTGCATCGACACTTGTGTGTGTATTCTCTTTGACTGATTTTGATTGCTTTTCTTCTGTGTCTTTATGTGCGGCATGATGTGTTTTTGTGCATGTTGACCACTAAATCCCAAACACCGCACCCCAATGCACACGGCGTCCATACCCCGATTCGCCGAACAAAAACGCATCAACGGGCCTAAGCACGATTCCCACAGTGCGGCCAGCCAAACTCCGAGGCCTTTTTACACCTTGACTCTGCTCGGTGCCCAGGCGGTCAATTTCTACACTCGCAGCTCTCCGGGCAGGTCAAGGCCTATTTGTGTGGGCAGGTGCTGAAGGCGGTGATGGGCGGTTGGGTTGATGATGTGGGGTTTTGTTTATCGTCATATCCGCAGCAGTAGTAGCCGTAGTAAGCGTGGGGTGGTGGCAGCCGTAGTGGTCGTCGCAGTAGTATATAGGCGTTCGTTGTGGTCGTGGTCATTTTGGTCGCTTGTGTCGTTCTCCGTGTGTTCCTCGTCGTCGTTCATGTTCACCTTCATGGTCACCGTTGGCTTTCATTTCAAGCCGACAACTAAAGCACCACAATCGTTAGTCATCCTCGTCATCAACAGCTGCAACAGCAATGATGACAACAGCAAGAATAAAGAGACAACCATACTAGTGACAATGCCAATAGCCGTGGCTAACAATCGCAACAGCAGCAGCAACAGGGCCGGTCCAACGCAGCTGCAGCGCAGCTTTCGTCCGAGGACGTGAAGGCCGGGTTGAGTGAGTTTCATTGCGAACATGTTTGCTTAGACTTACTTGCAAACCCTTCGCGTAACATCGCATGGAAGCAGAAGCCTGATCCCTGCAAAGCCTCTGCAGTCTCCGCATTCCATGGAGCCGGAACGCATAGTTGGGTCCGTGGCTGCGGACGGGGTTCTTTGTGTCAGGCACAACCTTCGAGAAGCGTTCAGCAACCACACCCCAGACCTGAAGCCCTAAACCCCGAACCCTAAACCCTAAACCTTAAACCCCAAACCCTAAACCCTAAACCCCAAACCCTAAACCCTAAACCCCTCTACCTATAGTAATTTAAACTTTATACACTTCGTGGGAGTTGATCAAAACTCGTGGGAGTTGATCAAAAACTCGTGGGAGTTGATCAAAACTCGTGGGAGTTGATCAAAAACTCGTGGGAGTTGATCATATACTCGTGGGAGTTGATCAAAAACTCGTGGGAGTTGATCAAAACTCGTGGGAGTTGATCAAAACTCGTGGGAGTTGATCAAAACTCGTTGGAGTTGATCAAAACTCGTGGGAGTTGATCAAAACTCGTGGGAGTTGATCAAAACTCGTGGTTGAGGCCATAAGTTTTAGGGCCTGGGGTTTAGGCCCTAGGGTTTAGGCCCTACGGTTACTGGGTTTAAGCCCTACGGTTTAGGGCCTGGGGTTTAGGCCCTAGGGTTTAGGCACTACGGTTTAGGTTCTAGGGTTTAGGCGCTAGGGTTTAGGCCAGTTAGGGTTGGGGTTTAGGCCCTACGGTTTAGGCCGCCACTTGCAATTGTCTTCAACAGCTTTTGTAAGTTCGAATTTCTACCTGCCAACTTGTGAACTCTGATNTAGGGTTGGGGTTTAGGCCCTACGGTTTAGGCCGCCACTTGCAATTGTCTTCAACAGCTTTTGTAAGTTCGAATTTCTACCTGCCAACTTGTGAACTCTGATTTTTTACCTGCCGGAAATTATGCTGCCTCAGGTGTCTGTCATGTAGTTTCTGTCTGAAATTTACAATATGTTCTGCCAACCGCCTTTGCGGTTAGACATTCAAGCCCTTACCCTTCAAGTTCTCCGCCTTTGTGGTTAGACATTCAAGCCCTTACCCTTCAAGTTCTCCGCCATTGCGGTTAGACATTCAAGCCCTTACTCTTCAAGTTCTCCGCCACTGCGGTTAGACATTCAAGCCCTTACTCTTCAAGTTCTACGCCATTGCGGTTAGACATTCAAGCCCTTACTCTTCAAGTTCTCCGCCATTGCGGTTTGACATTCAATCCCTTACCCGTTGGAGTTCTCCGCCTTTGGCTTGAGTTCTTCAGCCTCGTGCAGGAAGCTCATAGCTGATGGCTGTCGTTGCTATCATGAAGCGATGTCGTGATCGTCAATTTCAATTGTCTTGAACAGTTTTTGTAAGTGCTAGTTTCTACCTGTCGGATCTTGTGAACTCTGGATTTTTTATTTGCCGAGTTTCCGCTTGTGAATTATGCTGCCTCAGATGTCTGTTGTGTAGTTTCTGTCTGAAATATATAGTATGTTCTGTCAAGCTTTAGCGTCAATATGTAGCTCAACAGTTGTTTAGTACTTACTTCAAACTAATGGGTANCTGTCTGAAATATATAGTATGTTCTGTCAAGCTTTAGCGTCAATATGTAGCTCAACAGTTGTTTAGTACTTACTTCAAACTAATGGGTAAGATCATAATTTCATTGTTCATGGTATGTATAAAATTGTCTGTTGAATTCAAGCTGAAATAAATAGAACCGTTATTCCTAATGTGAGGGGATTCTATGGGCGGGTGGGGTTTTTTCTGGAAGATAGCTTGGCAAGAATGACAAGAAATTTCCAAAGTCAGAGCTGCTGAACCCCAAACCCTAAACCCTAAACCCCAAACCCTAAACATCAAGCAGTCAACCCCAAGCGCCAAGCCAAACTCTGGAAACCCAGACCTGACGGCCTGACCCCCCGGCCCCTGCCATGCACCCAATCCCCCAAAGGCCAACCGCAAAAATCCAAACGCTAAGTCCTACCTATCCTACACCGATAAGCCCTTAGAGGAGCACTTCTGGAACAAGCCAGATCAGCTCCGTAAACCGTAAACCCTAGGCCCTAAACCCTGATCCCTTCAAGGAACCCTTATGGAATCCGAAAAGGCAGATCCAAACCCCAATCCCTAAGCCTTTCAAGGAGCCCTTGTGGAACCCAAGAAGCCAGATCTAAACCCTAATCCCTAATCCCTTCAGCCCTAAACCCCAAAATTTCAAAGCCTAAATCCTAAACCCTTGTAGATCCCTTAAAGGAACCCTTATCAAAAAACCCCCGAAGCTTTAAGCCCTCAGCCCTAAAGCCTAAACCCTAATCCTGAGGCCTAAACCCTAAACCCATGTAGATCCCGTGAAGGATTAAAGGATCCCTTAAAGGAGCTCTTATGGAACCCCCCCAGAGCCAGATCTAGGTCTTTCCCCTCACCGAAGCGTCCCACGACTGTCTGATTCTGGGGAGCGCGAGTCTCCTCCGAGGTATCGGGGGGGGGGGGGGCATCCAAGCGTTTAGGGTTTAGGGGTTTAGGGTTTAGGGTTTAGTGGTTCTAGGTGTTTTAAGGGTTTTGGGGTGTATTGGGGTGTAGGGTTTGGGGTTTGTGGGTGGTGTAGGGCTTAGGGTTTAGGGTTTAGGGGATAGAACAGGCTTGTATTTTGTTTTGGGTTTCGGGCTTCGGCTGCCTTTAACGGTTCTAGAAGGGTACTATAAGGGCTTGGAACAAGGCCTGATTAATTATCAATATTGCTCCTTAGGGTTCTTTCCTATGATTACACGATAGCAGGCCCCAGAACCCTTCTCATAAAGATGAAGCCCTTATGTTAAGGTCCAGGGTTTATGGACTTCGTTTCCAGGGTGTAGGAATTGTTTCGCGTGTAGGAGTTTACAGAGCAGCGGGGTGTCGGGTCAAGGGCGTAGGTTTTAGGAAGTGGCTGTTTTGACAAAGAGTAGAAGTTTGGAGTTTTCTTCTTTGGTTCTTGAGTGGAGGTCAAAATTTTGTTAGGAATAGCAGTCCCTCGTAGTGCCTAAGACTGGACTTAAGGATTTTAGTTTAAGTCACCATAATAGGGATCTGTAGTAAATAATACAGTTTCTTCGTTATTCTGGTAACTTACATTAAACCCCTTAACAAGAACCCATAATGTAGTTACTCCAGACCCTACTCGAGATAGTCCGGCCCCCATATATTAGGGTAAGGGAGCCGGCTCTCCGAAGTGCCCAGACTCGAAAGGGTTGTGGGTGGTTGTCAAAATTATGGTCCCTTTTTGGGTTCCCTAAATAATGGGTGCCGTGCTATATTCGGGAACCAAAAAGGGACCATAATTTACCCATATCTTCTTTCGATGAGGCTACCCCTAAGAGGGAACCGAGGTTTATCTTGCCCACCCTCGAATCCCCAATCCGAAAATCTCTAGGCCTTCTGTAAGTTTCTGCTTTTTTCCCTCTGCCTCAAACCTTAGACCCTAAACCCTAAACCCTTAAACCTTAGACCCTAAACCCTAAACCCTAAACCCCTAAACCTTAGACCCTAAACCCTAAACCCCTATCGAGGAACCACGCTGGCAGAAGTCCAGGCGGCTGTGAACACAGCGGACTCGCCGGGGCTTTCAAGCATCAGCCTTGAACTCCAGCCTTGGTGTTCAGGGTTTAGGGTTTAGGGTTTAGGGGTTGAGGGGTTTAGGGTTTAGGGTTTAGGGTTTAGGGGTTTAGGGGTTTAGGGGTTTAGGGTTTAGGGGTTTAGGGGTTTAGGGGTCTAGGGGTTCAGGGTTTAGGCTTCTGTTGCTTGCTGCTGCCGCTGCCGCTCCGGCGGCGGCTGCTGCTGCTGCTGGTGGGGTGGTGGTGGTCTTTGTTGTCGTCGATGATGGCGATGAGCACACTCATCCCTAAACCCATGTCAGCTCCAGATCTACACCCAACATATACACCAAACGCGTCGACAATCATGTTCTGATTAAGGAATATACCCTGAGTCCTGTTCGGAATCCTATTAAAGCTTAAGTAAGGTATATTACGGGATATTACTTCATCAAGGGATTTTGGAAGGTCTGAGTTGCCTCAACCCTAAACCCTATAGATCCCTTATAGGTCCCTTAAAGGAATCCTTAAAGGAACCCCGAAAGGAACCCTTTAGATCCCTTAGAGGAGCCCTTTGAAGGGATGATTCGGGCGGCTGCACTGCAGGACTCAGGCGACGCTCTGGCCGTGGCCGCGGCTGTCGGAGAGAAGGCCGGCATGCGATGTTGGGCTTAGGAGTTCAGGGTTTACCCTAAGGGTCCAAGTACCTAATTATCATATACTCTCCCAAATTGTAACCTACATAACTACTATCCTAAACCTAAGTACCTAATTATTGGGTCCTTTGGACCCTTAGGGTCTAGGTTCCTTTAGGGGTTTCCTTTCTTGGGTAGTTTTAGAGTTCGGAGTTTAGGGTTTAGGTGGGGTTTAGGGGTTTAGGGTTGGGCCTGCGGAGGTTTCGGTGTGGGACCTGGGGTTTTAGGCTTGGGACTTATGATGATGTGCGTCTTGCCTATGGTTTAGGGGTTTAGTGTTTAGGGTTTAGCCTATCATACAGCTCACACTAAAGGACCGCAATGTTTCCTAAAGTCCTGAACCCTAATCCCGGAATCCCTGTAACCCGAAACACTGATCTGGTATGCGACCCTCCACGTGGCCGTCTGGAGCTGTTGAACTTTCACCGTTTCAGGGCCGAAAGACAGTTTGTCTTTTCGGTTTTGCTGAAGCATCTTGCCATGCTCATCAAAAAAGAACATCTACGTAGACCATGAATCATCGGAGCTCAGGAGCCTAGGCACGAAGTCAGCTACCGGCTCCTGAACCGACCATGGACCTGAAACCTCATGGTTCAGGTTTCAGGGCCTCTGCCCCAACCTTAAACGTGAAACCCGAAACTAAACCCAACATGTCAACCCTAAATTTTACTAAACCCTAAACCCTAAAACCCTAAACCCTAAACCCCGAAAGTCCTTTTTTTTTCAGCTTCTGGCGTGAGGCAAAGAGCCGGCAGGTTCAAAAGACTACGGACAAGGCGCTGCCTTAGAGGTCTGGAGTACTTGGAGGTTCATGGGTAGTTACAGGGGTTGCTTTCACGGCCCCTTTAAAGGATCTATAAGGCTTCTATAAGGGCATAGGGTTTATAGGGCCTACTTGTTGTCTTTGCTTCTGCGTGAGAATTTGAGTGAGCACCTACCGGACAAGCAGCAGTCAGAAGAAGAAGAAGCAGATGTCTTTGTTGGGTTGAGGGTGGCATGAACTTGTTTAAAGCTAGGGCTTAGGCTCTAGGGATTCAAAAGTTTAGGGTTCAGGGCTTAGAAATCGAAATAATCTGACCCTAAACCCGAAGCCGTTTCAAGAGTAACGTTCGGATCGGTTGGCAAAGCGACTTTTGGGGCCTACGGGGCTTGAGGTTTAGTGGCAGGTGTCTAGGGCTTGAGGTTCAACGTTCAGTGGTTTTGGGTCGAGTTCTGGGTTTAGAGTTCAGGGGTTCATTACTTCAGAAACCAGGGTTTAAGCTGGGGTGTGAGGCCTAGGGTTCGAGAAGACAAAGAAACGTGTGTTGGTGCACTACTTGGAGGGGCAGGGGACTTAGTAAGTCGTTTATACGTAGGGTTATAATTGGGGCAACTCCATTTAGGGTGCTAATAACTCTACTTATAGCCTAGTGTGTTGGTGCACTAGGCTTCCAGGTCAATTCGGTCAGATTCGTTTTGGATGTGATTCTAGGGTTTTGCGGTTGCACGAAGTACACCATTGCTGCGACACCTACGTCCCGAAAGGTGCATGTTGGTCAATGTAAACCAAGACCATAAACGTGCTTTCACAACTTTTTTGCTTGGCTTGTAGTTTCAACATCCGAGCCGTTCCCAAATAAAGGGAACCGACAATTTGAGACATCTTCTCCAAATCACAGATGTTTGTGCGCGGCCTTTTTTTGCGTTGATTGCTACTGACTCTTCTGTATGAGAGCATATGCTTCTGGATGCGGTTACTATTGTCGACACTATTGTTTCTTTGTGTTTCTTCGTTAGGGTTTCATCCTGGCAAGTTGAACAGGCGTCATGCCGGGAGGTTACGTACACATGGTCTTCGTGTCTGAGGTGCTTCATCATGTACTTTGCAAGGAGGCTTTTAGAGAATGCAATGCCCCCAAACTCAACCCCCGGAACCCTACACCCCGAATCTTACACCCGCAGCCTTAAGCAATTTTTGGATAGGCCTGCTGGGTGCAGTCCGAAAAAGAAGCCGGCGCACCTTGCCTGCAGCAAAGGCTTCAGGTTCACTGCGTAGAGTATTAGGGTAAGTATGCTACAGGCACTGCAACATGGCAAGATAGGTCCGAGCCGGTCTCGCTCATGCGATGGCCTGCTCGCTCTCTCTCTCTCCCTCTCTCTCTCTCTATCTCTCTCTCTCTCTGTCTGTCTGTCTGTTTAATCTTCACACACTCAAGTCCACGGAGTTGGCAGATAGCAAGGCGGACAGGGTTTTGGAGTTTCGGATTTTGCGCTTGGGATTCTGGGTTCTTCGGCCATCGAGTAGCCAAAAAATCCGGAAGCCAATGCAAATTCAAGAGCCTTGGTTTAGGGTTTAGTTAGCGTCTATGGTTTAAGGGTTAAGGTTTCGGATTCAGGGGTCAAGGGTGTAGGGGCTTAGGGTTTGGGGTTTAGGAGGGTCCATTCTACCCCAAGCCCTAACACGGGCCGGCGATTCGAATCCGAGGAGATCACTTGCTGTGCGATTCTCTGCCATCGCGGCGAGGCCCGAAAGCCGAATTTTAGGGTTGCGCGTTTGCGGTCTTATATGGCAGGAGATGAAGATCAGAATCGGACGCCGCTGGGAGTAGTAGTGCTAGGATTGGTAGGAGCAGTGGCAGGAGAACCGTGACTTCTGCTGCTGCTGCTGCTGCTTTTGCTGCTGCTGCTGCTACTCGTGTTACTCATACTGCTCCTACAGTTCTCGTCATCGTCGTTGTAGTGATGCTACGACGACGACTACCAGTACTGCTGCGTATGCTACGCGACCAACTACTACGGCGACGATTACCATCAATTGTACAACTGCTAGCAATCGCAGCACAGCACACGCAATGGAATTAGTTTTCCGGATATTGTAAATGATAGCAGTATGGAGATTGCTGTTTCCTTCAATCTGACGCCGGTTTCTGTGGAGAGGCCCTGGACAAAGCATCAGCACAGCAGCAGGTGCGCTTTCACGGTCTTCGAACTTCGGTGCCCAGGATTGAGGGGCTGCACGGTTCTTAGGGTTTAGGGATGAGTGTGGCAAAGAGGTTTGCGGGGTCGGGGAATGGGAAGTTGATCGGCGCTAGAGGGTTGTTGCAGCAAACCCCGCAACTGGTAGTAGTGTCTGTTACGACAGCAAGGAGGGGAGGCGGCCACCAGTGGGAAGGATGGTGGCAACGGTAACGATAGCCGATAGCCGTGACCACCGTCACCACAACCATCATCTTCACCATCATCATCGCCATCATCACCGTCAGGATTATAAGCGTTAGCGTCGTCGTGATCATGATCATCGCCGTCATCGTTTTCATCCTCATCCTGATCCTCACCATCACCATCATCATCTTCTTCTTCATCATCACCATCGATCATCCATCACCACCATGGTCATCATCATCTTCTTCTTGACCATCATCGTCGTCATCGTCATTGTCATTGTCATCGCCACCATCACCATCATCGTCATCAGTACTTTCCCTGAACACCTAACACTGCCATCTTCATTTGCTTCAGCGGTTGCTGAGTAGGATCGGTTTTCAGAAGCATGGAGCAACAACAAGACATGTAGATGCGTGCCCAGAATATCATAACGACCATCGAGACAGTGCCAGTGCTCCTTTCCCCAAAAGGCAAGATCATTAAGCGCCCTTTCGTTTGCAGCCAACTTTTGACAATTATAATTTTGCACGCAGTCGTAGGCCAAGAAGCAGCGCGTTGGCGCAGATGTGAAGCCCACAGCCCGGGGCCAAGTCGACATGGAGCGCTGGGGTTGAGGGTTCAGGAGGTTTGGGCTTCAGTAGCTAATAAATTGCTGTTTGTAATTTTCTCTACGTCATGAAGGCACGTAGTAGTGTTGTTGTGGCTTTGGGTCGTCTTCGCCTTCTTCTTCGTCTTGGGGCTGCACTATTGCGCTCGGTATGGCTTTTGATCGCGCCGGGAGGTGTCCCCCTTCCTTGGCAGCAGGGCCGCGATGTTTGTGTGGTGAAGGTTGGCGCGGGTGGTCCTGGTAATGGTGTGGTGGCAGTGGTTGTGGTAGTGGTGCTGTTGCCAGTGCCGTTGACAGCGAATTTGTCAGTGGTGTTGGATGTCATCGCTTGTGAGGCTGTTTGGGTTTATGCAGAAACGTCTACCGAGTGCCTTTCACCTTGTAGCCTTCTCACGCAACCCTGTTTTGGCAATCTGCTGCGCTAGTTACTTGGACGATGTCGGGCTGAGGTCTCGATAGACGAAGCCGCACAGAAAGCAGCCGACCGCCGCTGGGAGGCTGAGCCATAGGTGTGGGTATGCGGAGTCTCATTACGGTTGAAGCTGCGTTCGCAAGCGCTGCCACAGAAGGATGCATAAGGCCTCCCAGTGTGTTCGGTGACAGCCTAGCTTCGCCAAAGATTGTAGGGTTTAGGGTTTAGGGTTTAGGGGTTTAGGGTTTAGGGTTGGTCCTGCTTGAAGGCGCCATTGAATAGGACGACTTTATTCCCCTAGCACCCCAGAAAGTCTGGGAGCTCGTAGGTTGGTATGTGAAGTCAGGTTTCGGTTGCCAGCTCGTTCCACGTTAATGTTCTAAACTCCTAGCACCCAACAGACCAAGCCACTTCCTGCACATCTTGGGGCCATTGATGTTCCTAGACCCTTAGACCCTAAACCCTAAAAGCTTAAGCCCGTTTCAAGGAGTCTTCAGCACCCTTGGCTGCCAGGTAAAAGATTGGAGTGACACTTCCGCCATTGGTCAGATGCTCAAAACAGGATTTAGGGGTTGAGGTTCAGGGTTTAAGTTTTCAGACGTTTTTAAGGTCCAGCGTTTCGGGACAGAGGTTTAGGACCTAGGATCCAAGACTTCTCAGTGGCACAGGCAAGAAGGAGGCAGGCCTAACTAGTAATGCCTTATGTAAGACACCCTTCGGTTGCGATCCTTCGTTCTGATGTACAGCTAAGCTTTCCTCAGTTGTGAAAGGCTCCAGATAGGTTTTAGAAACCTGGGTTCAGGTTGTCTGAGCGTTTAAGTCCATCTTGGACTTTGCGGTAAAGGGCTTAGGGTTTAGGATTTAGGGACGCTTGGAAGCTTAGGGCCTCCTTTCGTGTGTCTCATGGCCTCTGCAGCTCTGCATGACAGTTTGCTGTGCGATCGCTGCGCCATAGCTTGAAATTAGTACACAGTTTAATAGACTAGACTATACTGCGTTCTCCATTTCTACGACTTGCTATTCACTAGACCCTACACTGTATACCCTGCGTTGCTACTCCACATTTCGCGTTGCTATACGCCACCATACTACTAGACTAGCCTTGCTGTGCGACAGCAGAGTGCGGAATGAGGCTTCTCTTGGTCAGTCGGTCCGCAACCACCATCTTCAGCGGAGGTATACAGACATCTCGGGAGCTCGATCCTCGTTCTGACCTTGTTCCTTTCCAACCTGTGTGTTCCCTTCACAGTTACGTACAGTAACATAGCCCTATGCAAGTTCCCCGCGTGCTGACCCCCCTCCCTCCCCCTGTCGCGTGACAAGACCATCTGGAGGCCCCTCTGAGCGCACCGGCAAAGCACCCGAGCTCATGAAGGAGGCTCCTTGCCCATGATCTGTGTCCCTTTCCGAGCTGCGTGGGTCTCCGACAGTGAGCCTTGCTTTGTTCAATACCTTCACCGCCTTCACCCTAAACTCCAGCTTGGGGCCCCTATAAACCCTAAACGGCCTGACGGCTCGGTTGTTTAGTGGGCGAGGGTGTCAAAGGGAAGGGGTTGCAGGCGGACGACAGGGGCGGATGTATCCCTGAAAGAGCACTCTTTAGGAGGTTGGGTTTGGAAAGCAGCTGCCGCACATGTGGGGGAAGGCTGCCGTTTTTTTGCGCAACCTGTCTAATCTGTGACAGCTTGTGAAATCGAGGACCTCGACCTCCAGGTAGGTTTCGCTAGAGCAAGAGAGAGTCTCTTCACTCAAAGCCTAAACCCAAAACCCTAACACCCTAACGCCCTAAAACCCTAAACCCTAAACCCCTAAACCCCCAAATGACCCAAATAAACCCCCTTAAGCTGTGAACCGTCCCGTGTCCCTGCACCAGGAAGGAAAGGTCTTCGACATCAACGAGCTGGCACTTTTGCTGCAACAATGGACCCGATGGCCTCCTTTTTTGTACCCTCACGGCCTCGGGTTAGTGTCTAGGGTTTAGGGTTTAGTGATTTAGAGTATACGGTTTAGGCTTAGCATTGGAGGTCTGGGGAGTACTGTCGAGGGATTGGGGTTTGTGCCCTGAGCATCCTGGCAGCAAGATGCTGGATCGTGAAAACGTGTTGCAGCCTGATACTTCGGGCTCTACTGTACGGTATTCGTTTCTAGCTCCAATACAATCGTGGTTTTCTACCCCCCAAGAATCTTATCTCACTGTTTCCTATGCTAGAACCAGCTACTGCCCACATCTTCAAAACGCTAAATCAACCTTTCGGTCACAAACCCCAAGTCGTCAGCTCTTGAGTCCTGAGCCCTTAGCTCTAAACCCTAAACCCTTAACCCTAAACCCTGAACCCTAAACCCAAACCAACTCTTGTGCCCTGCACCCTGAACTTCTGCTTGGCCAAGGATGGAACGGCTCAGTGGCGCATGAAGAACTACGGTACTGCGCATTTCCGAGGCTCTCTGGTCAGTTCCCAAAGGGTCCTAGGTACTGTCATGGGGGATACTTTCCCAAATCATAATCATGATTCCTAACATGGAAACCCTACATGCTACTATATAGCTACTTAGGACCTTTCGGGGTTGGCATCAGAGTTTTGCTATCGCTACGTGCACAACTTTGTTACTTGTCGTCGTTTTCCTTTCAATAGTAGTATCGACAGCGGAAACAACGGTAACCAGCATACCGTCACGAATGCAGCACAAGAGCTGAGAAATACTGTCACCAATAGCGACCATCACGCTCATACTGCTGGTGCCACCACCATTACTGCTACTACTCCGCCTCTTCCTTCTACATCTCCTCATCCTCCTACTACCACTACGACGACGAATATACTGATACTGATTAACTACAATAGCAACTTCTACTACCAATGCTAGTACTGCCAGTACTACTCGTAACTCGCACTATTCGTACCACTAGTTACAGTACGACGACGAAGACTACTGATGCTACCAAAACCCCGCCGCCAGAAACCACCACCACCACCACCACCAGCACCACCACCACCACCAGCACCACCACCACCACCACCACCACCACCACCA